>ONZH01015841.1:0-69700 GCA_900303285.1 Rhinella marina
AACTCGTTTCTTCGGGCCCTCCAATCCCCCCACTATGCTGGAATCCCACATTGTAGTGATCCCCAAGCCGGGCAAAGACCCACAAGATAGTAAGAGCTACAGGCCGATTTCGTTATTAAACGCTGATTTGAAGATTTTTACTCGTATTCTTGCTGTACGCCTGAATGCCTGGCTACCAACCCTGATTCACAAAGATCAGGTGGGGTTTATCCCATGCCGTCAGGGAGGAGACAACACCCGTAGGGTTCTTAATCTCATTGATATGGCCAACCGCACTAATACCTCGGCTGTGATCTTAAGCCTTGATGCTGAAAAGGCCTTTGACCGCATTAATTGGTCATTTTTATTTGAGACCCTATGGGTTTTTGGGATGTCCGGGCCGTATCTACAAGCTATCTACAGCCTCTATTCATCCCCCTCCGCCCTGGTTAAGCTTCCACACTGCTCCTCTGCATCTTTCACTATCTTTAATGGTACACGTCAGGGCTGCTCCTTGTCACCGCTGATTTTTGCCCTTTGTATTGAACCCCTTGCCGCTCACATTCGTCTGAACCCTGACATCCGAGGTCTTAAAGTTCGTGATAAAGAATTTAAAATTTCATTATACGCAGACTATGTTCTCCTCACACTGACTAATCCCCATATCATGTTACCTAATTTACAAGCAGCCCTTATGAAATATGGGTCTCTTTCTGGTTATAAAATTAACACTTCTAAATCAGAAGCCCTGCCCATTCTTGTGTCTTCAATGGACCTTCAAAGACTTAAGTGTAATTACCCTTATCGCTGGACGATGGAGGCCCTAAAATATTTAGGAGTTTTTGTAACCCCCTCTTACTCCTCCTTGTATGCTAAAAACTTTCCTCCTCTGTTTAGGGAACTCAGGGCTCTCCTCCATAAATGGAAGCCTCTGTTCCTGTCTCTCTTGGGTCGCATAGCTGCGGTGAAAATGTCGCTACTCCTGAAGCTCATATACTACTTTGAGACGCTCCCTGTGCGCGTTCCTCTGTCGGACCTTAAACGGATGCAGCAGGCTATTTTCGATTTTATATGGCAGGGTAAACGCCATCGCATTCCTCGTACAGTCATGCTTGCCGCTTTCAGTCCCCAATATTTTACATTATTACTGGGCTTCTCACCTGCGTGTCATACCGTTTTGTGCCTCCCACTAGGCATACACTAAGTGGGTGGAAATAGAAAAACTTTGGTTGGTCCCTATGCACCCGAATACCTTGTTGTGGCATCAATCATCAGTGTCATCCCATCCCGCATTGTTAGGCCCTATGGCTTTTACTAAGCAAATCTGGGATTCCTGTTGTAAACGTTTTGCCCTTGCCTCCCAGCATTCCTCAATGATATCTTTTCTATATAATCCCGCCATACCCTCTAGTCTAACTGCCCCCATGTTCCGTGTCTGGTCGTCGCTGGGTCTCTTTCAGATAGCCGATGCCGTGGATGTCTTCAGTTTGACATTCAAATCTTTTGCACAGCTGCAGGAACAGGCTAATTTACCGAGGTCGGAAAGCCTCCATTATCTGCAGGTCCGTCACTACGTTTGCTCTCTCTTTGGGACCCTTCAAGTCTCCCTTCCCACTAGGTTTGAGCGTTTGTCGCTTGGGCATGGATACAAAAGGCCTGTTTTCTGCGATTTATCATCTTTTAGCTACCTCGAGGGAAGATGAACTTCCTCACCATAAATACATGGACAAGTGGTCCAGGGACATTGGATCCCCTATCCCCCACTCGGCTTGGCAGATCATTTGGAACAGAGCAGCACAATCCTCTATTTGTACCACTTATAAAGAGATGCAGTACAAGCTGCTCATGCACGGGTACCATACACCGGCCCTTCTACATTCTCTGAATCCTGCCATTCCTTTGGTCTGCTGGCGCTGCTTGGGGGATACTGGTACCATGTATCACGTATTTTGGACGTGCCCCTTAATTATCCCATTTTGGGAGGCTGTCAGAGACGTGATCCAGTCGCTTTTTTCATCTCCAGTGGATTTGGATCCAAAAACCTACTTGCTTAATCTCCTGCCTCGGAAGATGAGCAGTCATGCTTCCAGGCTGTTTCTGCTTCTGTGTACGGCTGCTAAGTCTTGGAAGCAAACCACTCCCCCATCCATGTCTATGTTCATAGCCAGTATTAGAGATATTAGATCTTTAGACTACCTCACAGCCTCCCTCAGCAACTCAGTGGACAAGTTTAATGCGGTATGGCTGCTGTGGGATGCGCATCCATCCTACTCTTAGTTCCCTTATCTTCCCCTTTCCTCTCCTCCCCCCTTCTTCTTTGTCTTACCCCCCCCCCCCCCTTGTTTGTCCCTGTGGTGTCTCTTGTTTCTATTCCTATTAATGTGGGTACACCGCACTGAAATACAAAGTGCTGAGAACTGTCAGTATTATATGCTTTATTACTGTACTTGCTGTATTACTGCTCTGATGAGTACCATGACTCTTCTATATCATGTCCAACATGTGTTCGGTTTGACTTTGATTCTTTTTTGCTCATATCTGTGTATCCTATGATATTTCTTGTTAATGTCCTTAAAATGTTTGAAAAATGGTGCACTTTCTTTAGTGCCAATAAAATAAACAGTTTAAAAAAAAAAAAAAAAAGAATATGTAAAAGGCAGCCAAACTGGACACAGAGAGATTCATTGGCAAAAAAGAGTAAAACTAACCCTAAAATGTTCAATTATTTAAATGGTAAAAAGTTTAAACCTGAAAGTGTTGGCCCTTTAAGGAGGGGTGTTACCAACTGAAATACTGTATGTATGGCATATTGTACATACAGTATATACTATAAATGTCTGCTTTCATCTCCAGGATTCCCATCTAATGCTAAAATATATGAAAATGCATAGACATATATGTCTCTCACCAGATGGTTGGGGGAATTATATCAAGGGCACCCCTGCTTTAGAGGTATCATAATACAAGTGTTTGGCCAGCAGAACGGAACAATGTCAAGGCTTTGAAACTCATTAGCCCCAATCAAGATAGCTACCTCATCAAATGTGGGGGCTTTGAAACACCGCCGATGCTCACCTTGTGGAGTTTTGTCAGCTCTAATTACAACTTTGTAATCGTCACTTGGCATGCATTCAAGTGCACTCTTGAAAAGTTGAACATATGGATTGTTTAAGTGAAGGAACTGCTGCAAGTTAGTCACAATATCAAGGCGAGTGTTTGGAATTAAAGAGCATCTCTGTTAAGCCGCTGCTTCTGTATTTCCCATGAAATAGAGTTGAAGAAATTGAGGTTCCTCTCCTTGTAATGGAAGCAGTGAGCCAATTGAGTGGTAAATCTGTCCTTGAACTTTAAAAATTGGCATAAATCTTGCTGTACAAAAATGTCTCTTGTTGCTCTAAATTATGTCATTTGGAAGCAGGAGTTAGGCCTCTTTCACATGGGCGTCACAGATTCAGTCCGGATACATTCCGGAAAATTCGCACGCAATCAGTCAGTTTTGACTGCGATTGCGTACGTTCGTTCAGTTTTTTCCGCACGGGTGCGAAGCGTTTTGATGCATTTTTCTTGCGTGCGGATGCAATGTGGATTTCACTCAGACCCATTCACTTCAATGGGGCCAGGGCTACGTGAAAAACGCAGAATATAGAACATGCTGCGATTTTCACGCAACGGCAAACTGATGTGTGAAAAACATCGCTCATGTGAAAAGACCCAATGAAATGAATGAGTCAGGATTCAGTGCGGGTGCAATGCGTTAACATCACGGATTGCACCCGCGCGGAAATCTCGCGCGTGTGAAAGGGGCCTTATACTTCCTGATGTTGTCCAGGAAAGGCTTTGATGTTGCAGTAGTGCCTGTCATCAGAGACTTCAGGGGATCTGGTGGTGACAGGAGAGGTGGAAGTTTTACCTTGCCATTTGCATAGCATAAACCTGGCGGTTCATCTTTCCACTTCAGGGAATTGCAGTACATGCATACCACATCCATTTTTCCTATTTTAACTATTGGATTATCCTGATAGTTGATGTCTGAGTGGTAGCAAAAGACAGAGTGTTTCAAATTTCCAACTTTTTCCTGTGTCTTGGTGGAAGCAATTCCAATTCTCAAGTTGGTAAGTCGGTCTTCTCTCTACTGAGATGTTTCAGTGGCCCTTGACTCTGCTCGGACAGGGATCGCATAGCATTATATGCGATCCCAGTCAGTGCCGGAGTCCAGACCTGTAGATGCGTTGCGGGAGACATGCGAGTCTCCCGCTCGTGTGAAAAGGGCATAAGTCTTGCTTCTCTCTGCTGAGATGTTTCAGTGTCCCTTGAGGAAGCAGCTCTTGTTCTCATGTCTGTCAGCCTTGCTTCCCGTTCTTCAGATTGGACTGCAATACGGGTTTGCTCTTAGCGTCTGACGACAATTGTCCAAACAAATTCCCTTTCTTGCGGGGCATTATTGTCTTTAATTGACAGTGTATAAAACCCCACAGAATAAGTATACACTTAAAGGGAACCTGTCATCTCCGAAACACCTCCTGAACTAGAGTAAGCGGTGTATAGTGTAAGTGATGCTGAATCCGAATATGTAAGTTTTATCTTCATACTCACTTCCATTCCGATGCTGTGCTCCCACAAACCAGCAGTAAAATACATTGAGAGGACTCTTCTTTGAGTCCTCTTCATTATGTGAGTGAGCACTGGAGTCCAGTGAGTGCATTTTACTGCATGTTCGTGAGAGCACAACATCAGAATGGAAGTGAGTATGAAGATAAAACTTACATATTTGGATTCAGCATCACTTACACTATACACCACTTACTCTAGTTCAGGGGGTGTTTCGGAGATGACAGGTTCCCTTTAAAGAAGAACTCCCGACAAAAATTTTATTCCATGTCCTGCTAGAAATGTACATGATGTAATCTGTAGTGAATGTCATTTTCTTACCAGTGTCTGAATTTTTGACTTATATCATCTTGAAGTTTCTTATCTGTGTCATGTGACCAGCAATTAGACCCACCAACTCACACACAGACTTATGTGTGGACAGGAAGTGTAATTCTCTATGTATTCCTATGAGACTGAAAGTGAGACTCCCATAGGAATGAATAGAGCAGTTACTGGCTTTCTGTCCTGGGTCAGTTGGGGGTCAGGGAGTTGGTCACATGACCCAGCTACAATAAGAAGAGAGGTTTTTACTCACAGAAACAGTCACTGATAAGAAAATGACAATCACTACAGATTATATCATGCACCTTTCTAACAGGTCAGAGAATAAAAATTTTTGCGGGAGTTCTTCTTTAAGGTTATGAGAGTTACATACATCAACCTGTACAGCAATGTTGGCTAAACCGTGGGTAAACTGTTAGAAGGTTTTCTAAGAGATGCTATCTTGGAGTACCTCAATGAAATTAAGCAAATAACTCCATATCAGCATGGCTTCATGAGGGATCAGTCATGTCAAACCAATTTAATCAGTTTCTATGAGGAGGTAAGTTCTAGACTGGACCGCGGCGAATCAATGGATCTTGTATATCTGGACTTCTCCAAAGCATTTGACACGGTACCACATAAAAGGTTAGTATATAAAATGAGAATGCTTGGCCTGGGAGAAAATGTCTGTATGTGGGTAAGTAACTGGCTCAGTGATAGAAAACAGAGGGTGGTTATTAACGGTACATATTCAGATTGGGTCACTGTTACTAGTGGGGTACCACAGGGGTCAGTATTGGGCCCTATTCTCTTCAATATATTAATGATCTGGTAGAAGGCTTGCACAGTAAAATATCAATTTTTGCAGATGACACTAAACTGTGTAAAGTAATTAACACAGAAGAGGACAGTGCACTGCTACAGATAGATCTGGATAGACTGGAGGCTTGGGCAGAGAAGTGGCAGATGAGGTTAACACTGACAAATGTAAGGTTATGCATATGGGAAGGAATAATGAAATCCAAAATAGATAAAGGCTCACAGAGCCGAAACGTCGCCATTTTTGCTGATGTTTGCCACATGGATTGAAAATAAAGGATAAAACTTGATTACAACATTGGATTGCTGCGGAATATATATCGTATTTAAAGGGTTTCTGTCACCAGAAATAACCCTATTAAACCAAGTGTCATTTGCAATGAGCAAATGACACTTGATTCCAGTAATGTTACTATTATACTTCTCAGTAACGGCGTTTTGCTAAAAATAGCGATTTTATAATATGCTAATGACCTCCCCTAGGTGCAGTAGGCGTGAACCTGCACCTAGGAGAGGCCATAATAACGCCTCTTACCACGCCCCCGGTCGCGCTGATTGACAGGGCCGGGCAGCCAGCTCTTTCGGCTCCCGGCCCTGTACGAACCCGAAATCCCGCGCCTGCGCAGTAATGAAGCCGGGACCCGGGCGGGCGCCGGCTCTCAATGCGCGCTGATCCCGCGCCTGCGCATTGCGATCAGCGCGCATTGAGAGCCGGCGCCCGCCCGGGTCCCGGCTTCATTACTGCGCAGGCGCGGGATTTCGGGCTCGTACAGGGCCGGGAGCCGAAAGAGCTGGCTGCCCGGCCCTGTCAATCAGCGCGACCGGGGGCGTGGTAAGAGGCGTTATTATGGCCTCTCCTAGGTGCAGGTTCACGCCTACTGCACCTAGGGGAGGTCATTAGCATATTATAAAATCGCTATTTTTAGCAAAACGCCGTTACTGAGAAGTATAATAGTAACATTACTGGAATCAAGTGTCATTTGCTCATTGCAAATGACACTTGGTTTAATAGGGTTATTTCTGGTGACAGAAACCCTTTAAGGAATAATGAAAGTCACCAGTACATACTAAATGGTAAAATATTGGGTAACTCTGACATGGAAAAGGACCTAGGAATTTTAGTGAACAGCAAACTAAGCTGTAGAAACCAGTGTCAGACAGCTGGTGCCAAGGCCAATAAGATAATGGGTTGCATCAAAAGAGGCATAGATGCTCGTGATAAGAAGATACTCCTGCCACTTTACAAATCACTAGTCAGACCACACATGGAGTACTGTGTACAGTTCTGGGCTCCTGTGAACAAGGCAGACATAGCAGAGCTGGAGAGGGTTCAGAGGCGGGCAACTAAAGTAATAACTGGAATGGGTGGACTACAGTACCCAGAAAGATTATCAAAATTAGGGTTATTCACTTTAGAAAAAAGACGACTGAGGGGAGATCTAATAACTATGTATAAATATATCAGAGGTCAGTACAGAGATCTCTACCATCATCTATTTATCCCCAGGACTGTGACGAGGGGACGTCCTCTGCGCCTGGAGGAAAGAAGGTTTGTACACAAACATAGAAGAGGATTCTTTACGGTAAGAGCAGTGAGACTATGGAACTCTCTCCCTGAGGAGGTGGTGATGGTAAGTTCACTAAAAGAGTTCAAGAAGGGCCTGGATGTATTTCTGGAGTGTAATAATATTACAGGTTATAGTTACTAGAGATGGGTCGTTGATCCAGGTAGTAATTCTGATTGCCTGATTGGAGTCGGGAAGGAATTTTTTCCCCTAAAGTGAGGAACATTGGCTTCTACCTCACAGGGGTTTTTGCCTTCCTCTGGATCAACTTGTAGGAAAAAAGGCGAACTGGATGGACAGATGTCTTTTTTTGGCCTTATAAACTGTTAGTATGTAAGCGTCGCAATCAAAATCAGATTAACTCACACATAAGCTGTCTTATACTAAAAATGTCCTTTGTTGCCTATAGCAGCCAATCGGAGCTCATATTAATGACCTGTAGCAAAATAGGAGCTGAGCTGTGATTGGTTGCTATATGCAACCTGATGAATATCCAGGCTAACTGCCACAACAGTTTTTTGGCAAATAATTGGAAAATGCAGGGTCAAAATTTCCCCCCAAAAAGTCTGACGTTCCTCGAGTCACAAGAGGCGGCTGTACAAAATTTCATGATTGTAAATGCGACAGTGCATTCCCTTAGCGGACATACATACATACATACAGATGTAGCAGTGCTAGCGATCACAGGAGAATTGCGTGAGCGCAGAACAATATCGTAAATAGAGTACGCATCTGATGATTTGTATGCTAATGCGTACACATTGTACGCTAATGCGTACGAATTCACCTAATTAGCGTACTTTTACTGTGAGTGAAAGATAAGAAGTCGCGATTTTTTTTTAGCAACGCTATTCGGAAACCGTGATCGCTAGCGCTGCTACATCTAGCAAAAGGACCCGGCTTTGACTGGTATATTTCTTCTATTTCATTTAATGTTTGTGACATCTGTAGTACCCCGCCCCCTTAACAGTGACCTCCACAGCCCCCTACCCCTAACATGTGCCCCGCCTTCTTAAAATGGGACCTCCAAAGTATCTCACCCCCTTAACTTTGACCTTCACAGCAGCCTCCCCCTTTAACAATGAGTTCCACAGCACTCCACCCTCTTGACAGTGACCTCCACAGGGGCCTGCCCACTTAAGTTACCTCTACTGCCCCCTCCGCTTAACACTGACCATAGGTTACAGTCCCCTTAACTGTGACCTCCACCATTCCTGGCCCCCTTAACAGAGGCCTCCACAGCGACTGCCCCTTTAACAGTGACCTCCACTGTACCCCGATGCCTTAACAGTGACGTGACAGTACCTCGCTGCCCCTTTAGTAGTGGCCTCCACAGAGCCTTCCTCCATTAACAGTGACCTCCACAGCGGCCTGCCTCCTTAACAGTAAGATCCACGATGGCTGCTCCATTAGTGACTTCCACAGTACCCCATTTCCTTAACAGTGATTTCCACAATAACCCGCCCCCCTTAACAGTGACCACCACGGAGCTCCGTTCCCTTAAAATGTGACCCCCACAACACCCCACCCCCTTAACAGTGACCTCTACAGCACCCTGCCCCTTAACATTTACCTTCTTAGCAGACCGTCCCCTTAACTGTGACCTCCACAGCAGCCTGCCCCCTTAACTGTGACCTCCACAGCAGCCTGCCCCCTTAACTGTGACTTCCACAGCACTACTCCCCCTTAACAGTGTCATCTACAGCGACCTGCCCCTTTAACCCTTTCCCGAACAGTGCCATACATGTACGGCGCTGGTGCGGTGCAGGGACATGACAGCAGAGCTAGGCCTTCTGATGCCGTGCAGGATGCGTCTGAATGCATATATGTACGCTTCCGGGTGGTGTACAGACGCCCCGAGTGGCCAATCGGGATGTCTGTACACCATATGAAAACTGTAATCCTCGCTGGTGAGGATTACAGTTTTCAAACTGCAATTCTTATTTTGGCCACTAGATGGCAGGCCAGGATAAGAAATGAGCAATTTTTGGATTTATCTCCATCTAGTAAATCCCTGATTGCTCATAAAGAAAAAAAAACACAATATATTAGCTCATATTTGAGCTTTAAAATAATCACAAAAAATTTAAAAAATGTTAAAAAATATATAAAAGTTCAAATCACCCCCCCATCCGTATAATTAAAAAATATCTAAATAACAATATTTTTTGTCGCTTTTTTTTCTAAAAAAAAATTAAATAAAAAGTGATCAAAAAGTCATACACACCCCAGAATGGATCAGATCAGGAGCCATTTCACCCGATTTGGAATTTTTTTCCCGCTTCCCACTACACCATATGCAATATTAAATGGTGGCGTTGGAAAGTACAACTTGTCCCGCAAAAAACAAGCTCTCATACAGCTATGTGAACAGAAAAATAAAAGTTATGGCTGTTTGAAGGCAGGGAGCGCAGAACGAAAATTCATATCCGAAAAAACCTCCGGGGGTGAAAGGGTTAAAGCTGACCTACAGCAGTGAAGAAAAATGGCTGGGTTGTTATGGAAACCTGGTGTAAAACTGTGTATGTGGAGACTAAGGGCCTGCGAGCTTCTATTGGCTGATAAGGGTCATAGGACCTTGTGTATGGCAGTTGGGATATGAGGGGAAAGACCATAAGGCTTCTATTGGCTAATGTAGGTCATGTGATGGTGCCATATTTGCATTTTTTGGGAAAATCTCAGGAACAGTATGTCCTAGAGAGCTGATACCTGGTCTAAAACCCTCCCGGACACCTGATATACCTGTGTGCCAAATTTCTTCATTGTAAATGCGACTGTGCTGATTCCTTTAGCGGACATACATACATACACACTGCTTTATATATTGGATATATATTTGTAAGAATTTGGTCACTTAGCTCTATGAGATCATCAAGTGAAAAAAGGGGATACGCACACTATTCTGAAAGACTGTTGGATTACACTTTTAATGCAGGAAAGGATATATAAAAACAGAGCAAATAAAAATCACAATAAATATCAAAACATTAAAATCATATATTACTTCATATATTACACATATATGCTGCCATACACACCTATTCACATATGTGAAAACACCTGTAGACTAATAGTTGAAACTATATCTCATATAGAGATTGTTCCCTCCTAGTATATCCTCTTGTTAAAATAAGATTAGTGCTATTAATATAGCCCTTGGGTTAAATACATTCATAGAGTCACTGAGAGCAATGGTTGACACATTATATGTCTCTCCAAAAGAAAGTTTCCATTGAGATGAAACAATTGGTATTGAAGAAGGCTACTTATGAATGTTCCAGTGGCATGCAAGTTGTTCAGTCTTATATTACAGTGTATCAGAGTGTACTAAGTAGCAGTGTTGTCAAATAGCATATGCCCTCTGGGCTCTTACCACACCAGGAGTGGAACCGTATCTCTGAACTTCTCTAATGGAGGTAGATTAATGTCGGTCTGGTGTAAATCCTTCTCTCCCTGTGTAGGTAGCGGTAGGGGATGGTTGTGAGCCAGCAGTTTTAGTGTAGCGCTCCTGCTTCAGCGTGTAGTTTCACCACGCTCCGTACCCGCGGGGTCACGTGATGTTTGGTTCATATGATCGGAGGTTCGGCTTCGATTTTCAGCTCCAGTCAGCCTCACTAAATGTTCGGCTTTTTGCAGAATCTCCCCGTAATTATTGCAATGGGTAATCGATATAGGTCCGGACCTTATACCCAGAATACGCCAGATGCGTTTCGGAGAACAATCTCCTTCCTCAGTGGCAATAATGGGGGATCTGTCTTCTGCCTTTTTATAGTAGGTTCAAGGTATCCATTAAACCTGGACTGGATTTAAGGCTGATGGAGTCACATTTCCATTTTGCAAATGAGGTCCTTATAATGTGTGAACAGACACATGCGTTTTTTTGTTAAAAATGTGAATTTGGCTAGCACATTTATCATAATATAATAATAAACCAAATACAGTCAAAATATGAAAATAAGTACAATAAATATAAAAAAATATATAAAAGAAATGTATAAAGTACAAAAATAATATACAAGCCATTTTCGAAAATATGTATTGAGTAATATACACATTATATCCATTTTTAAGGAAGTGTTGGCATCATATGTCCCATATATCTAATATATGTATGAATGTGATAGATGTTCCATTCAGAATACGAGGGTATGAACGCAAAGAAGGAGATAATGAAAGGAGCTTGGGACCAAGGGGAGGTCGTGGTGCTGGGAAAATGTACAGCCGGACCACGATGTCCCGTTGGAACCAAGCATCCCTCATAAATATCCAAACATCTCCATCTTAGCGTTTAGGCCCAATGGCAATAGTGTATTAAAATCAAATATTCTTTTGGATTCTGCACGTGATAATCGGCAATCTGATTGCCCCCTCTCCAGTGGGGCTTAATCATTTCTATAGCTGCAAAAGTAAGTTCCCTAGGATTTTTGTCATGAAAATCCTTAAAGTGTCTAGAGACTGTGTGCTTCTCTGAGCCACTTCTAATATTGGAAATGTGCTCAGAGATTCTCTTCTTTAGAGACCTTTTGGTTCTGCCCACATACTGTTTTCTACACGTGCATTCCAAAAGATAAATAACATTCCTTGAATTGCATGTTAAAAACTCTCTTATTTGCCATGTGAAGTCACTTTGGGTTGAATATAGAACTTTTGTTCTCCTCATTCCTGTGGTGGATCTACAGTTATTACATTTGTCACATCTGTAGAATCCCCTCAAATTCACCCAATTATGAATAGTATTGTGTGTAGTAATCGCACGTTTAGTTGTGAGGGCCACCTTCAGTGCCAGTGTTGGTGCTCTTGTGTACACTATATTTGGCATTGTGGGTAAGATTGAACCTATTATTTTATCTCTTAAAAGATAGTGCCAATGGGTTTTCAAAATCCCCTCTATTTTCTTGTGATAGGGATTAAATGGAAGAGTTATCCTAATTAAGTCTTCCGTATCTTTCTTATTGGATCCCCTAAGTACAAAGAAGTCATCTCTTTTCATATTTCTTACTTTATCCAGAGAGATATTTATAGCATTCTCTGGATAATTTATTTTCTTTAAATTTTTTAATCATTTGATGAGCCTCTAGTTCAAAGTCACTTTCTTTGGTGCAGTTCCGTTTAATGCGTCTCAATTGACTTAAAGGTACATTAAGGAGCCACCTAGGAAGGTGACAACTGGAATACAGAATAAAACTATTCCTTGCTGTCGGTTTTTGATAAGTGCTATACATAATCTGTCGGTCTTTTATTGTAATCAAGAGATCTAAAAATTCCACTTGGTTTTTACTGTACTTAGGGGTAAAGTGTAAATTCTTTTGGTTCTGGTTGAGTTGTGATATAAACTGTTTTTTCTATGAGATCATCGTCTTCTCAGATTAGATAGTTGGCAAATGTCAAGAAGCCACTTCAGCACCTTAAAATTAGGTGCAAACTGGCCTCAACCAGCCTTCTCTCTTTCTCATGTACTCCAAAAATGATACCAATGAAAACTATATTTCTCCCTGCAAACAAAACAAGCCCTTGTATGGCTACAAAAGTTCTAGCTCTTGGAATGTAGTGACATAATGAGACAGCACGCATGTATCACCATAATCGTACTGACCCATAAAATAACAGTAAATGCTAGATCTGCCATACAGTGTACTCCATAAATTTGAAGTGCAAAATAACCATGGTGATACGTTTCTCATTACCACCCCAAAAAACTTAAAGGGGTATTCTGGTTACCATAAATATAACTTATGTTTTAGACTAATTCATCATCAATAATTACCTCATATAATGTCAGTTTCACATATTTACCGTTTAGTAGTTATAAAGTAGTTCCTTCCTTACTACCCACTGTGTTTCCTCATGAGTTACCATGGTACAGACCTGTAGTTCTGAGCCTTTGTTAGGTCAAGCATGCTCAGTGTGTTGCTATCAATTCTCTAGCTAAATGTTAGTGTGCTGCTGATTACTGAGTAGAGGGGATGTGTCTGCACTGGAATGTCAGGCAGCCAATCAGTGAACAGCAACACTCATGAACAAGCACAAACTCACAGCAGGAAAGCTAGGCATTGTGGGGATTGTAGTTTTTGTGAGGGAAGATCAGGAGCCATGACACTCTGTGTGTTGCAGGCTCACAGGAGCTAGACAAGTGGATTGCAGGCTAAATTGAAGCTCTGATCATATGTATAGGTATGGGTTCTGGTTCACAGTTTGCAGCCTTAATGCAGTTTTTCAAAAATTAAGTTACTTTACCGGAATACCCCTTTAATGTGATTTGTACGCCAAAATGCTGTCTCTAAAAACAATTCACCCCACAAAATACAAGCCTTTATATGGCTACATTGACAGAAAAATAAAAAAGTTGTTTCCAGAAAAAAAGACACCCAGTATCTTATTTCATACTCCTCCTTGACTGAGAATACTCCACGAAAACATTCTGTTCTGTCAGAGTCGTGTGACAGGACTGAAAAGTCACATTGACGTGGGAGAATAAAATCCTTTTTGCACATTACTTTTGTGGAGTGCTTCGGAGAATATGCTATGTTACACAGATTCTGGATCAAGATTCTATACACTCCTGCCTGGTTTTGCAGCTGCTTGGAGGGAGTGCTGCCTTTTCCCCTGTAGGGCCTGTATCTATCTAATCTATCCTGTTGTGCTGTGCAAAAGTGGTAGGCAGATATGGAAAAATGTTGCATACTGAGAATGCTTTGAACAAAATGCTAAGTGAATGAACATAAGTAAAATCTAAAATCAATTTTGGTGTGACCACCCTTTTTCTTATCAGCATCCATTCTTCTAGGTACACTTGCACACAGTTTTTGAAGGAACTCTGCAGGGTGGTTGTTTCAAACATCTTGGAGAACTAACCACAGATCTTCTGTGTATGTAGGCTTGCTAAAATCCTTTTGTTTCTTTATGCAATCCCATTTTTGAGCCCATCAGACACTGGATAAGTATCTGCGTGCATTTCTCAGTATTGAGGAAATAATTTATCTTTATGAACAAATCTCAACTCCATTTGCAGAAATTCTGCCCAAAACATGCAAGAAACCTTCATAATGCAGAGCACCTGCTGCCAGTTTTCTGCACACCAGTTCTTACGTTCTTGTGCATAGTTGAGTTGCTTGGCCTTGGTTCTTCATATAAGGTGTGGATTTTTGATTCCCACTGGTTTCCGCCAGTTCTAAGCTGATCCACTGCTGGACATTTTCTGATTTGGTAGTAAACACGATTTTCAGCAAATGGACTTTTGCACAGTACAGTATATACAGTGCCTTGCGAAAGTATTCGGCCCCCTGGAACTTTTCAACCTTTTGCCACATTTCAGGCTTCAAACAAAAAGATATAACACTTTCAATTTTTGTGGGTCACAATTGTGAAGTGGAACGAAATTTATTGGATCATTTAAACCTTTTTTTGTATTAATAAAACTGAAAAGTGGGGCGTGTAAAATTATTCGGCCCCCTTGCATTAATACTTTGTTGTGCCACCTTTTGCTGCGATTACAGCTGCAAGTCGCTTGGGGTATGTCTCTATCAGTTTTGCACATCTAGAGACTGAAATTCTTGCCCATTCTTCCTTGCAAAACAGCTCGAGCTCTTTGAGGTTGGATGGAGAGCGTTTGTGAACAGCAGTTTTCAGCTCTTTCCACATATTCTCAATTGGATTCAGGTCTGGACTTTGACTTGGCCTTTCTAAGACCTGGATACGTTTATTTTTGAACCATTCCATTGTAGATTTTGCTTTATGTTTGGGATCATTGTCTTGTTGGAAAATAAATCTCCGTCCTAGTCTTTTGCAGACTCCAACAGGTTTTCATCCAGAATGGTCCTGTATTTGGCTCCATCCATCTTCCCATCAATTTTAACCATCTTCTCTCGTCACCAACAATCAAACTCCCGCCTCCCCCCGTGGATGTTTTCATCCGCACAATGGGGAGATGCTGCGGTGGCTGTACAGGCGTCAGAAATAATGCGGGTGCCAGGGACCAAGGTAAGGGCCTGTGCGTATGGGGAGGCATTTTATCCCATGACTAATGTAAAAAATTAGAATCACACATCATATAGTAAATGACAACCTCTTTCTAACAAAGCTAGAACCATCCCTGTACCTCACATGGATCCAAAGATCTCCCCATTCATCGCTCTGCCCGGGCCGGTGGTGAACTACGCACACGCCGGATCTCGGCCGGTACTTGGTATGATGAAACGTCCTTACAGGGCGGGACCAGCAAGAGGCTGGGGAGGGGTAATATGAAAAGAAGGCAGAGCAGCCTGGGCACCTACAACAAGAACCCCACCCCTGTACACTTGCGAGCCCTCATTTGCATATAGATAAAACTATGTTTTTCAGCTGGTGAAAGTCAGAAGAATACAACAAAGGTAACATAGTAACTTAGTTTATAAGGCCGAAAAAAGACATCTGTCCATCCAGTTCAACCTGTTTTCCAACAAGTTGATCCAGAGGAAGGCAAAAAAACCCCTGTGAGGTAGAAGCCAATTTTCTCCACTTTAGGGAAAAAATTCCTTCCCGACTCCAATCAGGCAATCAGAATTACTCCCTGGATCAACGACCCATCTCTAGTAACTATAACCTGTAATATTATTACACTCCAGAAATACATCCAGGCCTCTCTTGAACTCTTTTAGTGAACTTACCATCACCACCTCCTCAGGCAGAGAGTTCCATAGTCTCACTGCTCTTACCGTAAAGAATCCTCTTCTATGTTTGTGTACAAACCTTCTTTCCTCCAGACGCAGAGGATGTCCCCTCGTCACAGTCACAGTCCTCGGGATAAATAGATGATGGGAGAGATCTCTGTACTGACCCCTGATATATTTATACATAGTTATTAGATCTCCCCTCAGTCGTCTTTTTTCTAAAGTGAATAACCCTAATTTTGATAATCTTTCTGGGTACTGTAGTCCACCCATTCCAGCTATGACTTTAGTTGCCCTCCTCTGAACCCTCTCCAGCTCTGCTATGTCTGCCTTATTCACAGGAGCCCAGAACTGTACACAGTACTCCATGTTTGGTCTGACTAGTGATTTGTAAAGTGACAGGACTATGTTCTCATCACGGGCATCTATGCCTCTTTTGATGCAACCCATTATCTTATTGGCCTTGGCAGCAGCTGTCTGACACTGGTTTCTACAGCTTAGTTTGCTGTTCACTAAAATTCTTAGGTCCTTTTCCGTGTCAGAGTTACCCAATGTTTTACCATTCAGTATGTACTGGTGACTTTCATTTCCTTCCCATATGCATAACCTTACATTTGTCAGTGTTAAACCTCATCTGCCACTTCTCTGCCCAAGCCTCCAGTCTATCCAGATCCATCTGTAGCAGTGTACTGTCCTCTTCTGTGTTAATTACTTTACACAGTTTAGTGTCATCTGCAAAAATTGATATTTTACTGTGCAAGCCTTCTACCAGATCATTAATAAATATATTGAAGAGAATAGGGCCCAATACTGACCCCTGTGGTACCCCACTAGTGACAGTGACCCAATCTGAGTATGTACCATTAATAACCACCCTCTGTTTTCTATCACTGAGCCAGTTACTTACCCACATACAGACATTTTCTCCCAGTCCAAGCATTCTCATTTTATATACTAACCTTTTATGCAGTACCGTGTCAAATGCTTTGGAGAAGTCCAGATATAAGACATCCATTGATTTCTCTTAGAAAACCTTTAAACAGTTTACCCACGACCGATGTTAAACTTACCGGCCTATAGTTTCCGGGCTCTGTTTTTGGACCCTTTTTGAATATTGGCACCACATTTGCTATGTGCCAATCCTGAATGAACCCTTAGAAAGCGAAAAATACTGTGCTTGATTAAAAACATACTTTCTTTCAAGCATTTTTTTAATACCTGCCTAAAGTTTTTATCAAAGGTCAATACAGAGATATCTCCCATGATCAATTTATACCCAGGATTTTAATAAGGTGTATGTAACACCCTCTGTAGTTAGAGGAAAGGAGTTTTCTTTACATAATTTTTTTACATACTTTTTAGTGGCTTTCTGCTGCACTTTTTACATTTTTGCTTTTTTGCAGTTTTTTTTGGTAAACATGCCAGCTGTATGTTGAAGTTCAACATTGTTGAGTTGTTGAGTTGTTGAGTTGAAGTTCTATGCGAAATATGACACACAGGACACAATATTGTTTTGTTTTTGTTTTTGTACATCTTTCACTATAGGGGAAAAAAGCAGATCACTCAGCAATTTAGAAAAGGGCATTAAAATACTAAAAAAACACCAAAAAACATCATGAGCAACACATGGGTGTAAGGACCCTTAGAGCAGTGAGACTGTGGAGGTTGTGATATGAACTCACTTAGAGAGTTCATATAGAGCCTGGATGCATTGCCTGTGTGATGATAGTACAAGATGTGGTTATTGGTTTACTAGTGATGGGTTGTTGAAGATGAATTGTTTGTTGCCACTCTAGTAGTTTTTCCTTCTCTGGATCATCATTACAGGATGATAACCAGAAGTCTGCCCTCCTGACTCCACATTGACAAGGCTGAATAGTCTTGTGTTAGTGACATTTGATTATCTGTATGAAGATAGCAGGAGCATGTGACTAGACTGACAATCATTAAAGTGCTCTGCATCTCTAAATGGTTACACAATACTAGAACTTCCTGCTCTGTGTTAGGCTACTTTCACACTAGCGTTTTAAAATTCCGGTATTGAGTTCCGTCATAGGGGCTCAATACCGGAATAAAACGCTTCAGTTTTGTCCCCATTCATTGTCAATGGGGACAAAACTGAACTGAAGACAACGGAATGCTCCTGAAAGCATTCCGTTCCGTCTTCAGACCGGAGAACAAACCGCAGCATGCTGCGGTTTGCTCTCCGGTCCAGGCATCCGCACCAAGACGGATCCGGAATGACCCCCAATGCAAGTCAATGGGGGTGGATCCGTCTGGTGTGACCATAATGGTAACCGGATCCGCCCTCCATTGACTTTCAATGGAGTCCATTACGGATCCGGGTACACATAGACACATACAGACATAAACATACACACACATAAAGACATACAAACACACATACATACTTACATGCTCCCCGGCAGGTCTTCGGGAGCGTCAGGACGGCTCACACAGGTCACGATTCCCCACAGCGCCCTCTGCTGGGCGCCTGGTGGAATCGTCAGATGACGATTCCACCAGGCGCCCAGCAGAGGGCGCTGTGGGGAATCGTGACCTGTGTGAGCCGTCCTGACGCTCCGAAGACCTGCCGGGGAGCATGTAAGTATGTATGTGTGTTTGTATGTCTTTATGTGTGTGTATGTTTATGTGTATGTATATGTATGTACTGTGTGACATGTGTGGGGCCGGAGCGCGGTTCCGGCTCCACACATGTCACTGCGGCAGGCCTGATCCGGCAGCACCCTTCACCTGCCGGATCAGGCCTGCCGCCAGTGTGAAAGTAGCCTTATCCAGTTATTTGTTTCTTATTGTGTATCATGAATGTTCCTCTACAGCGGGAAGTAACTTCTCGCAAATGGACGTATTGGGTATTGCCGCGTCCGTAATGACTGGCTCTATAAAAATATTAGTGGATAAATAGTGCCAAAACAGCCATTTTTTGGTCACCTTGCTTCATCGAATGATCAAAAAATGGCAACACTAACATTTGATTTTTTTTTTCAAATTTTTTTATTATGCAAAATAAAAATAAAAAAAGACATATTAGCTATCACCTCGTCCATAATGATCTGCTCTAAAAATGTCACATAATATTCTGAATGCCGTAAAAAACAAACAAAAACGGTGCCAGAGCAGCTATATTTTTGCTCACCTTGCCTCTCAAAGTGTAACATCGCGCGATCAAAAAATCTTGTATGTATCCCAAAATAATACCTATAAAATCGTTACCTAAGGCCCCATTCACACGACCGTATGTATTCAGTGATCCATATAAAAACGGAACGGAAGACATACAGAAAGTCTTTCGTAGTGTTACGCATTTTTGCGGACCCATTGACTTTAATGGGGCTACGGACGTGATTTTGCTGCCAAGTGTAGGACATGTTTCATTTTTTTGCGGGAGAACTTCCGTAATATACGGATGCGGAATGCACACTGTGTGCATTCCGCATTTTTTTTTCTCCTATGGAAAAATGAATGGGTCCGTATGGTTCCACATCTTATCCGCAAAAATGCGGATAAGATGCGGAAATGTACATACGGTCGTGTGAATGGGGCCTTATCCAGCAAAAAAGACCATTTCCAGAATATTTTAAAAAAATATGGCTTCCAGAAAATGGTTTGCCAAAGCAAAAACATTTTTTTTTCAAAAATGCTTTGAGTAAAAGGGATAAAACATAAAAAAAGTATATAAAATTGGTATCTGTGCAATCATACTGACCAGCAGAATAAAGATAACATCATTTTGGCAGCGTTTCTTTATCCTGCTCCCCAAAAAGTGAAATAAAAAGCAATCAAAAAGTTGTATGTACCCCAAAATAGAATCGATGATAATGAAAATGAATTCTTCAAAAAAAAAAAAAGCGCTCAGTCGAGAAAAAAATAAATGTATAGTTTTTAAAAAATCGGTTACTAGTACAAAAGAGGCTGGTCAAAAGCAATTATTTGACCCCAGAGCCTCTACAGTTCAGCATGTATAAATCTCCACATTGTGCCTCAAATGCGTATAGTGCTCTTTTTCTCCTGAGTCTTGTATGTCCAGGCAAAAGATTAGGACCACGTGTATTGTAAATATTGGGCACTGAAATTACATATCTGTGTATTTTTTCTGGCATTAAAGGATCTAAACATATACAAGTGCTATGCCAGATTTTACTAGCTACAGCCAGACTGCTAATAGCCACATGCTGGAAGCAGACAGACCCTCCCTTAGTTCAGCACTGGATCAACAGAGATCAACTTTACCATCTTGAACAACTGGCACATTGGGAAATGTGCAGCTATATGGAAGCCTTGACAGCAATTCCAAGGTTTCCTAGTATCTAAGCTCAGAGGGTTAATATAACAGTATTTAGCATCCTGGTTGTTGGATCTCTGTAAGAGCTGATTATTAGCACAACTGATCGTCTCTCACATTCAGACCTCTTATCCGTAATATGCCTTTTATTTTTGGGATATGAAATGTACTACTCCACTACTCACTCCCCTTCTACCCTTTCCCACCCTATCTCAGTTTTTCTTTTTACCGCTTTAAGATTACACTATGTATATGTTTATTACGGATTTACCACTGCGACTTTATTGTGACTGATTCTTCGTTTTGTATGAAACAAGTCATATCCGCGACAGTACTCGTGAGGCTGCAGTTTTAATGTATTGTACATGTTGTACTTTTTGATGTTTATGATATACCCTTAAAACTCCAATAAAAACAATTTTTAAAATAAAAATGAAATGACATATCTGTGTAAAAATTCAAGTTATCCTTTGCACCAACTATTATGAATTGATATTTGCAAAACACTTGTGAGGTCTAAATGCTCACTACACCCATTGGTAAATTCTGTGAGAGGTGTGGCTACTAAAATGCGGTCACTTTTTAAAAAATTTTGTTTATCCTCTGAAGTTGTCGGCAAGTGCTGTATTAATCACCAAACCAACACGACCACATATATGGGTTATTGCCATATTCAGGGGAAAATGAGTAATGCATTTTGGGGTGATTTTCTCCTGTTACTCCTTGTAAAAATTAAAAACTTGGCCCTAAGTCCCTTTAGGGCCAAGTTTTTAATTTTTACAAGGAGTAACAGGAGAAAATCACCCCATTTTTTAAGACTGGCATTTTAGACTCCCGTCTTAATAAAGGCCCATAGCTGGCAGTGGTTCCACCAAAGTTCTGAAGAGGCACAGCCTCTCCATAACTTCGGCACATCCAGCACCAGTTGTAAATTTAAGCCAGCTTCCGAGCTGTCTTACATTTAGGCCATTTTCTATGCCTAAAACAGGCATATAAAATAATGAATGAGATGGGCCCCGTGAGGGGCCTGTCCCCACTCACGCCACGCCCACAAATTAAAAAAAAAGTCGCAGATAGCAGCATCATAGCCAAGGTTTTGTAAATTCTATGAAATGCATGTTGGGCCAAGGTACTCACTGCACTCCTATAAAAATTCCTTGGGGAAGGGGGGGATGTAGTTTCAGAAATGGGGGTCATTTTTTGGGGTTTCCACTGTAGGTTTCCGTGGCCCAACATGCATTTCATAGAATTTACAAAACCTTGGCTATGACGCTGCTATCTGCAACTAGAGTCTCTCCAAATGCAACATGCCGCCTAAAAATTGTTCCAGTAAAATCTGCTCTCCTAAAGCAATAGCATGCCCCTTCCCCCTGCCGTGTCCCATACCGCAGTTTATGATCACACATGGGGTGTTGCAGTATTCAGGAGAAAATGGGTATCAAATTTTGGGGTACATTTTCTCCTCTTACCCCTTATGAAAATGAATAGATTAAAATTGAAAATCTGCAAAAAAAAAAAGAAAAATTTTGACATTTCTCCTCCTATAGTCCTTTAATTCTTGTGTAACACCTAAAGGATTAACAAAGTTTGTAAAATGAATGTAGTTTCTAAAATGGGGACATTTATGGGTGAATTTTTTTTATTTTATATGCCCCTCATGCCTGCTACCGAACTCTTGCGAAGTCTTGTGTGACTTCAGACTTAATTTTGCCTCTGAGAGGCACATACATTTTGATGCATTAAAATAAAGTTTTTAAATGAATGGACTTCGGATCTATGATCTAAAACTCTATTCGCTTACCACTAGTTGGTACGATTACAGTGACAGTTTTTCTTATGCTTTCATCCTTTTTTTTTTATTTTTTAAATAAAAAAGCTTTGAAAAAAATGTATTTGCATTGCCATTTTTGGATATCTGTAACATTTTTAGATTTTTGTCTATGGAGCTGTGTAAGGGCTCATTTTTTTGCAGGGCAGTCTTTTTTTTATTGATGCATTGGCGTATGTATGAATTTTCATAAATCTTTTTTTTTTTTCAATCAATTCTTTAAAACATTGATTCAGTTTATTGAGTTTTGTGGACATTTATGTACAACTCTAAGTCCTGCAGAGCATTTCACTGGGGTTGAGGTCTGGAATTTGACTGTCATTCTGTTGTAGATTTGCTGGTGTGCCTGGGATCTGAGGACTGTCCTAAAAATTAAATGAATAATCGAATACAACTTTATCCGAATATGTTTTTTTCCTTTTTGTGATAGCTATTTTATATTTGTCCTCCCTCCACACACAGCAAAACTGAGTTACATCTCTTAATAATATAAAAATGAGTTTCTGTCTGTCTGTCTGTTCTCTATGCGCGACCAAACTACTGGACCGATTTTCACCAAATTCGGCACACAGGTACATCAGGTGTCCGGGAAGGTTTTAGACCAGGTCTCATCTCTCTAGGACATACCGTTCCTGAGATATTCCCAAAATATGATCTCCATTAGCCAACATTACAACTGGGAACTTTGGTTTTAAACTCCAACTGCCATTCTCTGCAAAGGCACACACAGGGAGGGCAGGTTTCCATAACAACCAGGTAATCATCAGCAGCTGAGGATCTCATCCATTTCTATTTACTGACACTGTTAAAGGTATTCCGGTTACCATAAATATAACTTATGTTTTTTTTCTATTACTACAGTTCAGTAGTAATAAAAGATGTTTTCCTCCACTGCTGCCTATTGCGTGGGCTCATAAATAAGCATGGTATTGACCTTTAATTCAGGCCACCCTAAAAGAAGTACTTAAAACCCCCGCCCCAGGTCTCACTAAGCCACACCCCGACTCCATCAGGCCACACCCCCTTTCACTCCGCAGCCAACAGAGATTGAAAAAATAAAGGTAAAAATCAACTTCTGTCAGCTGTACAACCGTTCGAAGCCTTTTGCTAAGCCACGCCCTGTCTCTGTCAGGCCACGCCCCCTCTCACTCCGCAGCCATTCTGCAACGACACCCAGAAACATTAAATGAAATAGATTAAATGCACCTATGCGAAGCGCTTTGCTAAGCCACGCCCCGACTCTAAGGCCACGCCCCCTCCCACTCCGCAGCCAACGGGGATTGAAAAAATAAAGGTAAAAATCAACTTCTGTCAGCTGCAGGGATGGGTGGGAGTAGGGCTGCAGTAAACGATTATTTTAGTAATCAAGTAATCTATCGATTATTCCAACGATTAATCGAGTACTCTAATAAGAAAAAACATCTTAAAATAACGTATTGCTTTATAAAAAACAATATTTATTACTACTTACAGTGGTACACAGTGTTTTGAATGCACATAAGGCTTCTTTCACAGATACAATATACATTCTGTCAGAAGAACAGCCTGAATGTACCGTATCAGGTATAACTGGATACTGCCGGCTGCTGCAGTGATTGACTGTAATGGGGTCCGGCCTTGTTACAGCATTCAAGCTGGGTTGTGGCTGGATACTACTAAAATATGCTTCAAGTAGAGTTTTTTGTTTTGACCATACCCAGCTTGTAAGCTAGAACATGGACAGATGGCCTGCCCTGGACCACATTATAGTCAATGAGAGCATATAGCAGCTGGAGTATGCGGCTATACCCAATATGGTATATACAGAAGGCTGCTCTTTTGCCGGTCTGTGTATCCATTATCTAAGGCTATGTTGTGAACTCTGTTGTCAGTCTGTTCTGTCATAGCTGGATCATGGATGCCCATTGACTGTAATGGGGATACAGGTGCTTTACCCCAGACAAAAAATGCTGCACAGTGATAGAATTTTTTGTCTGGACTCCAGCCAGTTGCCAAATGATCCGAGTGCCATTGTTCACACTGCAATGTGAACCTGGCCCAAGCTGTTGCGGGACACACGGCTGGGTGCCCTGTTTAAAATTCTTATTCTTGTCCACTATTGCTATAAATTTCTTGCAGAGCCGCAGCAAGTTTGCACACCGAGTCACCGACCAGAATGCAACCGCATCTATTCCAAAAAATTGTGGAATAGATGCGGATGCATTCACATGGTCATGTGAATGGGCCCTTAAATTAATATATTGGTGCTTTTTTGTTTTGTTTTTTCTTTTTGTACTTTTTATTTACTATTAGCCCCCTAGGGACTAGAACTAAATGTCAGATCGCTGGATGTCTGACTGTTGGGTGCAGCCAGGTTCCTCTATGAACTCCTGGAGAGCTGTCTACACCAGCCCCATAGAAGTCAATGGAGAGGTGGTGGACTGACATGAGCTCTATGGTCTCGTGGACCTCTGTTCTCGGCTAGGATCACAGGGGGACCCATAGGTCAGACCTGCAACCATGATCTGACATTAATCACCAATCCTGTGAATAGGCAAGAAATATTTTTGTGGGATGTACACATCATGACATCTGCCACAAGTCTCAGGAAGCCTGCTTCAGGCCTCCTCCTACTGTCTGGGTATGCTGGACTTGGCCACTGGCACACAGGGTCACAGTGATGGCAGCGCACAGGTAATCCAGTGTTACCCTCCAGCAGGGTTCTGGGCACCAAGGACGGGCACAGGGAGCTCCTTATTCTCTACAGCTATTAGGTGACCGGGTAAGCTGCTCTGGGCATTGGTACATGCCTTGTCCTGGGACGGGGCCCATCCTCACGGTCGGGACTCACATTCTATGGGCCACAGTTGCCCAAGCAGGCCCGGATCCGCCTGGATTAACTGATTACGCAAACCAGCATGCTCCTCATTGGTGGCGCAGTGGCAACAGCCCCTCCGCTACTCCGCTCATTGGTGGCAGCAGCAGCACAGGGGGAGGAAGATCTTGCTTCTGCCCTATGCTGCTCAGGAAACATGGAGCGCGCTGACAGCAGCGCGCTTCATGTTCTCTGATACTAGGCTGTCTGCAGCGGGGTCGCCATCTGGAGCGCAGACTTACCTTACCAGGCAGGGTCCGCTCACCACGCTGCTGTCCGCTTCTTCTTCCCAGCATTCGGTGGGAGGGGCCGGCTGACGTCACACACAGCGTCAGGTAGCGCGCTCTGACACTGTGTGTGAAGCCAGTGCAGCGCGGTGCCGACAGGAGGCCACGGAGCGGTGAGTGAAAGCCTTTTTTCACTCACCCTCTGTTGTCACGTGATTTAAACGAATCCTCGATGCAGGAAAACTGCATCGAGGATTTTTTTGTCGAATTCATCGAGAATATCGATGAATCGTTTCAGCCCTAGGTGGGAGGTTGACTTTCTTTCTGCAACGACACACAGAAACATTAAATGAAATAGATTAAATACAACCATGTGAAGCGTCTTGCTAATCCACGCCCCCGACTGTCAGGTCACGCCCCCTCCCACTCCGCAGCCAACGGGGATTGAAAAAATAAAGGTAAAAATAAACTTCTGTTTGCTGCAGGGGTGGGAGGGTGAATTTCTCTCTGCAACGACACACAAAAATTTTAGATGAGATAGACTAATTATAGACTACAACCGTTCGAAGCCTTTTGCTAAGCCACGCCCTGTCTCTGTCAGGTCACGCCCCCTCTCACTCCGCAGCCATTCTGCAACGACACACAGAAACATTAAATGAAATAGATTAAATCACCTATGCGAAGCGCTTTGCTAAGCCACACCCCCAACTCTGTCAGGTCATGCCCCCTCCTACTCCGCAGCCAACAGGGATTAAAAGAATGAAGGGAAAAATAAACTTCTGTCAGCTGCAGGGGTGGGAGGGTGAATTTCTCTCTGCAATGACGCACAAAATTTTTGATGAAATAGACTAATTTCAGACTACAACCGTTCGAAGCATCTTGATGATCCACACCCCCAACTCTGCCAGGTCACGCCCCCTCCCACTCCTCAGGCAACCGGGATTGAAAAAAATTAGCTGCAGGGGTGGGAGGGTGAATTTCTCTCTGCAGCGACACACAAAAATCGTAGATGAAATTGACTAATTTTAGACTACGACCATTCAGTACTAATAAAAGATGTTTTTTTCCACTGCTACCCATTGCGGGTCCCCATAAATTACCATGTCATCGACCTGTAATTCATGCCACTCTGACCCCCGCCCCAGATCTCGCGAAACCACGCTCCGACTCTGTCAGGCCACGCCCCCTCCCACTCTGCAGCCAACGGGGATTGAAAAAATGAAGGTAAAAATCAACTTCTGTCAGCTGCAGGGGCGGGAGGGAGGTTGGATTTCTTTCTACAACAACATATAGAAACATTAAATGAAATAGATTAAATATACCCGCGCAAAGCAATGTTTTCTTCCACTGCTACCCATTATGTTTCCTCAAATTACCATGGCATTAACCTATAATTCAGGCCACCCTGAAATGAAGGACTTAACCCCCCCCCCCCCGTGTCCCATTAAACCACACCCCCTCCCACTCCGCAGCCAATAGGGATTGAAAAAATGAAGGTAAAAATCCATTTCTGTCAGCTGCATTGACTTTCTCTCTGCAACGACACACAGAAACATTAAATAAATAGATGAAATATACCCAGGCGAAGCCCGGTGTTTCTGCTAGTTAATTATAAAATTGAGTTACATTAATGTAATTTAAGTCTGCTGTGTGTTTTCCCTTGCTGGAAGAAAACCCAGCAGAAAAGCAGATCTGTTGTATGAATCGCATATGTGATGTGTTGGTGCACTGTCAAGGTCTACTTAAAGGGGTTATTTGATATCTAAAATATCCCCCCCAACGGCCGGGTCCCTTGTATGGATTATACTTACCTGCTGTCTGGTATCCATGTCGCTCCAGATCCCTGCACAGCCGCTGCTGTATCGCTCCCTGGTCACCGCTGTGGCCTGCTATCGCTGGATGTTTTGATCCGAACGATGGAAAGATGCAACGGCGGCTGGAATCCACAGCGACACGATGCCGGGGAGCAGGTAAGTATAATCCATACAAGGGGTCTGGGCATTGGAGAGGGGATATTTTAGATATCGGATAACCCCTTTAATTTTTTACACAGATCTTCTGCATTTCTGACTAATATTTATTAAAAAACACACAGTGTAACTTGTGATGTGGTGTTCATCTGAGGTTGCATTCACTTAATGGGGTTTTCCAGGATTTTTTTTTTTTTTTGGCGAATGACCTATACTTGGAGAGTAGCTCCCTCCTTTTAGATTAAGCACTCCCTGCGCATCTGCCCAGGGCAGAGTATAAATATAACTGGTCACTACACCGGCCTGAACATTGTTGGCTTTGGTTATGCCCAGGAGAGGTAGTTCTGTTAGCGTTTGGTACCCCTCTGCAGAAGCCACCTTGACGTTGGTAGATGGGCCCAACACACATTTGATCAAAAATGTGCGTGAAGAGCTTCTATTTTTCATGTATAGTAGGTATAGTACCACTTTAATCTAGAATAATCTCTAATCCCTAGTTCTATTGTTTGCATGGGGCCGAGCGCTATACCAAGTACAGCCGGTATACAGTGTACAGCCCTGTGCTTGGTAAGCTGTGAGAAGGCAGCAGCACTCACTGGTGCCTTCTCAAAACATCTGATCGACGAGGATCTCTAGTGTCGGACCCAGGATCCCCACCTGGATAGGTCATCATTAAAAAAAAAAATTTGGAAAACAGACTGTCACTCAAAAGGGAACATGGAGTACAGAGGACATTGTGCATGTGCTAGTGGCACTTATTAAGAAATATATAATTTTACTCAGCATGATCAACCATAACAGGAAATATGCCTGGTTTAATAGGGTTGATTATACTAACAGAGGTTCTTCTAATATATTTTCTCTATTTATTAATGTTTTTAAGAAACAACATTACAGCTTGTGTACAGCAAAGATACAAACGATATCCAAATACAGATACATTCTGGATTTAGGAACTCAAGTGTTAGATATGCCGTAGCCCAGCGGCAGGCTACCGCAATGCCATCTGGTCGCATTTACTATATGCTGCACGTATCGGTTTTTGTCTGGCCGATTCTTGGCATGTTTGCCAGGTTGTGGCAGGCCATTCACTATAACGGGGACTGGCAGTTGTCAAGTAGTGTCTGGCAGTGCTGGATCTAGATATCTCCCGCAGCCTGCTCCCTGCCGGAGATGTCCAACGCTAGTGTGAAAGTAGCTTTATATTCCTACTCAATAGCAGGAACTAGAAATCAAGACACTGTTTTATATAACATACTTAAAGGAGATATCCCACCACACATACGCAAGTACTGAATATTGTAATCCTATAGGAACAGATATTTTTATTATGTCTTGATTTGTAAAACTAAAATTCAAACGGTGCATTTTGTATTTCTGATAACTGTATTACTTCAGAGCTGCTTTAATTTCCTGCACAATAACCTGCAAAAGTCCTGTGGATATTAAAAGAAAGCCTTAGGTGCTGTTCACATACGCTGTTCTTATATGTACGCCAAGCAGATACCTTTGTAAACAGAAAAACCATATAGAAACATATTGCTTGATATTCCCACAGACTATAATTGTTCAAACATAGTTCAGTGCATACTTTTAACTCCGTTTGTCATTGTTTACGTTTCTGTACTTTTTTTTTTTTTGCAGGGCAGAATAATGATATGTACCACACTTTTCTGCCCTGCAAAAAAAAAAAACCTATAGAAGCGTATTTTTATCTGGATACTTTCTACTGCCTTCAAATCTTTATTTTAAAAAATTTTTTTTTACAAAAATGTATACTTTTTTGTTATCATAAATATATTAAAAAGTATGCGCATCCGTCAAACATATATGTTAAAAAAAAAGATAGATAACTGCTGTTTGTCTAAATTATATGTGATGTACATGTGATGCACATTTGTGGAAACATTTTGGATCTCCATCATCATGAAAAATAATGGATTGATTGCTCTTACTACACAGTTGGATCTCTTCTGAGCTAAATTCTGTTATTGGCAATTTCCTTTCAACTTGCATCCATGAATAAACCAGATTGCATGAAGTGGTTATTACCTAATGATTAATCTGTTATTGGTCTTAACAGGTGTGACCCATGCAGCCATATGGGCAGCTTGCATTTCATATCTGAGTGCCGCAGTTCCACCAGCATTACGGACGTCTGCTCAAGGCATCCTTCAGGGCCTGCATCTTGGACTTGGTAGAGGATGTGGTGCAATGATTGGAGGTGTATTGGTCAATTTCTTTGGTAAGTTTTAACATTTTCGGTTAAGACTTTTCTTATTTCGTTGAGCAATCACTATTGAGGTGGCTGAATTTGTTAAATTATGTGTGGGTATCTCTACTTCAGTAGTTCGACTAGTGGCCTGAAAGATATCTACCAGACTGGGTAGTCACTTCACTTCTCTGAAACAGAAGAATATTAGTGTATCAAAGTTTATCACTAAGAAATGGTGTTTTCAATAGAAAGCATTTATCAAATTAAATTGCTGTTTTTATTCATCTGTTCATCTTACGTTCATATCTGCTTTATATACAGTCTGTACTTAGGCAGGGTGCTGAATCTCCGTAAAGAGACCAGTCATGTATGGAGACTTACTAGAAGTACTCCATGATATGGAGACTTATTGGCAATGCTCCATTATGCCAAGGGGTATCTCCCAAGAAAGGGAACCATCTGGCCAATGTCACTATTGGAAGTGACTCCCCATGAGTCAAGATCAGACTTTCCAACAAGCCTTGGGATTTAACATACATAGTAACATGGTTTGTAAGGCTCAAAAAAAGACATCCATCCAGTTCAGCCTCTTCTCCGATGTTAAGAAATCTCAGACCGTTCTTAACGGTAGACCCCTGAGGACAGTGTTTGGCTGCCCTTTCCCAGCACAGGACAGTAGCAGGAGAACCAGTCCAGTGCCGCAGAAAGGGGTTAATATAACATGTTTTTAAGGGTGGGTTAACATCACGTTTTATGCCTCCATTTGACGTACACGTTAGGGATAAAAAGGATACAAACACGCAACACACAATGTTCTTGTATTCTGCACAGTCCGGTAAAAGAAATGTATAGGTTTTTTTTTTTTTTTTTTTTTTACAATGGAACTGTATGGCATCAGTCTGAGGCATCCTTTTAACATATACATTTTTTGTATACGTTCGACAGGAAAAACATGATGTGAACCCACCCTAAGCTGTTGTAGGGCTTGTCCAAAATTTTTAATGATCTTGGAAAGCCCTTTTAAACTTTAGTGATGTCTATGCACTATATACATCAGATGTGGGATTAGTAGTAATAGCCATTTGCAACATTTGCAATGTTTAACTATATTTAAGGTGAATAGTACTTCTCTGGAACCCTCTGCTTGAGAGCTCATGCACGCGACAGTTACGTGCATTGGGGACCACAATGCACAGGCAACATCCATGCGGTAGGCGTGACTGATTGAGACCCATTGAACTTGAATGGTTCCGTGATTAGTCTGCACCGCAAAAAAATAGAACGTTATATTTTTTGCGGTGCGGAGGCACGGATAGAAACCCCATGGAAGCACTCCATATCTCTGGGATTGCGGACCCATTCAAGTGTATGGGTTCGTTATGCTGGGTGCACATGGCTGGTGCCAGTGTATTGCTGACCCGCTGTATGCCCCAATATGGCAACGACTGTGTGCATGAGGCCTGAGGAGGTGGTGATTGGTGAATTCACTAAACAAGTTCAAGAGGGGCCTGGATGTATTTCTGGAGTGTTATAATATTACAGGTTATAGTTATTAGATTTCTGGAGAGGGGTCGTTGATGCAGGGAGTTATTCTAACTGCCTGATTGGAATCAGGAAGGAATTTTTTAAATCTAAAATAAAGAAAATTGGCTTCTACCTTCATTTTACCAGAATTTTGCAGAATAGGCTGAGCTAATGTACATATTTATTTTTTCAGCCTTACAAACTATTACTGTACCTAGATACAAAAGCAGATAAAACAAGAATATTTCTCAGTGATAACAATTCCTAGAATGTACATCCTTAACACATTTTTTTTTATTTATGCCCTGAAGGCTAGTGTACATGCTGTATGCTGTCCCTGTATGATACCTCCATAATGTGCTAGTCTGTATACAAATACAGTAGAAGGAACACCAACCACCTAAGGCTCTTTTCATATCTGTGCCGTGGCTTCTGTTTAGAATTGAAGATACAGCACTCTGCCGATATCCATGACTCCTGAGGAACCCCATTGACTTAAAATCCACTGCATCATCGCCTCTGAAATACCTACAGTGCTCCATTGCTAATGTGAATATGTTTAAAAACAGTTGAGGAAATAGTTATCAGTGTATGTATATATGGCTGTTAATCACTGATAAGATTGCCCCGTTTACAACAAAACTCCGAAAGAGTAGAGCTATATGTATAAATTACAAGTTTTGCTTAATCTTTTCCCACTAAAATATAAATCATCTCTCTGTAAATAATAACGAAAGAAAAGCAGAGGGAGAGCAGTGCTCATCAGTGGGACCGTTTCGACAGTGAAAAGATCCGCTGGTGAAAAAGTCTTACCTGGATGGGTTTACGCTCGGAGCATAACACCAAATTGTTCGCTGGATAGAGGTAGCTGGTGCAGCCAAGCTTCTTCCCTCAAGGCACAGCGTGAAAATGTGGAAGAAAATTCAGGTCAGCAGCGGCCCAACCAGGAAGCTTCAGGCTTGAAGGTATGTTTATAGCTTTTAGTTATTGATAGTTTCCACAGATTTTGCGTTTCTGGGCCAGAACGGTCTCTTCCTCAGATCAGGAAATGCATAATCTGTGGAAACTGAATAAATAAAAGCTATAAACTTACCATCAAGCCTGAACATTCATGGTTGCAGCACTGCTGACCCGAATTTTCTTCTACATTTAAATAACGATTACAATCTGCGATTAACATATAATCTTCAACATAGATTACTTTCTTAGACTTGAATCTTCTGGTAGAGTGGGACACACAAGAATAACTTCTACCTATAGAAAGGAGGTCTCTGGCAGCACTACATTACATGTACATAGAAATCATCCAACATTCCCCGTTGACTCTCCTATTTGTCCTAGAATACTGCCCACGGTTCACACAAAAATCTGGCATTGTGTTATTTGCCTCGATTATTTGACGATGATAAATTAGAACAACTTTTACATAATGGATGTAAAATTGTACATAGAAAGGCACCCTCTATAGGGCGCCTGGTTTCTCCTAGTCTTCTTCCTTCACCCAATTCACACAGAACCTCTTTGCACTGCACAGGATCTTTTATACTCATGTTAGACATTAATTGTAACATGGAGTCAGTAGTTTTTTCGTCATTTGCACTTTTCGCAGTAAGCAGTATGTAGGCTGTACATCCAGTTGCCGAACAACAGACATCTTATCATATCATGATATATCAAAAAATGACAATCACATCATTTCTGGAGCAGCAAAACACTTTAGAGAATGTCATGGAGGCAAGGTTGCCTCTTTCAGGGTATGTGGAATTGAATGGTAGAGAACTCCATCTAGGGGTGGTGACATCAAATATCACCTGCTAGACCGAGAAACTTTCTGGATCCTGACCCTTAATACACATGCTCCTGCAGGTTTGAATGATCTTATGTTTCATTATTAATTTATGTATATTTAAAAGTTTGTGAATCAAAGATATTTAAATGCTATATATTTTTGTATGCACATTGTTGGCTATTCTTAACTGTGCTTAGCTCCTTCTGTGGGTGCATTTTCCGGCTATAGAAATAGGATAACTATCAGATCAGTGGGGGTATTAATGCTGGGATCCCCACCAATCACAAGAACGGGAGCTCTGTACCTGGTGGAGTCCCCCTGAAATGGACAGAGTGGCTGGTTGAAAAAGTGCCATGCTGCTCCATTCATTTCTATTGGAGCGCCGCAGGTAGTTGAGTTGACTTTCCATAACTGGAGTACCCCTTTAAATGCTTGTTGTCCAGCTATGGTTTGACACACATGCTAATAATCACACAGCTGAACCAACCATTATGCACCTATATATGGAATGAGCTTTCTCTTTTATCTTATGCTATGACTAAGACTGCTACAGTCGGTCAAAACATGTAAGCAGTTTACATGCAGAAGATGTATTAATAACAGAGGTTATACAGTAAAGGATTATGCTTTTATAACTCACGCTGGAGCTCTCTTGGTCTCTATTACATGCTGCCTTTTGATGGTAACAGGTTTGGGTGTTGATACTTCTAGATTTATTTGCCATGTGTGTTTTTGCCATTCCAGGTGCTGCAGAAACATTCAGGGGGATCGGTATGGCTTCTTTGGTCATTCTCCTTCTCTTTGCACTTATTCAGTGGGTAGCAGTTCCTCAGAAAGAAGAAGGTATGCTGCAAGCTGTTCCTTCCTGGTATTTCTGTATGATCTCTTATTTGCTAGGGAATTACAGAAGGAGTTGTTTGCAATAAACGTGTTATTTCTAGTGTCAATCACGATCAGCTGTGCAGTGCGCAGCATTCACACGATCGTGTCCATTTTGCAGACTGTGAACACCGGCTTTGTGCATCCTGCATCGCTGTGTAGACCCACTAACTTCAGTGGGTCCATGATCCGTATGTTGCAGTCAGATTTGATATGTCCTATCTTTTGAAGCACAGCCGTTTTTGTGGTCCGCAAATTGTGGATCCACAAATGCCAGACGTGTGCATTCCGCATTTTGCAGAACATAAGTCGGACCATATAATAGAACAGTTCTAACTTTGTCCGTAATGCAGACAAGAATATCATGTTCTATATTTTTGCGGATGCAACATAATGGACGTATGGATGCAGACAGCACACAGTATGCTGTCTGCATTTTTTGCGGTCCCATTGAAGTGAATGGTGTGAGAAATGGACAATATTTCTCATATCTTTTTATTATCTGTGTATGTTTAATACCTGTCGCGTGATCCCATATATGTCCATGTTGTTCTATAATTGTATGTGCCACTCTGTTTGGGCTGCAGTTGGAATCCACGCTACCCTTGCAGGAAATCAGTTTATCACCCAAATGTTAAAGAACTAGCCCTTTGCAAGTGGTAATGAAAGGTGGTTCCTGGAAATGCAGACCCACAGACAGCGTGGAGCCTCACCCAGCCGGGGGGCAACTGCTTTTCAAATCCAGTATCAGAAGGGGAAAAAATATATCATAAGGGATAACTCATCTCTGGTAACCCTCACGTATTAATAATCGTGATCATTGGATGCCATGTGATGTGGGCATTGTAGGGGGTCTAAATATCTCATCCCTGAGAGCCAGCATTCCTACATAACCAGTATCTCACCTTCTGGGACAACCACAGCAGTCATGTGTGGTATCAAAATGCTGAGCCAGAGGTAATATACATTATGAAAACATGTCGGGTCCCGAATATCCATTAATGCGGATGGGAAGCCATGTTTTATTAATATTTCCTGTCTGCCAGGTGAGTAAGAGAGGTGGAGCATGCACAGGTAATGAGGACCATCCCAGAAGGCTGGGACTGAATAGGAGGTTGGCTCCTCTCAGCTCCAGCCTCTGCCCAATGGGGATAAAAATGAACTATTGGGAACATTTAATTGACACAACTTGGGGATCCAATCCAAACTGGGTTGCGTTCCACTTTCTTCCTGTCCCCGGAAACCAGAAGGACTTCTGACCACACAATCTGTTGAGTAAGACCTTTCTGCTTTTTATCCTTTTATTTTTATACTGTTTTGTGCACATGTATGTATGTCTCTTATTTCTTGTAACTTTTTGTAACTAAGTACTGTACCTTTTTAGCACATTAAAGCACATCTTTAATGGTTTTGCCTTGTACCCTGAATGAGCCCAGTAACCTCAGTTTTTCTAAGTGTATGAGTACGGTTTGCATTACCATGTATTTGCTAGTGTGGCCTATGCTACTGTGAGCCTGCTTGCGAGTGGGGCGCCGTGGGGTTTTCTATGAGCCCTTAATTAAATGGTGTATTAATTTAAATGTCATAGATGGTGTTGGGGTGCATGAAAGGCTGTGCCGGGGTGTGATCAAGACTCAGTCGGAGGCCTGAGTGTAGGGGCGTGAGAGATTGAGTGCGTGAAATACATAGACCCTTGGCAGTCGCACCCGGGCCACGTGACAGGGCGGTTACCGTATGTGACAAATGGGTCCGCATCTGAGCTGCAAAAAATGCAGATTGGAAGCTGACCAAAAATACGTTTGGGTGCATGAGCCCTTACTCTGTAAAAATCAATGGCTAAAGCTCTTGCAAATTCCACCCTAGCAAAGCCAGAAGAATGCAGATTTGTTGAGACTGGATTATAGAGAGTCTGTCTGATTTCCTACTGTTACATGTGAAGGCACATGACTAGGATATATTATTGGCATATGATCACTTTATGATCAGTAACCCACACCAGCCCCTGTACATTAGTGCTCCCGGTCACCTGTTGTGCATGAAACTGCTGTGTAGCTCTATTCACTTGAATGGAGCCATGTTGTAGGGAGACTGCATTGTCATATATGAGCAGTGCATTAAAAATTCAGATTGTAATGGGGTGATTAAAACTCAAATTTCTTTTCTTTCATTATTTTATTGATGACCCATTGCTAATAAATAGAGATGAGCGAACGTGCTCGCAACGAGCACTGTACCGCTCGGCTCCCCTGCGCTCGCATGGGCGCAGGCAGCCGCTTCCGTCCTCCTGAGGAGGACGTTTCGAGCACGTTCGCTCATCTCTACTAATAAACTTTCAGCTCTGTCTTTGGACATTACTAGGCGAATGGTCACACTAGCTGTATGACCAAGGAAGAGGGCTGTCCTGGGCGCTCTGCACTGAATGCTCCTCATCTCTTCCACCTGCTCTTGGCTATCTCTGGCAGTGACATGGAGAAGGAATGGAGTGCAGGACACATTCTTGACATGCCGCATCAGGATGGGGAGGGATCCACGTTCTCGGGATTGGCGGGAGTTACCAAACGATCGGTTAGTTATCCCCCATCCAGAGGATAGTGTATAACTTGAGGTTACTAGAATATCCATTTATCAGTTTTCCACTCTACCTATTTAAGGAAGTAAGCAGTTTTAGGGGTCAAACCTGCTGACAGAATTCTTTTAATACCCTCTTCTAGTGTCATAAATGTATGTTCAGTTAGAGTTGCAGTGTTAATATAAAACTAGCCCGTTGCCCAGTGAAGTGGGCAGCACCACAGTTATCTCTGTGTTAGTGGTCCACCCACTTCCTAGTGATTTGTCTTTTGCTGCCAACAAGAATGAATGTGATTGTTTAACATGGTTTCCTTCTGATATTCCAGAGGTGTTCCTTAATGTTCGTATCACCATGCTTTTACTGCACAGATGCATCTATGCTGGCAGAAAGGATTCCTGTTCCCTCCAGCCCAGTTCCCATAGCAACTATCAACCTTGTACCACAGCACGCCGAGAACATCATGCCGAGTGTTCAAGTCAAACTTCCCCCGAAAAAGACAAGGCACCAGGAGGAACAAGAGGACATCAACAGACCAGCCTGGGGGATAAGCTCGTCTCCTTGGGTCAACCTTGCTTATGCCTTTTATCAGATAAAGGAAATGTTGGAACTTGCCAAAACTAGCCCTGTCCCCGAAACGCAACCACTGCAGGTACTGTCCATATGTGAAGTATGTGTTACGTAATGTCAGGACTGATGCAAAGGGAGTTTGTGGAAGTCTACAGCCTGTGTGTTTTAGGATGGTCATGGGGGACTAGGCCTATATTGGCAGCAATGGTAATATCTATTATACACTAAGAACTTGGAAAAGTTTGGAAATACACACAGGCCAGCTTTTGACAGTTAAGGCCAGCCCCATATATACAGTTGTGTCCTGATTCAGCGTCTGTACACTGATAGCACCGGACAGAAAACTGCCGCATACTGTGTTTTTCTATATATCAATATGTATAGTTCACACTTAAATCACTGCTATTCGTAACTGAACTACTCCCCAATCTAATACTGCTTACATGAAAAAAAACACAGAGTCCTAAATAGTTCATATAAACATACTCACAAATTTATTGTTACATAATAAAACAACCATATACATCATATATAATCGAAAGAACCTCAGCTCAGAACATTCCTGCCACCAGCTCGAATACCCAAATCGCCATCTCATAATATCATTATGGCAATACACTATTGCACTCTGCCCTAAAAAACATCACAGCCTTAAAGGTGCTAGATTCAATGAAAAAATATTAACCCCATATACGGCACTACATCAATAGATTGCACACAAGAATTCCCGTCTCAATATAATCTATATATTAGGCATTACGTACCCCGAACTGGCCGCTGGTGACCTGCCTCCTCAACGCGCGTTTCGCGTATTGCTTCCTCAGCTTCTCCTATCTATTGATGTACTGCCGTACATCTAGCACCTTTAAGGCTGTGATGTTTTTTAGGGAAGAGTGCAATAGTGTATTGCCATAATGATATTATGAGATGGCGATTTGGGTATTCGAGCTGGTGGCAGGAATGTTCTGAGCTGAGGTTCTTTCGATTATATATGATGTATATGGTGGTTGTTTTTATTATGTAACAATAAATTTGTGAGTATGTTTATATGAACTGTTTAGGACTCTGTGTTTTTTTTCATGTAAGCAATACTGTGTTTTCCCCCCGCCTCCACAGCGGCACCATAGGAGGATTCCCCCACCCCCCAGGGACAGAAAACAATAGAGAATCTTTAAAATTACGCCTCTCCTCTTACCTCTCAGTTGTTTCCTGTCCCTTGGGAGACGTAGGGAATCTTTTCCTTAGATGCCGTGCAGCCTGGCGGAGTTCCGGAGGTCCCTAGTGGAGCTAGGAGGGCTGCATGAGGACCCAGTAGTAAGTGCCGACAAAGGCCTTCCTGGGTCTCCGGTATAACTCCTCCAGTGGAGGCTGCCCCGGGTCATCATCCCCGCTCTCCGGTACCCGGAAGTGGGAGCAGGGTCGCTCGCGCTGCAGAGGGGTGGGATTCCTGTGAGTCAGAGGAATCCCGTTCACTTCCGGTTGCCACGGAGGAACGGAGTGACGTCATCGGCGCGACCGGAAGTGCGTGGCAGCGGCGGGAAATTTGAAAACCTGGGTGCAGATAAGACTGGAAAGACTGGTAAGTAGGGCCGGGCGATTAATCAAATTAATTTGCCCATTGCAAGCCTCACGATTTTATTTTTTAGGAAAATCGTGAATTCGATTTTCCTAAAATGGAGCCCGACATATAAAATAAAAAAAATCTTTCACCTGTCCTGCGCCGCGGCTCCGCTCCGGTGTCCGGCGCTCCTCTTCTTTTCCGGGGCTGCGCTGCACTGTCCTGACCACGTACAGCGTCAGGACGTAGTGCGCGCACTCTGACCTGACGCTGCACACAGTCAGGTGACAGTGAGAAGATGAGGGGTGCTGGACGTGGAGCGGAGCCGCGGCGCAGGACAGGTGAGAGATTTTTTTTTTTTTTTATTATGATGGTGGCTGCTCTGAGGTCTGGAGGGGGCACTTTGGGCTGCTCTGAGGTCTGGAGGGGGCACTTTGGGCTGCTCTGAGGTCTGGAGGGGCACTTTGGGCTGCTCTGAGGTCTGGAGGGGGCACTTTGGGCTGCTCTGAGGTCTGATGGGGCACAGTGGGCTAATCTGAGGTCTGATGGGGCACAGTGGGGTAATCTGAGGTCTGATGGGGCACAGTGGGCTGATGTGGGGTCTGATGGGGCACAGTGGGCTGATGTGGGGTCTGATGGGGCACAATGGGCTGATGTGGGGTCTGATGGGACACAATGGGCTGATGTGGGGTCTTATGGGGGCACAGTGGGCTGATCTGAGGTCTGATGAGGGCACAGTGGGCTGATCTGAGGTCTGATGGGGGTATAGTAGGCTTTTTTATTTATTTTTTTTATATTTTTACTAACATAAGAAAATCGAGATTTAAATCGAGATTTTTTTTTTTTTGCCATATCGCCCAGCTCTACTGGTAAGTATTACCAAATCGGTAAAATGGATTCTAGTAGCCAGAAGCCTGTGTCTGCTGCTGCTGTTGCTGATCCTCCTTTTGCCCCTGACCCTGCAGGAGCCTCGAGCCCGGTTTGTCCCTCACTTTTACCTCTTAAAGTGACAGTGTATTTTTTTTCGGTTTAGGGGGTTATGATTTATTTATGTTGTTTCAGGGTACTTGTGCTAGACATCCGGCTAGAAAGTGCCCTGTGTGTGCTAAGGCCCTTTCATCTTCATATAAAAAGTCTGCAAAAAATGCACTGAGAAGATTGTCACGGAAGAATCTCCTTCCTTTCTTAGTAATTTGAAATCCTTAATAAGATCAGAAGTATCATCTGTCATTAAGAAATGTATGCCTGATTCAAATATCTGCTATCCCTCTACTTCTAAAGCTGTCCAAGCGATAGAACAACCGTCTGACCCTCCAATATCTGACGATGTGGAGGAGCAGAACTCTGAATCAGAGGATGAGACCGGTCATCCATTTTGTTGTCCAGAGGACACTGAATCTTTACTCAAAGCTATAAGAGCAACGATGGGTATTGAAGAAGTTAAGGAGACATTATCGGTTCAGGACCAGATGTTTCAAGGGCTAGGAGAGAAAAAAAATCAGAGTCTTTCCAGTCCATAATACCATTAAGGAGTTAATACAGAAAGAATGGAATGAACCTGACAAGAGATCTGCGATCTCTAAGTCGTTCAAGAGAAAATATCCCTTTTCTGAGGATGATTCTAATCTGTGGGATAGTGTTCCAAAAGTGGATGCACCTTTAGCTAAAATCTCAAAAAAATCCTCTCTCCCTTTTGAAGATTCAGGTATGCTTAAGGTTGCTATGGATAGAAAAGCGGATGGTCTGTTAAGAAGGTCTTGGGAGACGTCCACAGCTATGCTAAGACCGAGCATTGCTGCCACCTGCACAGCCAGAGCCTTGGGGGTATGGATGACGCAGCTAGAAAATCATCTAGCAGCAGGTACCCCTAGGGAGAGGATATCCTTGCATCCATTTCCACACGTAAACAAGCTGCTGATTTCCTATCAGATGCTTCTGCGGAGCTGGTAAAGATGTCAGCTAGGGCAGCCGCCCAGTCCAACTCCGTAAGAAGAACAGTCTGGCTAAAAAGTTATAGTGGTGATTCTGGTTCAAAGTCCAAACTTTGCTCTCTTCCCTGCGAAGGTGATCGGTTGTTCGGGTCTGGCCTGGATGATGTCTTAGAGAAGGCGTCTGATAAGAAGAAAGGGTTTCCGGTGAAGTCCAGATTCTTCCAACAGTGTCATTCCTTTCGCTCCCAGAAAAGAGGTCGTCCAGACTACAAGAGAAGAGGTACAGCTGACAGGGGACCCTTCTACAGAGGAAGAGGTAGAGGTTTCCTTTTCAACCCCAACAGCTCAGATAGACGCCAGACCCAATGACGCCAGGCTTCCAGTGGGGGGAAGATTGAGATTCTTTGTCCAGAAGTGGCAAGAGGTATCCCTTTCTCTCTGGGTAATAGACCTAGTTTCTTCAGGTTACCGTTTGGAGTTTGCAAAAAAAAACCCATCCAGATTTCTTGTCGTCAGAAATCCCCAATACCAATAAGCACTGGAAGGAGAGATATCCTCTCTACTTCAAAAAGAAGTCCTAGTTCCAGTCCCCAGTCATCAACAGGGAAAGGGATATTATTCTCCGATGTTACTAATAAGAAAACCGAATGGAACCTTTCGGACTATTTTCAACCTGAAAAGTCTGAACCAGTACCTAAGATACAAAAAATTCAAGATGGAGACAATAAAATCAGCCATCTCTACCCTGACCAAGGATTGTTTCATGGCATCAATCGACCTGAGCGATGCTTACTATCATATCCTGATCAGCAGAAGCTCCCAGAGGTTTTTGAGAGTAGCTCTGTGTATGGAAGGGGAATTGAGGCATTTTCAATTCCAGGCTCTCCCGTTCGGCCTGGCAGCAGCTCCTCGAGTATTTACCAAAGTTATGGCAGAGGTAGCTGCCTTTATTCATCTTCAAGGCATTCATCTAGTTCCATACTTGGACGATCTTCTGATCTCGGCCCAGCAGGAACAACTGCTTGTAACCCACATCCAGACAGTATGCAGTCTCCTGTCAGATCTAGGCTGGCTGTTAAATCAGCAAAAATCAGACCTAGTACCTTCCAAACAAAAAGTATTCTTGGGTATCCTGTTAAACTCCTCAATCATGACATCATTTCTTCCATTAGAGAAGCAAGAAGCTTTAAAGAACCAAGTGTCCAGTTTCCGAAGCAGAAGGTCGGTATCCATCAGAGAAGTGATGAAGTTATTGGGGTCCTCTTCAACAATTTCTCCTATCTGTATGGGACAAATCCCAGAAGACCTTGGACAAGAAAATAAAAATACCTCAGGAGGTGAAGAATTCTCTAATTTGGTGGATGATGACGAAAAACCTGGAAAAAGGGGTTCCTTGGAGACCAACACAGCTAGTGATCACCACGGACGCAAGCGGTCACGGTTGGGGAGCCCATTTAGGAAAACAGTTTGTGCAGGAAACTTGGAACCTTGCGCAGAAAAAAACATCGTCCAACCAGAGAGAATTGCTGGCGGTCTACAAGGCACTGGTAGCCCTGTCCGTGCAGGTATGGGGACACCATATAAAAATTCTATCGGACAACGTTACCACTGTTGCATATTTGAACAAGCAAGGAGGTACGAGAAGTCAGCCACTAGGAGAACTAGCGAACACCGTGATTCAGTGGGCAGAAGTGAATACAAAATCTCTATCTGCAGTTCATCTGAGGGGCATCCACAATCAGATAGCAGATTATCTGAGCAGAGAAACCCTAAAAGAAGGCGAGTGGAAGTTGAGTGGCAGAGTCTTCGACCAGATAACAAAGAAGTGGGGAGTTCCGAAGTTGGATCTTTTTGCTTCAAGAAAGAATCACCAGTTTCCAGGGTTCTTTTCTCTATCAAGGCAAGACAACTCCTTGGGGATAGACGCTCTGAGTCAGCAGTGGCCGAAAGAACTCCTGTATGCCTTCCCTCCATTTTCGCTCCTACCGAAGGTATTAGCAAAGATCTGGGAGTTAAAATCACAGATAATCCTTATAGCTCCATTCTGGCCCAAGAGATCCTGGATGCCTCTTCTACTTCAGATGGCAAAGGGAAACTTCCTGCTACTCCCAGAGATTCCGGATCTTCTGTCACAGGGGCCTGTCTTTCATCCAGCCGTTCAACAACTGAAGCTGAGGGCCTGGAGACTGAACGTAGTCTAACAGGCTACTTTCACACTGGCGGCAGGCCTGATCCAGCAGGTGAAGGGTGCTGCCGGATCAGGCCTGCCGCAGTGACGTGTGGAGCCGGAACCGCGCTCCGGCCCCACACATGTCACACAGTATATACATACACATAAACATACACACACATATAGACATACAAACACACATACATACTTACATGCTCCCCGGCAGGTCTTCGGAGCGTCAGAGGGACAGGACGGCTCACACAGGTCACGATTCCCCACAGCGCCCTCTGCTGGGCGCCTGGTGGAATCGTCATCTGTGCACGCCGTCCTGTCCCTCTGACGCTCCGAAGACCTGCCGGGGTGCATGTAAGTATGTATGTGTGTTTGTATGTCTATATGTGTGTGTATGTTTATGTGTATGTATGTGTCTATGTGTAGCCGGATCCGTAATGGACTCCATTGAAAGTCAATGGAGGTCGGATCCGGTTACCATTATGGTCACACCAGACGGATCCACCCCCATTGACTTGCATTGGGGGTCATTCCGGATCCGTCTTGGTGCGGATGCCTGGACCGGAGAGCAAACCGCAGCATGCTGCGGTTTGTTCTCCGGTCTGAAGACGGAATGGAATGCTTTCAGGAGCATTCCGTTGTCTACAGTTCAGTTTTGTCCCCATTGACAATGAATGGGGACAAAACTGAAGCGTTTTATTCCGGTATTGAGCCCCTATGCCGGAACTCAATACCGGAATTTTAAAACGATCTGGGAGTTAAAATCACAGATAATCCTTATAGCTCCATTCTGGCCCAAGAGATCCTGGATGCCTCTTCTACTTCAGATGGCAAAGGGAAACTTCCTGCTACTCCCAGAGATTCCGGATCTTCTGTCACAGGGGCCTGTCTTTCATCCAGCCGTTCAACAACTGAAGCTGAGGGCCTGGAGACTGAACGTAGTCTGTTAATACGGAAGGGACTATCTGAGAAAGCAATATCCACTCTTTTGTTAAGTCGTAAACCAGTTACGTCAAAGATTTATCAGAGAATGTGGAGAGCCTTCTTGACTTTTGCTAAAGATAAGTGGGACATTAGTCAAGGTCCTGATATTAATCTTATTCTAGAATTCCTTCAAACAGGGTTAGATAAGGGGTTAAAAGTGGCTCCTCTTAAAGTGCAGATTGCGGCCCTTTCTGTGTTTTTAGACTTCAAAGTGTCAGAGGTCCCGTTGGTTAGAAGATTTATTAAAGGGGTTTCTAGGGCTTCCCCCTTTATTCATGGTTCTGTGCCTCCTTGGGATCTAAATCTGGTTCTGTCTGCCCTTTCCTTTGCTCCCTTTGAACCTTTGGATCAGGTTCCTTTGAAGCTTCTCACGCTCAAAACTGTTTTTCTGATTACTATCACTTCGGCTAGGAGAGTGGGTGAAATCCAGTCTTTTTCCTGTTCTCCTCCTTATCTAACAGTGTTAAGTGATCGTGTCATTCTTAAACTGCATTCTTCTTTTCTTCCTAAGGTGGTTTCCAAATTTCACTGTGGTCTAGAGGTTTGCCTCCCTTCTTTCTGTCAAAATCCTTCTTCTGACAGGGAAAGAGAATTCCATATGTTAGATGTCTGTAGATGTGTCTTATGTTATTTGGATAGGACTAAGGAATTCAGAGACTCTGACCGTCTGTTACTGCAATTTCAGGGGGCAAATAAAGGCAAGGGAGCAAGTAAGTCCAACATTGCCAGATTGATTAAGGCGGCCATTTCAGAGTGTTACTCCGCAAAAGGCATTGAAGCCCCAGATGGACTTAAAGCTCACTCCACCAGGGCCATGGCCGCCTCCTGGGCAGAAAGTGCGGCAGTTTCCCTCGAGCAGATCTGCAAGGCCGCTACCTGGTCTTCACCATGTACTTTTTTTCAAACATTACAGATTGAATGTATTGTTTAATTCAGACTTGTCCTTTGGTAGGAAAGTTTTGTCTGCTGTAGTCCCACCCTAGGGATTTACTTCTCTGCAAGTCCTCCTATGGTGCCGCTGTGGAGGCGGGGGGAAAGATGATAATTACACTTACCAGTAATTGGATTTTCCTTAGCCTCCACAGCGGCACATACTTTCCCTTCCCTGTTCTTTCCGTTTTGTGACAAGTTGTCCTGATTTATTTTTTGATTTGAGAGTCTATTGCTTATGGTTATATGATCTATTAATAAACTGACTTTGTTGCATCCTACAAGGTTCTCTGAAATTAACTGAGAGGTAAGAGGAGGGGCGTCATTTTAAAGATTCTATATTGTTTCCTGTCCCTGGGGGGCAGGGGAATCCTCCTATGGTGCCGCTGTGGAGGCTAAGGAAAATCCAATTACCGGTAAGTGTAATTATCATCTTTTCTGTCTGGCGCCATTTGACAACCGGCATCTCAAGTGATGTGCATGGTCCCATGGACAACTATGTGATCTGTTCTGGCTCGGGTCCCCTCCAGTGTTTTCTGCTTCACACCATAAAGGAACTGAGCTGGATAGCTGGACATATGTGTAGGGGCATTTATCACTTTAGAAAACTATGTCTGGTTTCTTCCAAAAAACACTTCCACTCTTGTCCTTGGGCTGCGTATGGTGTTTTAGCTAAGGCTTATTCACTTGAGGTCAAGATACATTACCAGACACAGTCTGGGGACATAAGTGGAGCTGTTTCTGCCTCATCACCCTTTTAACCCCTTCTCATTCTGACATGTTCAGTGCTGTAGCAGTTTGTAGAGATAACCGGTTAGCACTCTAGAAGGAGGTGGTGCTCATATCCTGGGTTGCAGGCACGTGCATCCAAGTAGAAGGGGATCAGCACTTACTTTTGATGCAAGACAATCTTCACTTTATTGCCATAAGCAGAATACTTGCAGATGTGACGCGTTTCGGCCAAACACTGTTGTTCAAACACATATGTCACATACAGTATGGTACATATACATAGCAAAAAGAGGCACATTCAAGATGGAGTCCTAGTGTTAAGACACTTCCCTATGGGGCATAAACCTCCTTGATTGGTTCTATACCAACATGTGACTAGACTCCAGCATAGGGTACATCAAATTTCATGCGCCAGCATTTTAGTCTACATTACGATTAGAACGACCACTGCAGTTTATACTGACAGTGTTTTACTGTGTTCATTTTTGGTGTAGGAATCACACCACTTACATTAGTCAGGAAGAATGCGACATGATGCACTACTTGGATAAAGGTACACGTGGTATACATGGATAAAGGTACGTATGGGTGTTACCAGGTGTGTCCCTGTACAGTCTGACATTGGCAGCACTGATTGGACAGGGTTAGACTGTGTCAGGGCACAACTCCAACCACTCCCTGCGGTACCTTTATCCATAAACTTCTAGCAAAAATAGCAGAAGAATAGCACAACAGAGTCATAAGCATAGATGCTCCAGAACTGTCATTTCATATGGAATAGAATAGTTTACTAAGAGAGGCATGTCAGAGGAGGTGTCAGGTCCTCTTTAAGATACTGTACACTATGTGAAGGCAGCAGCCCCCAGCTCAGCCTGTCTTCACAGTCAGTACTGCACTGTAGTAAGAAGAGAACACAGTAAGTGAACACTGCTAAGGGACATATACAACTTCACTAAATAAAGTATATAAAAAAAATCTTCCCTGTCACTGTCTCTAAAAAAAAAAAAAAAAAAAAATGGTAGAAAAACAGAGTTGTAAGAATAAATGCTCCAGATTTGTTATTACATGGGGAATGTAAGTAGTTGCTACAGCAGACTTGTCAGGAGAGGCGACAGGTCCTCTTTAAAGGAAATGCGGCACCAACATTTTCCTGCCAGTTAAAAACAGGTAGCAAAACATATCTTTTTTTTTTCTAATCTGTTCTTATTTTCTGATTGCAGTTTTTTTTAATTCTATCTCTTGAACATGATTATGGGGGCTGTCATCTTGCCAAAGCTTAACAACATTTAGAAAGCCTTAAGAAATTTGCTTTATGGCAGCCCTATGGGCCATAGACACAATGGTCTGGAGGGGATCTCTGACTTCTGTGGGAGAGTTTTCTAGGCATGCTCTGTCACCTGTGCAGAGGTCATTGTACAAGGAAAGAATAGATAAGCTTTCACAATCACCTACTGTGAATGGTGGATCCTGTGTTACTTATACGCAGAGGTGATATGCCATTCCACACCTGCCTGAAATGATAAGTAGATAACTGCAGTCAATGGATCTGTACAGACCAATAAGTGACGCCTATTATTTGGCTAAGTGGCCAATGGGAAAACTGCAGGATTTAATGTTTTTTGTTTAAATATAAATATTGATATGGAAAATGAAAAATATAATTAAAAAATCTTTAAAAATATGTTTATCTTACTGATGATCTATTCTTTGGATATATCATCAGCATCTGCTCAGCGGGGGTCCGACATCCAGTACCCCTGCTGATCAGCTGTTTGAGAATGCAGCGGCACTCACAGGAGGGCTGTGGAGTCGGCGTCGTAGAGTCGGAGTCTGTGTCCATTTTGGTGGAGTTGGAGTCTGTATAAAATGCACCAACTCCGACTCCAAAAATACAGAATAAATTGGTACATTTAGTTCAATGCAGTATGTGCTGAATATATTTTCATACGAATTTGGGGAAATAATGAAATGTCCTATAAATGTCTGTTCAATTCCTGAACTAAGGATTTAAGCTTTCAGTTGAGATGACTGTGTGCTGCCCTTCATGTAGATGCTCAGTAGTGAAGCTTCTCTGCTACAGATCAGAGGAAAAATGCACTGGGAATGAATGGCTGCACTCATCTCAGATCTACTAGAGAAAACAGGATTAAAGGGGTTTTCTCGCTAGTTACAAAAATTAGCTTTCAACATAAAGGGACAGTTAAAAGAAGACATTTTCTAAGTACAGTGGACAGTAGAGATTACTTTAGTCATGAACCATAGACAGTTCAGCAGCTCTCACTGCACACAGGTTTCTATGGTAACCTGCACACCCGAAAGACTGTTATCTGATTGGTTGAGAACAGTGAAGAATGATGGGACTGAGCTCTTATTGATTACCTGCAGTAAGCAAAAGGTACAAGTGTTGTGAGGACTGAGAAGCTTTACCTGTAATTGTATTAGAGATCACAACCTCCTGCTCTGTCAGAGTAAGTTAATATATGCTAATAACTGCTGGAGACCCACCCACAGCCTGAGGAGACAGAGTGATTGCAAACTGCCTGTAAGCCAGTGAATCAACATGCTGAGAAAACCCCTTTAAGGCAGGTACTTCTTAGTATATCTAAACTTTCAATAAACTGTGCATAAATCACTTGTCTAGTGCATGTTCTCTCTGTATTCTTTATGTTTTGGTTTGCTTTTGCTCTGATTAAAATACCTAGGTCCTTATGTATGAAAACTGTCTAGGTGTAGAACTTTCTTTGTTGCCCATAGAAACCAATTAGAGCTCCCCTTTCATTTCATATGATGCTCTGGAGAAATGAAAGGGGAGTTCTGATTGGTTTCTATGGGCAACAAAGAAAGTCTTAGACCTAGACAGTTTTCATACATCAGGCCCTTAGTGAGCTGTACCCAGAGAAGCCTGATACTTAAAGTTCAGAGTAAAGATATCTAGTAAAACATATATTACAAACTTTTTTTTGTCATGACATATCTGTACTATTGATTTATGCAATGTTTGTTTAAAGTTGTCACTTAAAAATGCACCATGTATAAGGGAGTCGGAGTCAGGGGAAATTGAGGAGTCAGAGACGGGGCTTTGGCCTTCTACCCAAAGGTTCGATCATCAGTAATAAAAAGATACAGAACCCCTTTAACATAAAAACGGGATTTAAGCAATGGGTCATTTTCTGATGACACACCCTTACATGAGAATCTGTTCACTTAAATACAATCTATTAGGGATGAGTGAATTGACTTCAGATGAAACATCCAAAGTCGATTCGCATAAAACTTCGCTCCAATACTGTACGGAGCAGGAGCTCCGTACAGTATTAGGATATATTTGCTCCGATCAGCCAAAGTTTTTGCTTTGCGAAGTAATAACTTCATAAATCAATTTGTACTGTAAAAAAACATTTCCCAAAACTCTAGTTCGGTCCCAAGGAGCTCCATACATTATTGGAACAAAGTTTTATGCGAATTGACTTCAGATGTTTCATCCGAAGTCAATTCGCTCATCCCTGCAATCTATAAACTGTCTGTCTTACAGTTGTACCAGTATTTGTAGTATTGTCGGTGTACTATTATAATTTGTCTAACATGTATAGAAGTGTATAAAGTATTGTTTTTCCATTGCTGCCGATGGATTACAGTTAGGAAACAAGAATTGAAGGTAAGGTCTTCCCACTTTTCTGGTTTATCCATCTGTTTATAGCAGTTGGTGATTGATAAATGTCCAGTTATCTGCATGAGTTCTGCTTTGTGCTCATGTAAAACATATTGTGGGGGAGTTTCTAATCAAATCATCTGTATTCTGGCACAATTTGCTCCAAGAAAACTTGTGTACTCGCATTGTACCCCAATTAGTAACATCTTAGATACTTTTGTACCCTCTTTACCACTTGCCTAGTGTTGAGTTAAAGGAAAGTACGGCTTCACATGGAAAATAGTGCAGTTTAAATGTGGCTCCATGCACCAAAAAATATACCAAAATTTCAGTGCATTTTTTTTGTTTTAGTAAACTAAGCCCTCTAAACTACCTTCAAAGAAACACTTTAAAAAGTAGTATTTTTGTAAAACTCTTTACTCTAAAACTCTTTAAAAAAAAAAAAATCATTAGTACTATGCCATTGAAAATTACTGTATTTTTCACTCCTTACACACCTAGGATATAGAGGAGGGTAATAAAGTATTTTTCATCAGACCTCTGTATCAGATCCTCATTCCTCCTCAGATCAGACCCCCCCCCCCATTCCTCCTCAGATCAGACCCCCCCAAGTTCCATCAGACCTCTATATCAGATCCTATTACTTCTCAGATCAGACCCCGATTCCTCCTTAGATCAGACTCCCAAGCTCCATCAGACAAAAAAAGTTCTCTCTGCTTTTGTGGGAAAAAATGCATCTTATGGTGCAAAATATACAGCTGTCCCTGTGCATCTACACTCTACCCTGGCTGCATCTTGAAGGTAGTGCCGTGAATTGAAGTCCCCTTTATTCTCTTCTGAACTCCTGCATTTATCCAGCATCTAGCCTGGGGGGAATTGCGAGCAGCACCTTCTTACAGCACCCTCTTTTTGTGCCCTCAATTACACCTCTATTGCTATTGTTCTCTTGATAGACCTAGATAAACATACAGAGGAGCATAGCATTCATTGATATAATGTGAGAAGTTCTGACCAACCACACTGTTAGGATAGCACAATGGAGGTGCAGTTCTCTAGGGTGTCCACCTCTCACTATTTCCTGGTTTGACTGATGGTCCGATAAAGAGTGTTAGGTGAGACTCTCTGCTTTGCTAAAGGTTTAAATACTAGGGAATCTGAAGAGCTAAGACAGGAACTAGTATACATGGAATGACTTAAAACAATTATATTAAGAAAATCTATTAATTTTTTATTTAAATAGTACAAAGAGGCTGTTAATATAGTCTGTAGTCTAGTACAGTACTATTGAGAAGCGACTACAAATTCCTTGCAGGAAGAGAAGTGCTAATAATACCTCCAATATAGGGCATGTCTTCATTGCTTTACAGATCTGTAAGATCTGCAACTGCGTCATTTAAGGGGTATTATTAAAATGCCTTTGGTGGTTCAGTGGTTTCAACAAAAAAATCATCAATGTTTACCAGATTTTCAAAAATATTCCTCAATCACCCCCTATTGATCCCATCCCCGGGCTCTGTGTACCTTTCGTTGTTACTAAAGACATCCTTCGGTACTTCTTTGCTTGGCAGTCGATGCATGTCCATCTAACTCTTCTCCCATTAACTTGCTGTGTATTAATGCATACTTTCCATATCTTCACCACATGGTGAGCAGTGAGCATCAGTGGTGTACCTAGTATTGACTTGGGGCCCACAGCAAATTTTTGAACCCCTCCTCCCGTACACCCCCTTTCCTGCGGCTAGTCAAGATAGCGCTCTCAGATCAGGACAGGCAGACGCTCTGTCCGTTTTCTACACTTATATACTGTATGTCATGTCACTGTATTTGCTATCACTGTATATAATGTCATTGTATGACACTATTAATAAATAAAATAAAATCTTTTAGTTCTCCTCCTAGGTGGGACTCTTCTGAGTTCGGGCCTTTTAGCAGCTGCTTCCACTAAAGCTACGTCCCTGGTGAGCATGCATAGAGAATACTTTTGTTTCTCTATGCATTGTCATGAATGCTACAGTATGTCCATCTCTACCTGATCTGACCCACATCATGTCATTGAAAACCTGTAAGACTTAAATGGTCTAATTGTGTGATGATCAGTCTCCCCCTAGGCTCAAAGGCACACGCTGTTCAGGATGCTGCCTTCTGTTTCTTTCCTGCCTGGAAGGCTCATCCTTTCCTTTGTAGAAGTATTGATGTTCACTTGTTCTGCAGCTGAGTAACGAGTAAATGTAAGCAATATTATCAGATAATTGAACATTTCTTTCTAATCATTTAGCCAGTTGGAAACTGGATAATGCACAATACATGTATCTCACACAGTTCCTAGCTTTAAACTTGTACCTCTAGCTGAAGTGTCCCACATCATGACATTGAAAGCTATAAGACTTAAAGGGGTTGCCTGCTTTTTACTATTGATGACCTTTCCTCAGCATAGGTCATCAGTATCAGATAGGTAGAGTCCAACACCTGGCACCCCTGACGATCAGCTGTTTGAGAAGGCAGAACTCGTACTACTGCTGCTTTCTCTTCTCTGTTTACCTGCTCGCGACAGCAATTGTAGCATTCTAATTACAAGTATGGAATCCCCATTCACTTGTTTGGAACAGATTAAAATAGACAAATCGCCAGGACCGGATGGCATAACCCCCGTATCCTAAGAGAATTAAGTAATGTCATCGTCAGACCCTTATTTCTGATATTTAAGGACTCTATACTGACAGGGAGTGTTCCACAGGATTGGCGCATAGCAAATGTGGTGCCAATATTCAAAAAGGGTCCAAAAACAGAGCCCGGAAACTATAGGCCGGTAAGTTTAACATCTGTCGTGGGTAAACTGTTTGAGGGTTTTCTACAGAGAGACTGGAAGAGTCACAGAAAGGCATAGAAGTGGACGTCCTTTGGCCACATCCCACACTGATGACCGCTTCATTGTGACCAATGCCCTGCGGAACCGGATGATGAATGCCACACAACTCCAGGCACATTTAACCGCGGTGAGAGACACCCAAGTGTCACGTCAGACCATTCAAGACCGTTTACATCAGCGTGGTCTGCGCACTAGACGCCCTGCAAGGGTACCTGACCACAAGAATCATCGTCTTGCATGGGCCATGGAGCACCTACACTGGACGAGGGACCAGTGGGCCTCAATGCTGTTCACTGATGAAAATCGATTCACGCTGAGCAGAAATGAAGGTCGCCAGTGATGTTGGAGACATCAAGGAGAGCGCTATGCATCAGCCACAGACGAACCTTTCGTAGTGTTACATGTTGGGAGGTGTCTAGTCAATACGGAACTGTCCTACACTTAGTGAATGGTACAGGGACAATCCCTTACTACTTGAATAACATCATTAATCCAGTCATTGTGCCTCCACATGAACAACACAGCCTAATTTCATCTTCATGTCTAACAATGCACCAGCTCATGGAGGTGAAGCTGTAATTGATGCTCAAGGCCACACGAAAAAGTTACTGAGACACTGACATTTTTTTGTGGGGCTATACCCACCACTGTTGTTGGCTTTTGTTTTAATAAATTATTTGAGATGAGGAAATCATGCATGCTTCTACCTAAAAGCCCTACTTTCATGATGTATAATAATACTGTATGAGGAACTTTTTACGTTTTCCATAAATTTCACCCGAAAACCAAATATCCCTAACTTTTTGTGAGTAGTGTATGGTTTACGTATATGAATTACACTTTATCAGGGCTGAGGCCATGTTTAGAGACGTGTTGTCTATAGGAAATTCTTTTTGTCATTTTACAGTAGATAGTTAACTTTTTTGTGTCTGTTATGTACTCAAAAATATTTATATTTTTTCATGTAAATCTTTTGTTTGGTATATGTACATATATGTCTTTTTTTCTTACTTTCATTCTTATGATTTGGTATATTTTAGCACCCCATTCAGTGAACTGGGTTCAGGTTTTCAAACATGGACGGACTGGCCATAGACCCTACAGGGAAATTTCCTGGAGGGCCGGTGCCTAGGAAGATACCTGATCCCTCCTCTTGGATAGATAATAAAAAAGTTATGGCTCGGAAAATGGAGACATCAAAACAAGTTTTCCCAAAAAAAAACATCTTATTATGCAAAATTAGTAAAACATCTGTTTGGTATCACTGTTTTCATACTGACCTGTAGAATAGTTAGCTTGTCATTGTACTGCTGGGTAAACCCATCTCCCCAAAAAATGAACCAGAGCTAATCAATAAATTATATGGACCTGAAAATGGCACAGTTGAAAAATACAGCTTGTCCTATTAAAAAAAAAAGTGGCTATATCTATGGAAAAATTAAAAGCTATGGCTCTTGCAATGCAACAAAAAAAAAGAATTACAAACATTTCTTGGTCTTTAACATTACATATGCAGCATTAAGGGGTATTCCAGTTAAAGAAAGTTATCCCCTATCCACAGTATACGGGGTTAGCTATCAGATTGGTGTGGGTCCTACTGCTGGGACACCCAACTGATGAGGGGTAGGGTGGGGAGGTTGTGCGTACCCCGTGGAGCCACCCATGAAATGGCCTGAGCAGCTGGTCAGGAAAGCACACCACCGCTCCAGTCATTTACATGGGAGCCCTAGAGATAGCTGAATGCTAGAGCTCCCATAGGATTGGAGTGGAGGCACTCTTTTCCGACCAGCCACTCAGTCCATTTCAGGGGGCTCAACGGGGTACAGGGCCCCTGTTCTCATGATCGGTGGGCATCTCAAAGGTAGCACCCCACCGATCTAATATCCTGTGGATAGGGGATAACTTTCTATTTACCCGAAATACCCCAATAACATCTTAATGCATCATTATATCTTTTTCCCCTCCATACTGAGCAGGTAACATAGTATGGACTCACCTACTTCACATTCCCTTATTTTCACTTTACAGTTTATCTATCCATGTCTCTTTTCCAGGAGTGCTACCTTTGTCCTCATCACTTTTTTGTATTCACTGACCTGGAACATAATCCATGTGCTTACATTACTACAGAGAAATGTGGTTAAGTTCTGCTTTTCTTTATTCTAACAGAAAAGTAATGAAAGTAACACAGCTCCAAGATCTCCACAACCTGCAAGGAGTGAAGATGCTACTACTGAGGAAGCTAATCTTAAAGAGAATGGTCCCGTGCAAGGAAATGACTCTGCCCTACCACAGGGAATTTTTGACGGTCCACCGACACTGCCAGAAGACATAGGGAATTAACATATGCTTGAAAAACTTTTAAACACTGAAATTTGGGAGTATGGAAAGAAGCATTTTTAAGATGTCACACGGGTTGTTTTATTGAAACATTTAGCAGAAGGAAGATAAATGACACAGTGAAAGACATTTTCAGTCACACTGGGTGCAAGAAACCCTACAACTGTAGTTTTCTATGTGTGTGCAGAAGGTGCCCATACACATTCAATAGCTGTTGACTGCAGACTTTCCTCCCAAATCCCCTATACACACGTACGCACTGCTTGGCCAAACTTACTGTCATTGGGGAAAGGGGAATTAAGCTGCTGCCAGACACCTCTGGTGAGGGCTTATCTCCCTTAAAACAAAAGGACTGGGTGATGAAATACAACATGCTCACTTCTTCCTTCCCCAACATTATATGTGAGGAAAAGTCGTCATTAAATGGTTGGTCTCATTGAAATTGCTGGATTCAGCCGGCTTTATGTATATTAGGGCCTTCAGTAACACTTTATTAGTGTTCGCAGTGTAAGAACATGAAATATAGAAGCGTGTATGCTTTGTCAAATGCAGTGCAATGATTGATACTGTAAAATATATGTACTGTACACTATACAGTATGTCTTACGTTCTGCTTAAGTAGTTTAAAAACCAAAGTCTTTCCCTACTTTGTAGCTTTAATAATATTTTAAATAGGTGCTTCAAATCTATTTTTAAAAGCATTAAAGGGGTTGTACCACCTCACCCGGATATGATATGCCACAAATGTCAGGTGCTGGGACCCACTCCTATCTTCAAAATTGGGTCATGCATGCACAACCACCCTCCACTCTCCACTGTGAGAGTTCTAAAAAAGTGTGCTTGCTCAACATAGTAACATAGTTTATAAGGCCGAAAAAAAGACATATGTCCACCCAGTTTCGGCCTGTTATCCTGCAAGTTGATCCAGAGGAAGGCAAAAAAAACCCTGTGAGGTAGAAACCAATGTTCCCCACTTTAGGGGAAAAAAATCCTTCCAGACTCCAATCAGAATAATTCCCTGGATTAACGAACCATCTCTTGTAACTATAACCTGTAATATTATTACACTCCAGAAATACATTCAGGCCCCTCTTGAACTTTTTTAGTGAATTCACCATCACCACCTCCTCAGGGAGAGAGTTCAATAGTCTCACTGTCATAAATGTCGAGATGGTACAACCCCTTTAAATGTGTATTTTGGATTTCTGGAAATATTTTGACAGCATGACTTCTGATTTTATCTAGCTCTAATATATTTATTACTCTTCTATTAGTTTGGTTCTTCCATGTCATTTTTTTTCCTTAAAAATATTTAAAACTTCTGAAAGTTTGTGTAATATTTTATTAAAGCTTCTAAATGAATGAGATAATTGCATTTTGTTTTTACAATGAATTGACTGAATTTGCAGATTAATACAATTTCCTTTTAGTACTTAGAATTCTTGTGGCTATTTTCACATTTCCATAGTGATTTCTGATCATAAATTAAGCTACAATGCCCTGCCACATCTGCTGTATGTTGGAAAACCATGAGCTTCTGGTGCACTCCACTGATGTGTAAGGGGGTGTATGTTCTTTTGATACGATGGAGTTGGCAACACAGGCTCCAAAATGAGCTTCCTGTGCAGATGTGAACAAGATCATATGTTCCCATAAGAGTACGTTCACAGAATTAAAGGATATGGACACCTTTGTGCGCCAAAAATCAATAACCCCATATCTTACCGTAGTGCAGCATATAATAAAATTGCACTTGTTAGTTTACTGGTATCAGCTTTGCTTCACATGCATTCAGAAATGCTCTTCTATGAGTTTTGCACATTGCTGTCTTCTCCTGAGAAGCTCTATAGGTGTTCCTGTGGATTTCACATGCACTAGCATGAGCTCTGCTACCCCGCCCCCACATCCTGTTACACAGCTATCAGCTTGTAACACACAGTATAAGCTGATGGAACTTGCAAGTAACTTGGTAGTAAGATTTCATTCCAATCCACAAGATGGTGAGTCTTACAGTACGCTACAGCCTGTAATCAGGAGATCTAGTTCTCTCTTTCCTCTCTGTAGAAAGTCCATTATTTGTACACAATAGATATTTCTGCTGATAATGTTAGTGCAGCGATCTATAGTTAGAACCACAGTGTTATATGCCTGATATAGATCTCATTACTGACAGCGCTCACTACATGCACTCTTGTGAATACAGTATGTGTGCGCTCTCTTCTGAATACAGTATTGTATGTGCGCTCTCTTCTGAATACTGTATGTGTGCGCTCTCTTCTGAGTACAGTATTGTGTGCAGTCCGGACAGTGAGCTGTCACTTCTCCCACACAGATTAGTACAGTGTGATGACACACAATGCTTTGTACACATAGAAGTACACAGTGCAAAGTAGAACTGGCTTAGTTGCCCATAGAAACCAATCAGATTCCTCCTTTCATTTTCTAATGAAGCTGTGAAAAATGAAAGGCGGAATCTGGAAAGGTGTTTCAAGTTCAGCGTACAAGGTTCAGGTTATCTAAGAATTCTGTACTGGATTTCGCTACCATGGACCATAAAGGTCCATTCACACGTCCGCAACTGTTTTGCGGTCCGCAAATTGCTATCCGCAAAACACGGACACCGGCCATGTGCGTTCTGCATTTTGCGAACCGCATATGGCCGGCACTATGATAGAAATGCCTATTCTTGTCCATGGCTGTGGACAAGAATAGGACATGCTATATTTTTTGCGGGGCCATGGAACGGAAGTGCGGATGATTGAAAATAAATGGGTCCGCACCCCTTCCGCAAAATTGTGAAACTGATACGGAACCATTATGCGGACGTGTGAATGGACCCTTAGTTATGGTCCATAGTAGCAGAATCCATAACGGCATTCTTACATAACCCAAACCTGAACCTTGTACGCCAAACCTGAAACACAAGTTCGCTCATCCCTAGTTGCAACCACAGAGGGTGAATAAAGTGTTTTTCTTTTCACTCACTTTTCGGGAGAGTGCTGCCATTTTTTTATATTTTTATATTATCCTGGATTTGTTGCCGGATCCATTGGCCCGCACCTCCATATTTATATTTGGCCTGCTGTGCTGCCATTGTTATATATATAAACGCTTTTTGTGAGGCAAGGTAACGAAAAAATGGCTGTTCTGGCACAGTTTTTATTTTTTGTCTTTTACAGTGTTCACCTGACAGGGTAGATGATGTAACATAGTAACATAGTAACATAGTTTGTAAGGCCGAAAAAAGACATCTGTCCATCCAGTTCAGCCTGTTTTCCTACAAGTTGATCCAGGGGAAGGCAAAAAACCCTGTGAGGTAGAAGCCAATTTTCCTCACTTTAGGGGGAAAAATTCCTTCCCGACTCCAGTCAGGCAATCAGAATAACTCCCTGGATCAACGACCCCTCTCTAGTAACTATAACCTGTAATATTATTACCCTCCAGAAATACATCCAGGCCCTTCTTGAACTCTCTTAGTGAACTTACCATCACCACCTCCTCAGGCAGAGAGTTCCATAGTCTCACTGCTCTTACCGTAAAGAATCCTCTTCTATGTTTATGTACAAACCTTCTTTCCTCCAGACGCAGAGGATGTCCCCTCGTCATGGTCACTGTCCTCGGGATAAATAGATGATGGGAGAGATCTCTGTACTGACCTCTGATATATTTATACATAGTTATTAGATCTCCCCTCAGTCGTCTTTTTTCTAAAGTGAATAAGCCTAATTTTGATAATCTTTCTGGGTACTGTAGTCCACCCATTCCAGTTATTACTTTAGTTGCCCTCCTCTGAACCCTCTCCAGCTCTGCTATGTCTGCCTTGTTCACAGGAGCCCAGAACTGTACACAGTACTCCATATGTGGTCTGACTAGTGATTTGTAAAGTGGCAGGACTATGTTCTCATCACGGGCATCTATGCCTCTTTTGATGCAACCCATTATCTTATTGGCCTTGGCAGCAGCTGTCTGACACTGGTTTCTGCAGCTTAGTTTGCTGTTCACTAAAATTCCTAGGTCCTTTTCCATGTCAGAGTTACCCAATGCTTTACCATTTAGTATGTACTGGTGACTTGCATTATTCCTTCCCATATGCATAACCTTACATTTGTCAGTGTTAAACCTCATCTGCCACTTTTCTGCCCAAGTCTGCCACTTTTCTGCCCATGTGATATTTTTATAGAGCAGGTCGTTATGGACGCGGCGATACCTAATATGTTTTTGTGTTAGACTATAAAAGAATTTTTAGGAAAAAAAAAAACATGTTTTAGTGTCTCCATTTTCTGAAAGCCATTTTTTTTTGGGGGGGTGATTCTTAGGTATGGGCTCATTTTTTGCGGGATGAGATGACTGGTACTATTTTGGGGCACATACGACTTTTAGATCGTTTGGTATTACACTTTTTGTGTTGTAAGGTGATAAAAATGGCTTTTTTTTTTTTTTTTTTTTTTTTATATATATGCAGTGTTCACCAGACGTGTTAGCTCATGTGATATTTTTATAGAGCAGGTTGTTACGGATGCAGAGATACCTAATGTCTTTTTATATATATATATATATATATATTTATTTAGGTTTTACACAATAAGAGCATTTTTTAAACAAAAAAAAACCATCTTTTAGTGTCTCCATTTTCTGAAAGGCATGTTTTTTAGGCGATTGTCTTATGTAGGATCTCATTTTTTGCAGGATGAGATGCCGGTTTGATTGGTACGGTTTTTATACCATTTTTTTTTTTACGGCGTTCACCAGATGGGTTGGATCACATGATACTTTTATAGAGCAGCTTGTTACGGACAGGACAACACCTAATATGTCTAATTTTTTTTATTCTATTTTAGAGAATAAAAGCATTTTTGAAAAAAAATCCTGTTTTTGTGTCTATTTTCTGAGAGCTATATCTCTTAATATTATAAAAGTGAGTGGCTGTCTGTTCGTCTGTCTGTCTGTTCTCTATGCCCGACCAAACTACTGGACCGATTTTCACCAAATTCGGCACACAGGTACATCAGGTGCCCGGGAAGGTTTTTGACCAGGTCTCATCTCTCTAGAACATAACGTTCCCGCGATATTCCCAAAATATCACCTGCATTAGCCAATATTAGCCTGACAGCATTGGTTTTAAACCCCAACTGCCATTCTCTGCACAGACACACACAGGGAGGGCAGGTTTCCATAACAACACAGCCAGGTAATTAGCAGCCAGCTGAGGAGCTCAGGTAACAATCCAGTCATTTCTATTCAATGCTTTAAAGGGGCAGAGCGCTGTGGATGATACTGTTAAAGGGGTATTCCGGTTACCATAAATATAACTTATGTTTTAGACTAATTTTAGACTATGACCGTTTAGTAGTAAATCTTCCACTGCTACCCATTGCGTGTCCTCATAAATTGCCATGGCACCGACCTGTGATTCAAACCACTCTCAAAAGAAGGACTTAAAACACCTGCTCCAGATTTCACTAAGCCACACCCCGACTGTCAGGCCATGCCCCTTCTGTCAGCTGCGGGGGTGGGAGGGAGAGTTTCTCTCTGCAACAACACACAGAAACGTAGACTATATTAGACTAATATTAGACTACTACCGTTCAGTAGTAATAAAATATGTTTTCTTTCACTAAAAGGACTTAAAAGCAACCCCCCCCCCCAAGGTCCCGCTAAAACCATACCCCAGTCAGGCCATGCCCTCTCCCACTCCGCAGACAATGGGGATTGAAAAAATGAAGGTAAAAATCAACTTCTGTCAGCAACAGGAATGGGTGGGAAGGAGACTTTCTCTCTGCAATGACACACACACACAAACATTAAATGAAATAGATTAAATATACCTGTGCGAAGCAATGTTTTCTTCCACTGCTACCCACTGTGTTTCCTCAAATTACCATGGCATTGACCTTTTCAGGGTGGCCTGAATTATAGAAGGACCTAAAAGCACCCCCCCAAGGTCCCAGTAAACCACGCCCCTGACCCGGTCAGGTCATGCCCCCTCCCACTTCTCAGCCAATGGGATTGAAAAAATGAAGATAAAAATCAACTTCTGTCAGCTGCATTGACTTTCTCTCTGCAACGACACACAGAAACATTAAAGGAAATAGATGAAATATACCCAGGCGAAGCCGGGTCTTTCTGCTAGTAATTGTGAAAGCGTCCGGTTGCCGTGGTCCTAAGGACAGTGGCATGGAAGGGGTTATCAAGCAGAGTGTCAACTGTATGTTACAGCGCTCGGCCAGCCTGAACAGAGGGATGGAGGACGGCTGCGCCTGCTATCCTGAACGGGAAGGGGGGTGCTCGGCACATCCTGAACAGAGGGATGGAGGACGGCTGCAAATGGATACTGAGAGGGGGGGTTGTGATGGCTGCATCTGCCTTCCTGTGGAAGAAGGGGGGGGGGGTTGAGAGGAGGGATGGAGGACCGCTGGGTTTGTTTCCCCGCCAGCAGCATAGAGGGAGGGATGAGGAACAGCTGCAGCCGCAATCCTGAACTTGGGGGGTGGGGGTGCTGTCCCCGCTGCTAGCATTGAGAGAGCCATCCTGGAGGAAGAGGGGCGATTGCCCTGTTGAGGGGGAGAGGGTGGAGGGAGAACCGCTGCAGGGGAGGGAGAGAGAAAATGCGCTCTCCCGTGTGGTGCTGGGAGGAGTTACAGAAAATCCGTCATCTGACGGATTCTCTGTAAACTCAGTAAGAGCAGCCTGCTGTCCATAGGAAGCACAGCAGGCTGTAGAACAAAAACTGAAAAAGAAAAATAAAGACAAACAATTGGAGAAATTATTTTCTCCACAGAATAAATTAGTGTAAAAAAAATGTATTACAGTTGTCCATATCCTTTAAGTATTGTCCATTTAAAGGGTTTTCTTAGACTACTTAAAGGGAGTCTTTCACCTACTGTATATAACAGCACTGCCCCACAGAAGATTGCATACACATCCCAGACATACCTGTGTGCACTGTGTGTCTGTATTACATGTCCGGGAAAAGCACTTTTATTCTGCAGGAAAACGGCTTCCAAGTGCCCAGCTCTGCAGCTGCATGTGCTCAAAGCAAACCAGACTGGAGAAGGGTGGTGTCACACTACGATGTGGGAGAGAAACACCACACCGAGCATACACTGAAACACTACAGTTAGTTGACCCATGGTCAACTGCTGTTCACATGGAACCCTTCTCCACCGAACGGCGCTCGCCCATCTCTTAGGACCGACTGTGAGTTGAGGACCGGATCAGCAGGTAAGAAGCCAGTGGCAAGGAATACCACTGGACCAAGTGCACCGGAAATACCAGGAACCAAATCCAGAGGGCAGAAACCCAGTGAGCCCCATTCTTCACAGAGCCCCAGATGGTAGGGATGCACTTATACAAAACTCACTGGCTGCACCTCCAGGATGGTCCTGATGCACCTTCAACTTACCTTCTGATACTGCTGGAAGAAGCACCAGCAGCCCACACACCAAAGATTGGAACCCAGGCACATGTACTGGAACCCGAACACCTAACAGGACTCAGTACAAACAGCACACCCAGGAACCAGCTCACCAGCAACAACTCAGTTTCACTGTTCCCCCTCCGGGGAACCCTGGAGCCCTCTCACCGAAGGCACATACATAAAGGGAATGTCTGGACTCCATGTCAGAAGACACATGGCAGTCACAGACCAAACACCCACCAGGAACATTAACCATACACCACATAACTGGGATAAGAAGATGGGAAGACCTCGATGACATATTAGGTGGCCACAAGAACTGGGCAGATGGAATCCCAGGAAAGGTGCATAGCTCCAGCACCAACGGAGGCTGGAGCACAACTACCCCACCAGGCTAGCAACAACAGAATAAAAGCACCTAGTGACCACACCCAGGTCAATATGATAGTCCCATCAGAACCGGACAGGGAAGGAGGGAAGTATACAATAAGAAGGGAACATACCAGCAACCAAAACTACACGTTGCCCCTGGCAACTAGCAACCACGGAATACTACCGCAGCCAGAATGCCAGGACACAAACATGAGCAACATGAAACACGTGTCACGATAACCAAACGGTATGTGACAGGTGGGCTGCTTTAGCTGCTAATATCTTGGGATTGGTATACCAAAATCACAGCATTATATCCAGTATATCAGAAGACATAGCTGTTAGAAATTAAGTTGGGAGAGAAAGCTGTTTTTAGTTTCACTTTCAGCTGGGCACTTGGGAGCTGTTTTCCTGGACATGTAATACAGACACACAGTGCACACAGGTATGTCTGGGATGTGTCTGCAATCTTCTGTGGGGCACTGCTGTTAGTTATATAGGTGAAAGACTCTCTTTAAATACTGTTGGGATAGGCCATCAGTATCTGATCAGTGAAGGTACGACACCCGGAACCCCTGCCGATCAGCTGTATAAGCGGTGCTTGCAGTGACACCACGGCCTTCTCACAGCTTTCCCTAGGTCAGTGATGTTCATCGGTTACATGGCCTAGGAGCAGCTCAGCCCCATAGAAGTGAAGGGGGCTGACCTCAATACCAAGCACAGCTACTATACAATGTGCGGTGTTGTGCTTGGTGAGCAGGGAGAAGGCAATGGCACTCACAGCTGATCAGTGGGGGTCCCTGGTGTTGGACTTTTTGTGATGTAATCACACGCCCAGTATGTCCAGCTTCAGGCTCTCCCTATCATGAGCTGTTCAACACATCCAATCTTTATTGATGATGATTAGACATATTCCTGATACACAGATCAGTTTAAACGACCTGCCACTTTAATCAAAGGGGTCGTCTGGGTTCAGAGCTGAACCTGGACATATCCCCTTCTTCAACCAGGCAGCCCCTCTGAGATGACCATCAGAGGGCTTTTTTGTTTACAAGCTTACATCACAAGTCTGAGGCTACCGTTAAGCAGTGTGCCTGATGACGTCACTGGCACTAATGGGTAGGCTTTAGCACTGCCCTAACCGTTTAAATGTACTGGTGACGTCACCGGATCTAATGAAAAAGCCCCAATACTCATCTCAGAGGGGCTGCCTGAGTGAGGAAGGGGGATATGTCCGGGTTGAGCTTTGACCCCGGACAACACCTTTAATGCTGGCAGAGGTGGTGATGGCTCAACTTGCTGATATGTGGGATTGGTACAGTAAACATCTCTAGTACATATGAAAAAGAAGTTAATGTCTGATCTGAACCACACATAATGCTTGATAGCAGGAAAGTAAGCAAAGTATTACAAACATTTTGCAGAGTTGACATGTGTGGGGTGCTACTATAGAGAGTTCTGTATAAGAACGTGTCTTGTTTTTATGAATAGCATAGTTTATATTTGTTCTACAGAAGAGAGTCTTAACTGTTAAGAACACATTAATGTCCATTAATGTTCATCCCTGTTCAGACACAAAAAAAAGAAAAAGAGGGTTAATCACAAATATTTTGGGAAGAATAGCCCATATATAAAGATATCAGGGCGCAAGGCGTAAATTACCGGATTACCAAGTACGTGAGAATAGTAATCAGATAGATGGTCACAAGAGTTTCGTGTACGAGAAGGAGGGAAGAGACTGCGCACAATGGTCCAAGTGTGGGTGGCTCCAGCACTTGACAATGTAGCAATTGAAATTAACAGAGAAATACCAAATTCGCATCTGGTATGAGACAAAAGCAAAAAAAAACAGTTCCCGCCAGTTCCCAGGAAGTAGTTGAAACTAATACTTAATATAAACAGCAGTATAGTGGCAAGTAGTCAAGAAAAAAAGTTATCCGTGGTATAGAGATAAATCCACAAGTAGGAGTGATAATTACATCCAGTTTCTAACCATAGAGATATTGGTGGTATAGGGTTTATACACTGACTCAGGCAAGATGTTCCCAAACTTTACACAATACTGAATAAAAGGTATACAATATATGAATGAATATAAATATATATATATATATACACTCACCGGCCACTTTATTAGGTACACCTGTCCAACTGCTCGTTAACACTTAATTTCTAATCAGCCAATCACATGGCGGCAACTCAGTGCATTTAGGCATGTAGACATGGTCAAGACAATCTCCTGCAGTTCAAACCGAGCATCAGTATGGGGAAGAAAGGTGATTTGAGTGTCTTTGAACGTGGCATGGTTGTTGGTGCCAGAAGGGCTGGTCTGAGTATTTCAGAAACTGCTGATCTACTGGGATTTTCACGCACAACCATCTCTAGGGTTTACAGAGAATGGTCCGAAAAAGAAAAAACATCCAGTGAGCAGCAGTTCTGTGGGCGGAAATGCCTTGTTGATGCCAGAGGTCAGAGGAGAATGGGCAGACTGGTTCGAGCTGATAGAAAGGCAACAGTGACTCAAATTGCCACCCGTTACAACCAAGGTAGGCAGAAGAGCATCTCTGAACGCACAGTACGTCGAACTTTGAGGCAGATGGGCTACAGCAGCAGAAGACCACACCGGGTGCCACTCCTTTCAGCTAAGAACAGGAAACTGAGGCTACAATTTGCACAAGCTCATCGAAATTGGACAGTAGAAGATTGGAAAAACGTTGCCTGGTCTGATGAGTCTCGATTTCTGCTCCGACATTCGGATGGTAGGGTCAGAATTTGGCATCAACAACATGAAAGCATGGATCCATCCTGCCTTGTATCAACGGTTCAAGCTGGTGGTGGTGGGTCATGGTGTGGGGAATATTTTCTTGGCACTCTTTGGGCCCCTTGGTACCAATTGAGCATCGTTGCAACGCCACATTCTACCTGAGTATTGTTGCTGACCATGTCCATCCCTTTATGACCACAATGTACCCAACATCTGATGGCTACTTTCAGCAGGATAATGCGCCATGTCATAAAGCTGGAATCATCTCAGACTGGTTTCTTGAACATGACAATGAGTTCACTGTACTCAAATGGCCTCCATAGTCACCAGATCTCAATCCAATAGAGCATCTTTGGGATGTGGTGGAACGGGAGATTCGCATCATGGATGTGCAGCCGACAAATCTGCGGCAACTGTGTGATGCCATCATGTCAATATGGACCAAAATCTCTGAGGAATGCTTCCAGCACCTTGTTGAATCTATGCCACGAAGAATTGAGGCAGTTCTGAAGGCAAAAGGGGGTCCAACCCGTTACTAGCATGGTGTACCTAATAAAGTGGCCGGTGAGTGTATATATATATATATATATATATATATATATAAAGAAGGGAGTGGGAAGAAAAACTGGAACACTTCTCAGCGGCGCTCCACAGTAGGCCACAACAACATACAAAGACTCACACAATAAATAGGGCAAAAGATGTGTAACCAACCGGCAGCTTTAAATGTGGGAACAAACAATGCCTATGCTGCCAGATGATTACTTACCAACAATCATCCTTTACATCTAATAAAAATGGCTCCACATTTACTATTAAACATCACCTCACATGCCAGTCTAGCTTTGTTATTTATCTACTGGAATGTGAATGTGGTCTCCAATATGTCGGCCGAACCACACAAGCACTACATTGTCGGATGAATCAGCATAGACATAACATACAAAAGGGATATCAGAAACACAGCGTTTCAAGACATTGTTCAGAAATGCAGAATAAAGAGAAACACAAATTAACAGTTACCCCAATAGACCTTATACCAGAAAACCCGTACAACAGATTCAGCAGCCTTCAAAAACGGGAGGTCTATTGGATTTTTTAGCTGGACACACTTACACCATATGGCTTGAATGAGCTCAATGAAACAATCATTTAATGGGGAAAAAAACTCCTAAAAAAGGAAAAACTACTACTAATATATTCGTAATAATTAGAACAAAAAATTACTAACAGAAATCATGCTAGACATAATCCGTATAGGATAGAAGTATGAGAGATATATATGACACAGAGGATAAACAAATATAAACGTCACAGGACACCCGAGAAAAAAGAAAAATATACTATTTATGGAGTGTATAAATAGTATATAGGTACACTCATTACTGTTTTATTAGTTTTTATTAATTTTAATTCTATTGATATTATTAACCTATTTATATTTATATTCATAATGAGTTAGCGCTTTGTGTATGATATCAGATACAATTAGCGCACCAGATTTTTGGGATCTAGCTCTATTTACTTTCTGCTAGTTTTTCTTCTTAGTAATAACATATATCTGTCATGTCCATATCGGAACAGTTATGTTCCGTATGGCTGCATTTACAAAAGAGATTTTTATTGAAAGATAGGTGTTTGATGCTATGTCAATCAACCCGACGTCATCCTGCTCTCTCCGCCCCACTGAGGCTAGGAGCTTTTATGCGCGCCAAAACTGTTTTAAATTCCTGATCTGTGTAATCTGTTCTCTGTAATAGTCCTGATGAAGGGGGCCGTCTGCCCCTGAAACGCGTAGACCTACAATAAAGATTTGAATGCTACTTACCTGAAGTTTGACCCCCTGATTGCAGCGCCGCTGAGAAGTGTTCCAGTTTTTCTTCCCACTCCCTTGTTCATATATATACTCCGAAGACCGCAGCGTCGGCGCGGAGAGGAACATTGGCAGCAACACGGGGAGCCCGTTGTCCTGGTCGGGTTATACCAGGAACGCCTCTACAAGCAGTTGTGACTTCAATTCACAACCAACTTTGGTAAGCTGAACATTGTACAATTATCTTTCTATACTTTACGGTACCACCCATAGGCGCTGCCTTCTGTCACTTTTATTTTACACATATATATATATATATATATTGCACTCACGTCACTGGGGAGGATGTCTCTTGGATAAAGCTCAAGACACCTTGAGACAGAGCCCCCCGAGCTGAGTTTGCTCCAAAGATTTTCAGGAAAGAGATAGCAGCAGACCTGGTAGCTTCTCATTCAATCCTTTTATTTAGCTATTCTGGCTCTCAACGCGTTTCGGGGGTGGGTACAAATGGTCCCCCTTCTTCAGGAGTAATAACTAGAGATGAACGAGCACTAAAATGCTCGGGTGCTCGTTATTCGAGTCAAACTTTTCCCGATGCTCGGGTGCTCGTTTCGAGTAACGAACCCCATTGAAGTCAATGGGAGACTCGAGCATTTTTGCAGGGGACCAAGGCTCTGCCTAGGGAAGGCTGGGTGAAAACGTGGAAACATCAGAAAATGAAGGAAACACCACGGAAATGGACAGGAAACAGCAGGGGCAGGATGCATGGATGCCTCTGAGGCTGTCTAATCCCACCATTACCCCCAAATTCTCCTAGTGGGGCATGTGTGGTATCGATTCTTCTCAGTTTAAAATCGTATATGTCCCCTATCTTGGGACCATATATTTCATGGATTTTTCGATCACGGAAAAGGAAAAAGAGCTTGCTCTGGCCAGGGGAGTGTCTTATCTACTGCAGCTAAGGGGACGTGTCCATGCTCTGCCTATCACAGGTCAGGAGCCAATTAAAAGAGGAACCAAAAAAAATCAGTATAATATCTAATACGTCCCCTATCCGGGTAAATTGTTTGGGGAGAGGGCCTGTAGGTGGGGGGAAGGAGGTTGAGCTGGAAGAGCCAGAGGAGTGCCCCCTTGGCTAGCGTGTGTGGTGGTGACAACAGCCAGGTGGAGTTCGAAATAATTTAGCATTGTACGGTACGGTTGTCAACTATGAAATTGATCAAGTGGGGCATGTGTTGTATGTATTCTTCTCAGTTTAATACTGTATACGGCACCTATCCGAAAAAATAGTTTGGAGAAAGAGAGGAAAAAGACGTATTTTTAAAAGTGACGTTCAGTATAGATCAGTTAAAGAGAAAGAAAGGATTTTATGAAATGGATTTGTATCACTGAGAGCAAAAGAACTTATTTTATTACGTGACGTGCAGTATAGATCACTTGGGGATAAAAAGGGGAATGTGCAGACTTGGGCTGCTATAGTGCAAACCACTATGGTGGTGACAACAGAGTGAGCGAGTGACACTGCGGGAGCAGGCGAACCACATAAACATTTTTCGTGGCCCTGTATGGCGGCGGTGACAACAGAGTGACTGAGTTAGTATGTGGTAGCTGGTGAAGCACCCAAAAATTTAGCCTGACACAGCATGGCGGTTACACCACCAATGACTTTGTCCGACTGAGAATGCAGTGAAATGGCTTTTGTTGAGCCTCCAAAAATTTTTTTCTTTTCGGAGTACATAAAGTCTACCCTCAGCCAAAATTTTTTTTTTTTTAAATATCGGTACTTGCGCCTCCTGAAAAATTGTTTTGGACTGTCTGTTTGATGCTCCTGAAACATTGTTTTACACTGTCTGTAGTTGACACTGCGGAAAAATTGTTTAGAGAGAGGGCCTGTAGGTGGACCTCCGGAAAAATTGTTTGGAGAGAGGGCCTGTAGGTGGACCTCTGGAAAAATTGTTTGGAGAGAGGGCCTGTAGGTGGACCTCCGGAAAAATTGTTTGGAGAGAGGACCTGTAGGGGACCCTCTGGAAAAATTGTTTAGAGAGAAGGCCTGTAGGTGGACCTCCAGAAAAATTATTTAGAGAGAGGGCATGTAGGTGGACCTCTGGAAAAATTGTTTGAAGAGAGGGCCTGTAGGGGGTCCTCCTGAAAAATTGTGGTAAAAGAGTGCCAGTTGGACCTCTAAAAAATGCCGTTTTTTTGGTCAGCGTTAGGCAAAGACGACAAGTAGGAGGAGTAGAGAAGAGGAATTGGATACATAAGTAATGTAAATCTTTAGCTGCTTTCCCCCGGAGGAGATTTGAATTCCGGTGAAATCCAGGCTTTGTTCATTTTAATAAGCGTCAGCCTGTCAGCGCTGTCACTTGACAGGCATGTACGCTTATCGGTGATGATGCCACCAGCTGCACTGAATACCCGCTCTGACAACACGCTAGCGGCAGGGCAGGCCAGCACCTCCAAGGCGTACAGCGCCAGTTCAGGCCACGTGTCCAGCTTTGAAACCCAGTAGTTGTATGGAGCAGAGTGATCGGTCTGGACGTTGGTATGGTCAGCTAGGTACTCCCTCACCATCTTTCTGTACAGCTCCCCCCTACTCTGCCTAGACTGGGGACAGGTGACAGTGTCTTGCTGGGGTGACATAAAACTGGCAAAGGCCTTGGAGAGCGTTCCCCTGCCAGTGCTGGACAAGCTGCCTGCTCGCCTCCTCTCCCACGCTACTTGGCCCACAGAACCATGCCCTCTGCCGCTAGCGGCGTCAGATGGGAAGGATTGTTTCAGCTTGTGCACCAGGGCCTGTTGATATTGATTCACTCTCATACTCCATTCCTCTACAGCAGTGGTTCTCAACTCCAGTCCTCGGGACCCACCTGCCAGTCAGGATTTAGGAATATCCCACAGAATGAATACCTGTGGTAAGTCCTGATGGATGGACGCTAATTATATCAGCTGGTCTAAACTAAGGAAATCCTGAAAACCTGACTGGGCAGGTGGGTCCCGAGGACTGGAGTTGAGAACCACTGCTCTACAGGGATGAGAGTGGAAAGGTTCTGCTTGTACCGTGGGTCCAGGAGAGTGAACACCCTGTAATTGGTGTTTGAAAAAATGCTTCTAACGCGAGGGTCACGGGATAGGCAGCCTAACATGAAGTCTGCCATGTGCGCCAGAGTCCCAACACGCAAGAATTCCCTCTCCTCACTGGCCTGACTCTCCATTTCCTCCTCCTCCAAGTCCTCCTCTTCAGCCCATACACGCTCAAGAGTTAAGGACTGAGCACTGGTACCCTCTTCTGTCTCGCCGACATTCTCCTCCTCTTCCTCCTCATCCTCCTCCTCTGATACGCACTGAGAAACAGACCGGAGGGTGCTCTGGCTATCAAGCGACGTATCTTCCTCTACCGTCTCTTGTGACAAGCGCAAAGCATCCAACTTGATGCTGAGCAGTGAGTTTTTCAACAGGCAAAGCAGCGGGATGGCGAGGCTGATAATGGCGGCATCGCCGCTGACCATCTGTGTTGA
>ONZH01015842.1:0-372545 GCA_900303285.1 Rhinella marina
AAAAGGCTTTTTTTTTTTAATATATTTCTAGGTACACAGCCGTGTACAACAGATCAGACGGTGTGTATGAACACTACGTATATACAATTATTTTGCAAGAGAACGCAAAGTACAGGTGCCAATGAAAAGGCTTTTTTTTTAATATATTTCTAGGTACACAGCCGTGTACTAACAGATCAGACGGTGTGTATGAACACTACGTATATACAATTATTTTGCAAGAGAACGCAAAGTACAGGTGCCAATGAAAAGGCTTTTTTTTTTAAATATATTTCTAGGTACACAGCCGTGTACAAACAGATCAGACGGTGTGTATGAACACTACGTATATACAATTATTTTGCAAGAGAACGCAAAGTACAGGTGCCAATGAAAAGGCTTTTTTTTTTAATATATTTCTAGGTACACAGCCGTGTACAAACAGATCAGACGGTGTGTATGAACACTACGTATATATACAATTATTTTGCAAGAGAACGCAAAGTACAGGTGCCAATGAAAAGGCTTTTTTTTTTATATTTCTAGGTACACAGCCGTGTACAAACAGATCAGACGGTGTGTGTATGAACACTACGTATATACAATTATTTTGCAAGAGAACGCAAAGTACAGGTGCCAATGAAAAGGCTTTTTTTTTTAATATATTTCTAGGTACACAGCCATGTACAAACAGATCAGACGGTGTGTATGAACACTACGTATATACAATTATTTTGCAAGAGAACGCAAAGTACAGGTGCCAATGAAAAGGCTTTTTTTTTATATTTCTAGGGTACACAGTCGTGTACAAACAGATCAGACGGTGTGTATGAACACTACGTATATACAATTATTTTGCAAGAGAACGCAAAGTACAGATGCCAATGAAAAGGCTTTTTTTTTTTATATTTCTAGGTACACAGCCGTGTACAAACAGATCAGACGGTGTGTATGAACACTACGTATATACAATTATTTTGCAAGAGAACGCAAAGTACAGGTGCCAATGAAAAGTCTTTTTTTTTTAATATATTTCTAGGTACACAGCCGTGTACAAACAGATCAGACGGTGTGTATGAACACTACGTATATACAATTATTTTTGCAAGAGAACGCAAAGTACAGGTGCCAATGAAAAGGCTTTTTTTTTTATATTTCTAGGTACACAGCCGTGTACAAACAGATCAGACGGTGTGTATGAACACTACGTATATACAATTATTTTGCAAGAGAACGCAAAGTACAGGTGCCAATGAAAAGGCTTTTTTTTTTTATATTTCTAGGTACACAGCCGTGTACAAACAGATCAGACGGTGTGTATGAACACTACGTATATACAATTATTTTGCAAGAGAACGCAAAGTACAGGTGCCAATGAAAAGGCTTTTTTTTAAATATATTTCTAGGTACACAGCCGTGTACAAACAGATCAGACGGTGTGTATGAACACTACGTATATACAATTATTTTGCAAGAGAACGCAAAGTACAGGTGCCAATGAAAAGGCTTTTTTTTAATATATTTCTAGGTACACAGCCGTGTACAAACAGATCAGACGGTGTGTATGAACACTACGTATATACAATTATTTTGCAAGAGGAACGCAAAGTACAGGTGCCAATGAAAAGTCTTTTTTTTTTAATATATTTCTAGGTACACAGCCGTGTACAAACAGATCAGACGGTGTGTATGAACACTACGTATATACAATTATTTTGCAAGAGAACGCAAAGTACAGGTGCCAATGAAAAGGCTTTTTTTTTTTTTATATTTCTAGGTACACAGCCGTGTACAAACAGATCAGACGGTGTGTATGAACACTACGTATATACAATTATTTTGCAAGAGAACGCAAAGTACAGGTGCCAATGAAAAGGCTTTTTTTTATATATATTTCTAGGTACACAGCCGTGTACAAACAGATCAGACGGTGTGTATGAACACTACATATATACAATTATTTTGCAAGAGAACGCAAAGTACAGGTGCCAATGAAAAGGCTTTTTTTTTTTTTATATTTCTAGGTACACAGCCGTATACTGCCAGATCAGATGGTGCATATACACACTAGGTATATAACAGGGTTTTGCAGCCAAAAAGAACGCAGAACAGTAGTGCCAAATATAGTTTTGTATGTAGCAGAGCACCTAATACACCACTAATGCCTCTCTCTGTCCCTACTCCAGCAGCTATCCCTGAATACAGCAACCGTTCTCTGCAGACTGTATATTGTAGTAAAGCTATCACTGTACTGCACTATAGTAGCCCTGATAAGGGCTTTTAATCACGCTCCTGCCTGTCCAACAGCTAAAACCTGTCCCTTCTCCAGCCTCTGTCCCTGACTAAGTTCACGCAGCATATGCGAACGAGCAGGAAGAGCTGAGTTTTTAATATTCGAGGTCACATGGTTTTTCCAGCCAATCCATGTAGACGCTGTTTTCGCGCTGCCAGCGTGCTCCGCGGGCCTGTCATACCCCCCCTGCATGTTGATTGGTGGAAAAAGAGCGCCAGGGAAAGTGGGAGGGGAAACGAATTCTAAGTGCGCCATCGCCGTTATACTCGATTGAAATCGAGTATGCCGAATATCGTAGTATTCGATCGAATACCGGCTCGATCGAACACTACTCGCTCATCTCTATTTATTAGATGACCGGCACAAAGTGAAAGTGAAAGTACCAATCACACAGAAAAACAGTTAACCCTTTGTGACAGAATTCACATATTTTTAATAAAGGGCAATCAATATTGTTAATAAAGGGCAATTGAAAATATGATTTTTAGCCAAAAATGAGTAAAATGCAATCATAAACAAAAATTAGCCTCCAAAGGTGTACATAGCCTATAATGTTGCTTCTAAATCACTTTCAACGCAATCCCTTTATAGTAAATATCACTATGAAAGCTCATACCTAAGAATAAAAGTGGATTTACACTGCCAGATTGTCTTGCAGATTATCAAGAATCAACATTCCTGCAAGCACTTGTTCCCGACTATCTGCCAATTTCTAAATGTGTCGATGAGCGTGCAAAATGCTCATTCGTCGGGTGACCCTGTTGTTTGTGCAGGCACATCAATCATCATTTTTGGGCAGCAGATCGTGCTATCTAAACAGCCATCTGATGCCCAGAAACAATGCAGCTGTATGGGGATTCAATAGCAATCCATCGTCCTCCTACTGTGAAGTAGATCACTGCATGTGTGTGTCCTTTCTGCTTCAGCGCTCTCCCTGTAACTGCCGCAGCTTCTAATAGAACATATGGCTGGTGGCAGTTGAAGATTTAAACTGAGCATGTTCGACCAGCCCAGTGAGAAGGACAAAAATAAGGAAAATGACAAACAGCAGGTGGTGCTATTCGGATACATTTCATTAAATAGCTCACTGGCTATGCTAAATTTTTAATTACATGCAATTACAAAAGTATTTAGATCCAGGTGCTGGTTTGAAAAATGTAGAATGTTTTATGTTTTGTGACACAACCCCTTTAACAATGTTTTTGTCCTTCAGCAGACAGAGAACAGTTAGGAGGCTCCTGCTCCAGCCAATTATCTTACAGTAAGACATAGGACAGTGCAGAGAAGAAGAACACGACCAAGCTTCTGGGACACACAGAGAAGATTTCTTTATATTATTCTCAATTTTCATTGTAATATAAGGCAAAAAAGGATGAAAGAAAAGTCCTCGGATTTTTAAATTTTTTTGTCTGTAGAGTTTCGTTAAGTTGACAAAGTTGTCTTTTCTCGATGACTACAATGTTATTTTATGCACGCTTACACTACAGTTGCACTTACAGCCTTTTTACCACAAAGGATTTATTTGATTTATTATCTTTTCATGGAATTCTTCATCCTGATGCCCCAGGATTTTAAAAGACGTAAGAACCCGAAGCTTTGTCAGCAGTTTCGCCAGACAGATTGTGATCATGCCATGCCAGATTGTATGAACAGTATAATTAAGAGCCATTAAGCAGTTAAGTGTTCTAAGTGTGTTCTTTAAACTGAACGCTCGATGTCGTTATCTTGTCATTGTCAAATTCCTGCTGCAGTCTGTGTCTATGTCTTCTATTTATCTGTAAATGTATCTTATTGACCTTTACTTCAACTATGGTAAGCTTATACATTTCTCTAGTGATTATAAGCAGAAAATATAATCACACTTGGGAATATATAAGAAAACACAACAACTTGTAATTACAGATTATTCCTTAGTCCGTGAAGTATAGTTCTATAAAGCTGTGCAGCAGTGATGAATCTGAAGTACCAATTATCTTTTGAATATATAACCAAATAAAGGAAGTGCAGATCAAATTAGGAGTTATCTGGGACAAAATAAAATAAATTTATGACCTATTCTTAAAGGGGTTTCTCCTGTTCATCCATCTTCCGGTCCCGGCTTGTTTACTTCTGGACCTGGGGACATGTCACTGATGCAGCCAGTTACTGGCTGCAGTGGCACTCTGGGGACATGTCACTGGCTGCAGCAGTACTTTGGGGACATGTCAATGGCTACAGTGGCACTCTGGGGACATGTCACTGATGCAGCCAGTCACTGGCTACAGCATCACTATGGGGATATGTCACTGGCTGCAGCGGCTCAGAAGATGGATAAATGAGAGTCAAGGCACAGGACTTGTGTGGCAGGGAGCAGGTAAGTGTGACCAGGGGTGCACCTAGCCTTTCTGCTGCCTGAGGCAAAAACTGAAATGGCCCCCCTCCCTCCCAATGCCAATTTCTAAACCTAAACCCTCCCCTTCAGCCCATGGCCCTTTGGATGCCCCTCTCTTGCTCCTACCTGGTGCTGCCTGAGGCGATCGCCTCACCTGGCCTCATTGGTGGTGCACCGCTCAGTCACTATGTGGCAAAACAGAGAAGATTTACAAAAATCCCTTTAAGCCAGCCATACATATGATATAACTGCTGAATGCTTCTTCGATTGAAGGCCCCAAAAATGAAAGGATTGTGCATGCTAAAATCCAACATGCCCAACCCTTCTTTCCCCCGACATCTACCACCAGAGGAGAGTCAGGAGGCCCCCATGTACATTAGATTGTCTGATCCCGATAATTCACAATTGGGATATTTGTCAGAGTGGTGAACAAGTTCTATCTGAGGAAGACACGTGAAGACACCAGTTTTCTAATGGGCTGTTCTCCACAACCATGCCTACAACCAGGCATGGGATTCAGCCAGTTCCCTCAGGTTCTCCAGATCCGGTTGTTAAAATTACAGATCCGGCTGGCAGCTGGAGATGAGCTCTTCCATTCCATAGTTTAGCTCCTTAGGCTTTTTAAAAGTTGGGTGGTATGTGTGTGTAGTGTATATGTGGGGTATTTATGTATGTGTACCATGTATAAGGTGTATTTATGTGTATATGTGTTGCATATATGTCATGACACTGCATGTCCGCCGTTGAGTATGGAACCTGTTGTTAAAAATTTGAATCCCACCCCTGCCTACAACCTTTTGGGTCGGCCACAGCATAGGATACACAAGGTGGCAAGGGGTATGTTTGGTGGCAGGTAAGGAGACACAAGATAGCAGGAGTTCCTTGGGCAAAAGGGGCAGACAGTAGGTGGCATAGGTACTGCACAGGGTTGCAAAAAGTGTCAGGCAGGCACAGTCTACCTACCTAAACCGGCTTATTTCCGTCCCAGTACAGACTGTGCTGTGCTCACTGCTAGCTGGCGGGGCATGACCGGCACTACTTGCCTCTTCTTTTGATCCAAACACCAGCACCACTAGCTGCCCTGACGGCGGCCTTGGTTATACTACATTCACGCTGACGGGTTATACAGTAAGTTTATTGGAAAACAATTATATGCGGCTTACATGCTGCTTTTATTATCATACAAATGTGCAGTAACTTGGTTTAATACATGGAAAAACCATAACACTTAACATCTGCCAAAAATAGGGTGAGGAACAGAAAAGCAAGAGCATCATTTTTTTTTAACATGAAAAACAAATGGCATACAACCACAGGATCAGATCTAATCAGACCCTCGAAGGCCAGTCACTTTTAGCTGTGTTACCCTGAGACTCGCTGTCTCTGTTAAGTGCATTTTCATTTCTCTTGCCAGGCAGACACGATGGGACTTATTTAAAGACTGCATGTAATTCTTTTAAACGTCTTTTTTTGCTGCTGATGAAGCATGTAACACAGTGAACAAACTCTATGAAGCCGTCCAGCTGCTACGTGGCTAATGTGTAAAACACAGAATGAAAACATTTTTATTTCCATCGCTAATGCTATACTGCTTAGTACATGAGCCTTATGGGTTTTAAAGGAGAATGTCATCAGAAAGGGTGTCATAGGAGAATAATTCAGCCAGACATGGAAATACCTGCCTAAATCCTTCATGAATTCCCCTGTTAATGGGCTTAGAAAAGGGGTTCTGATTTCTTCTTGAAATAGCACCACTCCTGTCCACGAATTGTGTCTGGCATTACAGCTCAGCGCTATTAATGTGAATGGGAGAGGAAGCTGTTATTATCCTGCAGTGCCACTACAATGTGAACAGCAAGCAGGGATGCAGCACTCACACGAGCCTCACAACCCCTTCATACAGCTGACCGGTGGGAGTGCCTGGAATAAGACCTTCACCAACCTCAAATTGATGACCGATTCTGAGCATAGGTCATCAATATTATTAAACCAGAATATCCAATGTCAGACTGGGATGCCTCGGGCCCACCAGTAAAATTTATTTTGGGGGCCCACTTTACGGATACATTCAAATATTACCTGCTCACACAGCAGCAAGATGCTACCAGATGATTGAATATGGGGGTCCCTGCAGCAACTTTGATAAGGTAGGTCCTGGGGAGAAGAGGATACTGGCAGCTTTCCTCTATACCTAGAAGTTATCTCAGCTCTGACTGTGTCTATAATAATAAACTGGGGAGTTTCTTTAATAATCTATCAGTTTTTTTATATGAACATAGGTTGGTTGAGGTGCTGTACAGTGAATATATGTATGTAGTGCAGTAAGTCTACTGTGTTATGTGCCACTCCTACAGGGGGTGGGAGCCTAGGGCCCACCTCGCTCAGGGGCCCACCATGGGATTCACCTGTACGCCTGTTGGCCAGTCTGAGTATACCTATTTAATATGAATTATGAATTTTTGGGTATATTTATAAAAAATGTGTACCCATTATGTCAAAAATAGCACTTGTGGGGCTATTCTGTGGGATGAAAAGGTCTGGCTCCTAATCAGTATTTCAATTGGGTTGAGGTCAGGACTGAGTGCAGGCCACACATGTTCCTCTGCACCAAACTCATCCTACAATGTGGGAAGGCACCAGAAAAGTTTTTTTTTTTTACACTCTTTTACACCACTCTCTTTATTTTGGGAAAAAAGTGGGCAGGGTTAAGCCAGATGGTGCATGGCCTCCCATGTCCCCAAAGATTTACTATAATTTATGCCAGAAACTGTGGTGAATTGTAGCTCAAATGGACAGCAGCTCATAGGTGGCATAGATTTAATTTTTTAGTGCTGTCAGAAGATGCACCAAATTTATTAAATCTGGCAGATCTTACTCTAGTGCAGTTTTTATAAAGACTGGCATATGAAACATCTGTCTTAAAGGGTTTTTCTATGCATTTTAAATTGATGGCCTATCCTTAGAAAAACTGATAATATAACAGATAGGATCCACAGAAAAATGAAATACAAATAGTCCCACATTCCAAATACATAATGAAGAAGCACAAAGCTGGTATGTGATAATGGACTATTTCAATAACATAAATGCAAAATGAAAATGCATTATATATACAAACAATAATACAAAAAACAACATACAGAGGATCTAAAGATTAAAAATACTTAAAAGGCAAAAACGCCATGAAGGAACTCTTCAGAACTGGCCATTTAATTTTCACTATGTATTTTGGTGATTCTTTTAGGCATTAGTGCTTTGATAGTTGACTGCACATTGTTGTTTTTGGCCACTAGAGATTTATTTATGTATTGCGTTTATTTGCTGCCAGTCTGCGAGTGGGTCACTTATTATGGTGAAAGCCATAGATTTTCAGTTTGTTGCCTTTTATGTATGGATTTTGCTTTGTGCACAGGAACATAGTCATGCTGGAACAGAAATGGTTTTCTCCGAACTCTTGCCACAATGTTTAAAGCATTCAATTGTCTAAATTTTCTTTTCATGCTCTAGTAATGAATGGCCACTAATTTTTCACATAACTTTTCATAAATCAATCGTACAAATGACCACAAGAAACTATAAATATGAGGACACCCTGGATGAGCTCTGTATTCAGGGGTGGATTGGCCATAGACCTTACAGGGAAATTTCCCAGAGGGACGATGCCCAAGGGGCCACCTGGACCCTCCTCATGGCCGGCAGTGAAAGCTTTTGGGGATGTATTTTGTTCTGCTGGCAGTATTTTGTGATGGACTGTGGTATTTGGCTCCGTTGGGGTGGTATAATGTGCCACAATATTGTATTGCTGACTCTGCCTTCCATCAATTTGGACCCAACTATAACATAGGGCCACTTTTAGTATTTTTCCAGGGCCACTTTAAGTTCCCTGTTTGTATTGAAAAGCTTGTCTCTTTCTGGAGCAGTTCAGTGCAGTTTTAGCAAGACAACTGGGTCAATTCAAGTAACACACAGTTTTTCTCAGGGTATCAGCAGTTTTTGCTACCTTCAGATAGGTACTAACAGATTCCCTTTAACAAAAATGTAATTTTCCTTAAATTATGTTATACTTGGAGGGATATATAAATTTTACAGGTAAAATGCATCAAAAGCAAATAGGGAGTATGTTAATTAAATGGACTTTGACTGGACAAAGTTGATAAATCACTGTCGACAGTGTAAAAAATTGCCTTTTTAAATTAATTCAGGTTAATCTCCTTGACCATTTATCTTAAAATGACTAGAGCAAGAGTATTCAGAGCATATTTTAATCTCACGTCATAAACTTAAACTCCTTACAAATGATGAATGTCCAACAACTCCCACTTAACACAGAAAAAAATGAAAAATAATAAAAAAAAACATTGTGTTACACTGAATATTTGTATCCAAATGTAGGAAAACATGAAACAGGGAATAAATTACTTAACATATGCTTTGAATCTATATCATCTAAAACTAGATGGAAAAGTATCAACTCACTAAATTGACCTCCCAATAGGTAGAGTGAGGAAGAGCCAATTTGGCATAAATGTTTGGAAAAAAAACAAAAATGATTAATCCTAATCTTTCCAAAGATATGTTGCTAATTTTTCTGCCCCATATCTGTTCTCTTAACTAAGACAACTGCAGATATAATGGTGCAACAAATGACATGTGTTTTGCATAAATCCGCTCCCAGCTATATCACATAGATATGATGTACTGTAGGTTGGCTGACATATACTGAACATAAGACTATATGAGGATTTAAAGGCTATTATGTTAAAATACAGCCACCTACCCCCAGATGAATGCTGTTGGGGTTTTCAGGTTCATTTAAAGAATTCTTGTTGTTTCATATGACTTTACGGATAACCATGTGTATACATGAGGAATAACACTATATCCACCCATTATATGACTTATTTTTCACCAGCTTTTACCCATTGCAAACACGAGGGTCATGTACTAATTGTAATTGTTGCTGTGTGCCGCTGTTCCCCTGCTTACCGCCACGGTCATGTACGCTGTGTTCAGCGATGATCTGCTGCCTGTGCTTCCCGTTCACCGCTGCAGTCCTGGGCCCTGTCTGTGTAAGTACTGTTGCTCTGGAATCCGCTCCAGAGTTTCCATTCAGCCCTGGCTACAACATGCTTGCTGCTTATTCCTTGCATCATTTCCTTTGGGCTGGCGCATGTTGGATCATGTGGGTTGGATCATGTGACCTCGTTGACCAATCCTAGCCCTTCGGCTCATATATAAGTGGCTCAGCTCTCTTCCCAGATGCCTCAGTGTCAAGGTCCTTGTGTCCTGTTTGGTTGCTATTATTCCTGCTTGAATTCCTGTGTTCCTGACTCGTGCTAGTATTCCCGGAGTCCGCTATTTGCTTCATCCCTGTCTGCTTGCTTAGACCTTATTGTTGCCGACCCGGATTGCCTGACCTGTACCTGTGCCGCCTGCTCTGACCCTTTGCCTGTCTGACTCCGTCTCTGCCTCATCCTTTGGTCCTGCATTGTTGCTCCTGGTGACGACTCGCCCTCTGACCACTGCTGTACCTCTGCTACCTTCGCAGGTACCTCCTGGTCTGGCTGGACCAGCTGCCTCATGTGCCTATCCTCCTCAGTAGGTAGCGACCTGGTGTTCCCCTCGGAAAGTCTATCCCCACTATCAGGGGTATTGTGAAGATTGAGGGGTTCACTTTGACAACGCCCTTAGAGGCGGTAGGACACGAGGCACAGTGGGGATCACATCCACTGGTTCGTGACACTAATCTTCTACTCCAGTATTTTGTCATACAAAAGTCGCACATTTTGTCATAATTGCCGTTTTGCAACAAAAAGTGCAATGTTAAGTTATTTACAATACCCTTGTCACTTTTGCAAAAAAATGTTCGGAATATGGGCTGAAGGAAGAGTGGCCCAAATAATTTACCAATACCTGGCAGACATTACACCAGAAATTAAAGGGTTATTCTCATTTTAGACAATGGGGGCATATCGCTAGGATATGCCCCCATTGTCTTATAGGTGCGGGTCCCACCGCTGGGACCCGCACCTATTTCCAGAACGGAGCCCCCAAAGTGAATGAGGGCGCACTGCGCATGCGCAGCCGCCCTCCATTCATTTCTATGGGGCCGCCGAAAATAGCCGAGCACTGGCTCGGCTACTTCCGTCGGCTCCATAGAAATGAATGGGAGCGCACCGCGCATGCACGGCCCGGCTCCCATTCATTTCTATGAGCGGCGCGGGGAGCTGCGCCTGGTGGTGGCTGGACCCCCGGAAACCTGGGGTCCTCCAGGCGCAGCGCTCCCCGCTCCGTTCTGGATATAGGTGCGGGTCCCAGCGGTGGGACCCGCACCTATAAGACAATGGGGGCATATCCTAGCGATATGCCCCCATTGTCTAAGATGAGAATACCCCTTTAAGTGTCCCTCTTAATAAATTGGTTGGATCTTTCACCAGAAAGACAAGCATGAGAAACACTGGTCTTGAGTAAATGACCTCCACTATTTCTAATTGTCAGTTTTCCCTGATCTTAGGCCTAGGAGGGGTGCACAGCGCACAAAGAAGAAGAGATCTTGTTCCCCTATCGGGAAGAAATCCCATTCCCCAGCAGCAATGAGCAGTGTAGCTGTGAATCTAGCATTGGATGAGCTATAAAACATACTAGAGCCAGCAGACTATCTCTGTGTGTCTGTGCCTCTGTCTCCTTCTAGCAGCTCATCCTCTTCCTCTCTTCATATACTTTTATGGGCATCACATAATAATCTGTCATCTCTTTGCAGAGAGATTTTAGCAGTGAATTGAGGGTGAATAATTAGTGCAAGAGGCAAGAGAATAAGTCGAGAAAGAGGTATAAGTGGAGAAAGAGGTATTTTTTAGAGTTTCGAAAAATTCGATTCAGAAATTTCGTCGAAGCTAGCCGAGAAATTCAATTTGTTATGAATGAATTATCACAAATCGCTATAAATCAGGAATACCCACACCACTCTGCCTTAGGGTATTTCCACACGGAGTGGGGTGCGGCCATGCTGTGGTAAGGAACCGCATGGCCAATTAGCCCGAAGCTGCCTTTTATTTAATAATTTAATAATGACAACCACACTGTATAGTCCTTCATTGTTAATGGCCTGTGCGGCAACCTTTAAACAGGGGCTCTTGCTGGTATGCGGTTTGGCTGGTTAGGTTGGGGGGGGGCAATATGTATATTATTGCTGTTCTTGCCTACAATCTCCTGCAGGTTATTTGGCATACCCACTTCTCTAACCCCAGCATTCTTCTGCCCTACAGGTGGGAGCCCTTCTTCTGCCATCTGATTTTCCTCCTTTTCCACATCAACTAATATCAATGAGAATATGTCATCAGGAATATCCAGCTATTCCTCTCAATGCATTTTGCTGACTTTTCTAGAACATGGAGACTGAAGGATGATTTGGAAGAAGTAAAGCCAGCAAAATATAAGGATGGTCATCATTAAGACCTGCCCCCCCCCAAGGGGTGCAGACTGTATGGTATTGGTTGGCACACTGGCAGTGGACTTATAAAGACTTCCATCTTATTGGTATTGAATTACATTTACATTTGATGTAGGAATAAGTAAATGTTAGAATAAATAAATAAAACTGATGCAGCATAAACCTCCCTGCACTCTCCCTTCAGTCTCCCTGCACTCCCTCTCTCAATATTATTTTATTAGTCGTTTTCAGCAACACTGTCCCTAGCGCATAATTGCTTGACACATCTCTCCCTATGCTCAGTTCACAGGACAACGGCATAGACTGCGCAGGATAGGGGTTTTATTGGTCTGTGACATCACAGGAGATGGCTATCTGCGGATTGGCTGGCTGCATGGCATTATGTGTGACCTTGCATTCCCGGGCTTCTTACTTTCACGTGCAGCCACCATTTTAGGAAAAACTGATTCATTACCATGAAGTGCAAGGAGATTCAAGACTTGGAGTCAGCTGCACTGGTGGGTACAGGTATTGAGGCTAAAATAAACATGTATTCCAGAATGCTAGAGTACCAAGTACTGCTTTAACAGATTTATGCAGTTTATTACCCAATGTTAAAAAAAAGTGTAATACAGCTGGGTGTTGGCGCTTGCATAATGGTTGCTTGTCATACAAAGTGGTGGTTAGGATGTGACAACCGGGGAATTAAGTGTGAGATTTTCACATCTGATTCATTCATTTCACTCTGACTCTATACCAACTATTGGTACTGATTTTTACGCCAGAATTGTAGTGTAATTTGGGCGCAAAATGGTGAAATACTAGACACCACCCCTTTCCAGGCCAGCTCAACACCTCTCCACTAAGTCACATCCCCTTATTGAGCTTGTTGGAAAAAATTGTCGCAACCGTAGATGCGCCAATTTGTGCCACATTTTAGACTAATTTTTGGTGCAGAGACATTAGTCAATCTGGGCCATTGTGTACCCCCGGGTGTACTTGCCATGACTCTAGGGAGTACTTCCACTGTCCTCATGCTGATATTTAAATAAGCAGCACAGTTTTTGATCACAGCTTTTGGAGTACTTTAACAGAATATTGTCCTTGGGGGGAACTTTCAGAAACACTACATGACGTCTATATTGGTCCTGTATTTTCTTTCTCATACATACTTAGACTGCTTTCACACGAATAGTTCTTATACTCGTGAGCTTTCATTCAGTATTATTGATGCTATAGTTTTTTAGCATTCTTAGCACACATCATTTAGCGGGATAGGCTGTGATCTCATTCTACATGTCTATGTCTGGTGTTGGATGACTGTTTTTTTCCTTTTTGTTTTGAGCATGATTGTTATTTTGCAACGTAAGATATATGGAGACCTAAAGTCTGGTATCTCTGAAGTGGAAACAATCAAACCATTCAATGTCTCAAAAACATACTTCCTCTTTATCTAAATTAGGCAGTCTTGTCTCACAGATGAAGTCTCACTTTTGCATTATTAAAGCAACCAGGAAATATTTGTTTGCATTTTGGCAGATTTGTCTTTTTTTTATACCCAAAACCAGTTCTCCGGCTGTGATTTTCCCATTTCACAGCCTGATATCTGGGAGAGAAGATCCCTAAAACCTCACTGAAACTCAAGATAGAAATCCCATCTTGAATCCTTAATGATCAATCATGTACATGCTCGGTCATATATTTCACATGTAACAGTATGGAATAGGTTTAGGAGCTGAGCCCGCTCCGTACAAGCAGATGTTGGCTGTGTTATACAGCTAATACTACCTGTGTCAGGGATAAGTCTGATCCTGGCAGATTAACCCTTCAGATGCTTTGGTCAATATTGACTCTGGAATCTGAGTGTTTAGACAGAGGCATGAGGCTCTGCGATGCAATAGTGGCGTGCTGAACAGATGTTATGGCAGCCAAGGGCCTTGTGAAGGCCCCTAGGCCTGCCATGTTAGTTCTCCTATTACACCCTAGATAAGAAATCTCAATACTTAGTTTTGAAGTGTACAGAGCAAGCAAACCATCAAACTATCAAACCATCAAAGGTTCAAGTCCCTAAGACAGTGGCATACATAGAGAAGTAGAGGGTAGAGTCCTGACCAAGTTTTCACCTCCAGTAGAAGAAGAGATGATCCCAACTAAGACTGGGCCCCATAGCAGTCACATGGTCTGCCGCTATGGTAGTTACACTCCTGCCCTTAGGAGACTAAAAATTGTAAAATGTTGTTTAATATAGTTTTTATTTTTAAGAATATATAAAAAACAGAAATATAAAAAAATCACCCCTCTTTTTCTATTTATCATATAAAAAACAAAATTAACATAATTTGTATTAATGCAACCAAAAATGTTCAACATATTCAACACCCCATGATTGCTGTTTTTTTTCTGTTAACTTGCATATCCAAAAAATAAAATAAAAAATTATTAACAAGGAATATATACCCCCAAATGGTACCAATAAACGCAAGAATAAATTTTGAATCGTCTTAATTGTACTGAGCTAAATAATAAATGTAACATCATTTTTACTGCATTTTATTTTATTTTATATAAAAATGAAACTCCAAAAATAATGTTGGATTTGTGTTATTTTTTTAAATTTTGCTCCACAATCTTTTTTTTTTTTTACAGTTTCTCAGTACATTACATAGAGCATTAAATTGTGACGTTAAAAAATATTATTTGCCATACAGGTATGTTAATTGAAAAATAAAAAAAATTGTGGCTCTTTGGAGGCAGACATTAAAAAAATCTAAAACGTAGAGAAACCTAGCAGTAAATGGTAAGTTTTCCTGCAGCGCCACCAGAGGGCAAATTAAGCATTACACAGTGCTCCTATAAATCAATGAGTTGTCATTGTGATGCAGGACAGGACAGGTCCTCCAGAGCAAGATGCTCGTTGTGACTGCCAAGAGATGATGATCCTGGACAAAAGTTTTACCTCTGTTAACTGAGAATTCCCTGACATAGTACAAAAAAATGGTGGGAATTTTTAACTGAACCCCCATTAAATATAACCCACTATTTTGGCCATTAGATTGCAGTACACTCCAAAAGCTAAAACTTTTTTTCTTTTATAGATGTTGCTGAGTAAAATTTTTTGGAGTATAATAAGTTTTTGTTGAAGAGGCATTTTGTTCATGGTAGAACTTTGTGTCAGATAAAAAATAAGGGGAGATTTATCAAAACTGATGCAATGGAAAACTGGTTTAGTTGCCCATTCCGAGCAATCAGATTCCACTTTTTGGTTTTCAGCGCTCCTTTACAAAATGAAATATGGAATCCAGGGCAACTTACACCAATTTTGATATATTTCCCCATAGTGTGTACTTTGTGTCACTTATTTTTGAGCAATATTTTTAAAAAATGCAAAATTTTTCATGGGGTTTATTTTTGTCTTTTTTTTCACATTCTTTAATAAACGCTATAAATATGTTGTCTTTCTCCTACAGGTTGTTGTGGAGAAAGCATACAGGTTGTAGTGATAAAAGTATTTATTTGTTCATGTTTTTCAATCGGGTGCTGTATGTTATCATTCATGTGAAGGCTGCACGCCATTCATTCTATTACAGAGCAGAATAGTATTACTACAGCCCTTTACTTCCTCCCTGCTGATGTCAGCTACTGTACAAGGACAGCTAGATGAATGGGTGTGAACGAGCTCAAGACAGAGAATCAAATGAGAGATAGAGTTAAAGAGCAAATTGCAAGTAGCCTGTGTGTATGTAGAGAGATATTGTTAGCTTGTAAAGTCCTTTTCTCTTAGCAGGATTGACACTGATACAAGCAACAGTCTCTGCAACATGAGAGGGTTGAGAGGAGGGCTGGCTATTGTAATATGAGCTTGTAAAATAGTGACTGGATTATATCTCCACTGCACCTATGTAACAATAGCAGTTGTTCTAAAGACTGCGGAACTGGACTTCACCTATAGCATTCACCTTTTCCAAGTACTAACAGTGTCTTTTGGTACTCTGATATCCCTAGGATTTGCATAACAACCTAATTGTTGCAAGAAAAAAATATATGAAGCACACATCAACACTGGCAGGTCCAGGCCCACACTGACATGCATGCTGAGCCCACTCTATACCTCTCCTGGTGCCAGGTGGCTTCCAATGAATGCAAGAAGAGCAGGTTACAGCTTTATACTTACACTGATTAAAATGGGGCAGACAGGCTGGTCAGCATGCATGTTGGTACCTGCATTCCCTGGATTTAATGGAGGCCATTATGGCACCAGAAATGGTAAAAGGCAGAGTGGACCCAGCATGCATGTGGAACCTGCACTCCTTGAATTTTATGGTGGCCGTTCTGGCACATAACAGGTAACATTTAGTGTTAGGTTCCCATCTTACAGAGATCACCTTGGCGTTTGTCAGACGGGCCAAATAATTTTGTACAAAATGTATTTACCAAGAATCTCAAATTTACAAAGTAAGCGTAGCATTAGCATCAGAATATTTTCTATAACCTTGGCAGTATTGTACGTTATTTGTCTTTGCAGAGTGCTGTTGCATTGTATTTTTTTTTCTTCTAGCTTTAATCTAAGGCCATTTATGGTCTATCCTTACAATAGGCCATCAATATTGGATTGGTGTGGGTTGGACTCTCAGGAGCACACCAATTACAGTAGCTTTTTGAAGGTTCCACGGCACTTATGTGGGAGCTACGTCTTCTTTATTGTTTACCTTAGTCTGTCTACCTGCATGATATGTATTTCCTAGTGGCAGTGTGGAGTACTGCAGCTTAATGCCGTTCACTTGGATATATGGATAGCCCCAGGTAGGAGGCCTCATGTAAACAATGAAGGGCATTGTGCCCCAGTAAAACAGCTTATTAATGGGGGCACCTACTGTTCTGATATTGATGGTCTACCCTGAGGCCCCATTACCAATTATTTACCAATTATGGTATTTTTGCCATTGTCCTCTTTGGGGAAAGATGCTGTAACTAATGTACAGTGTTAATAATGTTAATAATTTTAGTGTTTAGTGTGAATTGGGTATATTTATTTACTGTGCATGTTGCTAGAATATGTTTGGGTAAACGATAAAAATATGCAAAACATGATGCTCCTGGGCTCCAAGGCTTGCTCCTACCATGGCATATCTTCACTGGTAGCTGACCACATAATTGCTACAGGTCCCAGGGGATGAGGGGCCCAGCTCTGAACTCTCTCTTCCAGACATGAATGCACGCCATTTATGTAGTTGCCACTAGGGGGAGCTCAGTGCAAAGAGATTATTATAGTAACTGTATTAATTCATATGCAATGAGCTCCCTCTAGTGGTGGAAGCTGCCAGGTGCCAGCAGCCAGTTTTGTAATGTATTATGTGAAGAGAAGTACTAAAATAGAGCTGTATATGGGAGATTTAACAATGTTTTATGCCAGTTGTCTGGTGTAAATACATTGAAATTGGTGTTCAGAATGAGTGGCATATTTTTGAAAACATCTGTTCCACTTTTTTTAACGAAGTTGGATAAAGTTGGTAAAGCCATGGGTGACTTTTTTTTACAATTTTTTAATGAAGATTTCTTCTGGTCAATAAAAAAATGTAAATACATCAGAAATCTGTGGCATTGCACTTTGCATTCTGAATTACCTGGGAGTGTTTAATGCATGCTGGGGAACTGGGTGGGGCAAGGGGGCCCATACTAAAATGTCTGGGAATCTTCTATGTGGAAGGGGGGCTTCTTCAATGGCCAGGTGTGACTAACTAATAAATGGGAAGCAATGCCATCTAATATACTGTATGTCAGGTCTGGCATTAAAGAGGTTTTCCAAGACTTTTTTACAGATGACCTATCATCTGAATAGGTCACCAGTATCTGATCGGTAGGGGTCCAATAAGAATCGATGCCGATCAGCTGTTTGAGAAGGCATCTGTGCTTGCAGTAGAGCTGCAGCCCTCTCTTACCTAGGACAGCTTCGTACATTGTATAGCATCTGTGCTCGGTATCGCATATCGGCCCCTGTCGCTTCAATGGGTATGACTGCGCTCAGGCTATGTGGCCAATGAACATGACCTCACATGGCCCAGGGAAAGCTGCAAGAAGGTCGCGACGCTCCTGCAAGCTCCAAACAGCTGATCAGCCGGGGTCCCGGGGGTCAGATCCCCTCCGATCAGATACTAACGACCTATCCAGAGAAAATCTTTAAAAAAAAACCTTTAAAAATATCACTGTGTACCTAGCCACAGTCTTTATATATCTTATTATGTATATGCTATGACAAGATTGCATTGGCCAAGTTTTAAAGTGCTTTTAAGATCCTTGTGGTATAGCTCAGGCTGCATGCTCTTGTTTGCTTTGGCTTCTTCTCATGTTTCTTTTTTATTGAACGGCAATTATATTGAAATATTTTATATAGAACAATAACATATATGAACATTATGAGCACACATTCCCGAAGCATGATCTACACTTATTGAAATGATCCCTGATCCTCAGCTTACCAAAAAAAATGTAATGATTTTAGGTTTAATAGGTCACTGCTTATTTTATTCGTGCCCTAGACTTGCCTGGCACTTCTATTGTTGATGCCGTTTAATACCTCCTTACTATATTACATATTTAATGGTCCTAAGGAGCATGGAAAACTTTACTCGAAATGTAAAATCCATTCAATACACTGAATGAAGCATTACAGTAAAATATTACAGCAGTAGGTAGCCCATTACGAATGTGTGTGGTTTGGCGTCATTAATTCTCTAAAGCAGCAATCTTTATGTTGCTTCCAGACGTCTTCATTTAAAGTGCCCCTGTGCGATCTTATAAATTGTGAATTATAACTCACCATAGTGCTCTAACTTACCAGTAGTACAAAGGAACAGGGCATTTACCTCCTGCATCTGTAGCCAAGCTTCAAGCAACACCAAACGTAGTCCTTGCAGTCATGGGTACTCCTACCATTGAGATACTCAAAGCACTCTGCAAGCTACAGTGAATTTAAACAGGGCAACCCAACTGTAGGGGTTAATCCGCTGATCAAGGGCCACGCTCCCGGTGATGAGCTGATGAGCTCATGAAGGGAAGCGCTGCTCCATCTGAGTGTTGGAAATCAGCCACAGGAAAATCATTACAAAATCATTCTATAGAATTAAAATGCTTCTTGATTTTTTCCAAAAACTGGGACTCTATAGAATCAAAATTTCTTATAATTCAATTTGGGAGAATTTTTACAAAAAGAGAGAAGACCAGAGTGTCAGTAAAAGGTTTTCAAGAATATTGATGCACTTTTGATTCAGGTACTCGGCTATCTCTGGAACGCCAATAGAAATTAATGGAAGGGCACACAAATGCCCGACGGGCCACTCCGTTCATTACATGGGGCTGCAGTGGGTACGGGGCCTATCGTCTTGTGATCGGTGGGGGTCCCAGTGGTAGGGGCTTCAACGATCTAATAGTTAAAACTTAATGTAACTGAAATATCCCTTTCAGTTACTTTCATCTTCATCTCAAGTCTGAACAGACACTGAGCCAGGGGCGTAGCTATAATGGAAGCAAGGAAAGTGGCTGCTACAGGGGCCAAACTCAGAAGGGGCCCAACCAGGAGAAGGTCTAAAATCTTTTATTGTCAGGGCCCCAGTATTATGCAATGACACTATATACAGTGACAGTATATACAGTCCCATGACATACAGTATATACGTGCAGAAATCGGATGGAGCGGCTGCTGGGCCTGGTTCAAGAGAGCAATCCTGACTAGCCAGAGGAGTGGGGGTTGTGGGGAAGGAGGGGGTTGCAAAGAAGTTGCTGGGGGAAGGGGGGGCATTCAAAAATTTTCTGTGAGGCCAAGTCATCTCTAGTTATGCCACTGCACTTATCTGAAAGTAGAGTGGGGCCAATAAGGACATAATGTGTCAACAGATTTGTAGCTATGAAATTGGCTGACCTGTTATATGTTGGCCACTAAAAAGTTTCTCGCCTCCAATATCTCCAAATCAAACTGCCTAATAGTAAATCTGGCTTAGTTGTCCATAGCAACCAATCAGAGCTCACTTTTCATTCTTTCAGAGCCCTGTAGGAACTGAAAGCTGACCTCTGATTGGTTACTAATATGGACAACTAAGACAGATTTACTATTAGGCAGTTTGATTCAGAGATATTGGAGGCAGGCTACTTTTTCGTGTGCCACCATGTTATATAGTCAGTTTTAGACTTAGATGTATATAGTTGGGAGGCAGTGAGGCCAGCAGCAGTGAGCTGCAGCGTCTTCACAATTCAGTACTGCACTGCCCTGTACTGTGAAGACAGGCTTTCCTTAGCAACACACATTTAGAGAGCATTGCTAATTCAACAAATAAAGTATGTTACAAGAACATTCCCTGTCACCACCCCTACAAAATAAGTGAAAAGAATTGTGCATTTTTCCAGCTATTGTTATTTTTGATTGTTAGTTTTAATTTAAAGGGGTTCGGCAGTTGTTTAAAACTGATGATCTATCCTCTGGATAGATCATCAGCATCTGATCGGCAGGGGTCCGACACTCGGGACCCCCGCCGATCAGCTGTTTGAGAAGGCAGCGGGGCTCCAGGAGCGCCGCGGCCTTCTCACTGTTTACCGCAGGCCCAGTGACGTCACGACTAGTATCACTCGCCTGGGCGGGGCTAAGCTCTGCTCACATGAATGGAGCTTAGCCCCGCCCAGGCCAGTGATACTAGTCGTGACGTCACTGGGCCTGAGGAAAACACAGAGAAGGCCGCGGCGCTCCTGGAGCGCGGCTGCCTTCTCAAACAGCTGATCGCCGATCAGATGCTGATGATCTATCCAGAGGTTAGATCATCAGTTTTAAAAAACTGCAGAACCCCTTTAATTTGTTTTGTCTATTTTTAGGCGGTAATTGCACATCTTACTAGTGCACCACCAATCTACATGTGACCCCTAATCAACACATCCTGAGTGCGCAGAACAGTACATGTGCCAGGCAAATAATAAATGTACTGTACAAAAACTCCTTGGATCAAAAGTTAGCCATTTCTTAATTGCAAAATAGGCCATTTTTTTTCTTCTGAAAGTCTTAATCTGTGCAGTCTAGGGAGCATTTTCACTCAGAGCAAATTGCAGATTTACAGGTTGAACAACTTGAAGAAGATAGGAGTCATCCAGAGAATCACTGAATAAAGCTTAAAAATTGCTGTATATCCATGTCTAATATAAACCTATAGCCATAGAAGCGTAGTGGTCTGCAGGGTTGGTGTGAGGCGAAGAAGATGGGAGTGGTGGTGGAGGGCGGATGGTGGTAGTAGTCCTCGCCGTGGCAATCCCTCTGCAGCTTTCCCTGGACCGTTGCACAGTGAAGGGAGGGCAGACTCTTGTCCCCTTGGGAAACACCTTGGATTTGGGGGACCTGCCTGATGGTGGCTTATGGTGCCTTGATGTTGATAGGTGTTGGTGTGCTAGAAAGGATCCCCTTGAAGTGCAAGACAAAGTAATACTGTGGCAATGCAGACTCTGTCTCCTAAGTTAGATAGATAATTTCCCTGGGGGTGCTTTCTGCTGCTTCCTCTCTCCTTACTGTCTCAGCTCCAGCTAATTATATTAGCTAATCTAAACCATCCCTTATGGAGAGAGTGATGCAGCCCCATCTAGCAACTATTTATCCCAGGGACAGTTAACCCTTTTGCAGTCTGTATACAGGAAAAATACAATACTATAATTCCTACACAATTTTAACCCCTTTAGCAATGGGACACTGCATACCCCCTTCTTTAAAAGTGTTGTCTTACTTCCGCAAATGGCATTTATTATGTAGACAAATTTAATACAAGGCCCTTACTAATGTATTGTGATTGTCCATATTCCTTCGTTTGCTGGCTTAATTTATTTTTCCATCACATACACTGCTCATTTCCAGGAGTTATGACCACCCTGTAATCCAGAAGTGGTGGCCGTGCTTGCTCACTACTAAAAAGCATCAACCTCTCTGGTGGGCAGGACTTTGGGAGAGCACATAAACCCGTGCTTTTTCCCACAGTGTGCAAGTACGGACACTGCTGCTGGACTGCAGGTGGTACAAGCAGTGTATAATGTTATGGTAAAATGAATCCAGCCAGCAAAGGAGGCAATATAAACAATAACAATACAATAGTAAGTGCCTTGTATTAACTTTGTCTATATCATAAATGCCATTTGCTGAAGTGAGACAAATTCTTTAACAGAAGCCATACACAATGATTTTTCAGTGATCTAAAAAACAGAGACAGCAAGCATGCATGTACACACTACATGACAATTCTTCTTTAACCTGCAAATAAGGTGTAGGATATCCACCAAATGCAAGACAGTTATAGCATACGACACAATTGACAAGGGTTGGTGGTGAAATTCCCAGGTGACATGGGGGCAATGGTCTCATAAGTCCATGACACAGTTCATGATAAAGTCTATAAAAGTGTAATAGATATAGCAGTGCAACAGCTGGGCCTGAAGCAGCACAGTCCTGGGTCTACATTTCAGCTTGGAATGCAGCACATCATTTTCTTAATGGGCCTGAGTCGCAGAGGAAACAATCACATGGGGGCTTAAGGATAAAAGGCCATCCATGGGCATGATTCATTAGTGGTGCCAAACATTCTCAGAGGGCTTTAACACATGAAAGTCTCTCTCTGGGCAAAAATTTTAAACATTACAAAAAATATAGTCACAGAGGGTTTTGTTACGTGAAAGTCCTCTTCTTGGTACATACTTGTTATGTTGCACTTCTAAGGCGAGTGATAACCTGAAAAGGAGGGAAAAGGTGCAACAGGCACAACTGGGAATGGCAGTTATGGTGGAGTCCCAGAAGAAGTACCTAAGGGAGGCTAAGAGTAGCATGGGGAACTGTCCCCCTAAGACATAAACATACAGTGAATCTCTCACCCTTACAGTGTGGCCCCAAAGGGCTCCACTGCAAGCAGATGAGCAGCCAGCTGATGCCCAGAGTTGCACAGTGTGGTGTCCGCAGCAGCACCTCCTTTCAGGCTGTTCTCAGAAGATGCCAGGTGTAGGGCAGCTGAGGAAGTTCCAGAATGTCCACTGCCTTCATCAGCCATGGGTGTGGGTGGAGATGCTGGGTCACAGGCTTCAGATGCTTCATACAGGCTGCCATTCTTCTACTCAGCTGCAGTTGCTGCTAAGCAGCTGATGATGGGTGTAAGTCAGCATCTCACTGGGAGGGCTCCGTAGCAGCTTCTTTGGGTAGTGGTGTCTGAAAATGGTCCATAGAGGTTATTGCATAAGCTCAGGCACCATGGGGGATAGCGCTGTGTTGGTGTCAAAAAAAGTTATAGCAACTAATGGTAGCTTGGTAGTGAGTCCTGTGGTGGCCGCCACAGGCAAGGACTCCACCTGCTCGGGGATGAACATCCCTTTAAACAGTTTGTGGCTGCTTCCTCCATGGCTACTGAACCCTTGTCAGCTGGGGGTAGGCTTCTAAAAGAAGCCTACTGTTACCACGACAAGACATCAGTATTTCTTGGATCCATATCTTTTATATGGCTGCTCAGATCAAGAGTTCCTGGAGTGATGCAGTCACACTGAAAAGTCAGTGCCATAAGGAGGGGTGAAGTCCTGCCCACTAGGTTCTCAGGGTGGCACTTGCCTTCAAACTTTTGCAGGGCAGTAAAAACATTGGGCAGCATAATGAAAAGTCTATAGTGGCGCAGCAATAATTCCTTTCTCCCATTTTAAAGGGGTGGTAATTTCTTTTTTCCGCTGTCAGTGGGGGGTTCTCAGCAATAATGGTGCAGCGGAAAATTTTGTAGGTAATTTCTCATGAGCTGGTCAGCGGCAATATGGGACAGCAAGCAGGGTGGTGTAGAGTGCCTGCGACAATCTTCAGCACTCTCAGCCCAATAAAGTCTCTTTTCAGCCACACACATAAGCAGTTCACAAGTAGGCACTGAGGAATGATCCTGTTTATTATGTCTGCAGGGGGTAGCATGAGGTGGAGAGTATGGGAGTGGTGGTGGAGGCCAGATGGTAGTAGCAGTCCCTCTCCAGATCTCCCTGAGCCGGAGCACAGGGGAGAAAGGGCACACCCTTGCTCCCACTGGGGCATATCCTGAATTTGATGGAGTCTCCTGCCTGATGGTGGTTCTGGGTGCCCTTGATGTTGGTGAATGCAACAATGAAGCCAGTTATGCAACAAACAACAGTTCTTTACTGACAAAGAAGTTCAATACAGCATAGCCTTTATCATGCATGGACTGGCAGATCTTACACAGATTTCAGTTTCCACAGTTCCACAGTTCTGTAGGCTGCAAATATGACAGACAAGCCAAGTGCTCTCTGAGTCACTCTCAGTCTCTCTGACAGACTAGAGTATGTTCCTTTTACAGGTTGCTCTACCTTCGGAATAAATCCTCATTGGCTCCTCAGAGGCAGGTGGTATAAGGTTCTTTCTCCCAGGCTGGTTGGATCATTTCTGTGCTTCCTTTCTCACTGTCTCAGCTTCAACAGATTACATCAGCCAATCTAAGATAGCAATGAAATCTGGATGGCCAATTAACCCTTTTGCAGCCAGGAAACATACAATAGTAGAAATCCCACAAATGTTTAACCCTTTCAGCAGAACACTGTGTAGCAGTGGGACCCTGTGTAAGTAGTGATATCTTTTTTCCATTTGAACTGACCACATAGAAAAACATCTGACTAACAATTGATGTCTTGGTGGTTTAGCAATTTTTAGAAACCTGCAACCGAAACTAACATGTTTTTCACATCATCAAAAGCAAAATAGTTGAAGCATTAAACAAAAAACAACATAAGTTCCAATTTACCCTCATGTTATATTTAATGTGTTTAAATGTAACAAATTTAACCTACCATGAACATTTTACAACAATCTATCCCTTCATCCACCATATACTGTAACTGTGACTGCACAGATTCCATGTTCATCGAGTAATCAAAAAGTAATTTCGGGAAACCATTAATTTCAATGGGTTCCCGAAAAAAAACGGAAGTTACTCCATGTCAATTCCGTTTCTGTATGTCCGTATGTCCATTTCGCAAAAAAATAGAACGTGTCCTATTACTGTCCACATTACAGACAAGGATAGGACTGTTCTATTAGGGGTCAGCTGTTCCTTTCCACAAAATACAGAATGCACACAGACGTCATCCGTATGTTTTGCGGACCACATTCGGCTGTATGCATGAGGCCTTACTCTCCTGATCCAGTACCCATAGGCACCATACTGTACATACTCATAATTGTAAATGATGGAACAAGGAGCCAAGGCTAGAGTAAAACTTTAGCAACTGCGAGCCCTAATCCCTACCCAAACCCTGCCTAAAGCATATTAGGTCCTGGCAAGTGCCCAAGATTGCAAAATGCTGAAGCTCATCCCAGTAAATTCAAGATTTAGAAGCTGGTAACCATTATTAATCACGTTACCCAAGTAAACTAAAATTAAAAAAAAGAGAATTATACATTTCCACACTTATGTTATTAATGGAATGACTGGGGCTTTTCTTTAAAGAGGAGCTGTCACCTCTCCTGACATGTCTGTTTTAGCAACTAATTGCATTCCCCATGTAATAACAATTCTGGAGCATACTATTATAGCTCTATGACAGGGATCAGCAACCTCCGGCACTCCAGCTGTTCTGAAACTACAACTCCTAGCATGCTCCATTCTCTTCCTTGGGATCTCTGATAACAGCTGAGCAAATTTGCGTGTTGGGAGTTGTAGTTTCACAGCAGCTGGAGTGCCGAAGGTTGCTGATTCCTGCTCTATGATGTGCCATTCCTTTATTATTACTGCTAGAAGTTATGAATAAATTGCTTGCAATGAAGGGGCAGCTGGGTGTTACAAGTTGAGGGTGTGTCCCTGCACAGTCTTACACTATCCAATCAGTGCTGCCAGTGTCATAACTTCTAGCAGGAATAACAGAGGAATGGCACAACATAGAGTCATGAGAACAGATGCTCCAGAGTTCTTATTACATTGGAAATACAAGTAGTTACTAAAACAGACATGTCAGGAGAGGAGACAGCTCCTCTTGAAGACCTGACCAGACACAAGTAAAGAGAAATTCAAATCTTATTTAAACTCTCTATAAAGTTTTCCAATTAACCAATAGTACAGTGTGTGTACATGAGGAATAATACTATTCCTGGCCACTATTTCTCACCTGCATGCTAGTTTGGTACCCAACCCTAGGGTCTGGTAGAACCTGTGATCTCATCTAATCTTGTCTCAAGTGTGTCACTATCCGTCTCACCCTCAGCATTTGGCTGTACGGAAGTGCTTCCTTCATATTTTTGGGGTGGGCACTATTGAAATCAAGCATATTATTTTTGTCTGTTGGTTTAATGTATAAGTCTGTCCGTAAGCGGCCCTGTTCCAAAAGCACTATAGTATCCAAAAACTGTGGTGACGTCTGTGAGTAGACCATAGTGAATTTTAATTCACAATATACAGATTTGATGTACTCAAAGAATTCATCAAGTCGTCCCAATGTGCCGGACCAGAGGAAGAAGATGTCATCTATGTACCTCATCCAGCCTCCCGCATACTTATAGAGGCTGGATGTGTACACAAATGACTCCTCAAATCTACTCATAAAGACATTAGCATATGTCAGTGCTACATTAGAACCCATCGCGGTCCCCCATCGCTGTACATAATACGTATCCTCAAATAGGAAGTAATTACACGTTAGTACTACCTCTAGCAGTGCGAGCACGAAGTCCATTAGTCCACTGTCAGTATAGTCATTACGTAGCATCCATTCAATAGCCTCCATACCTTTAGTATGGTCAATACTGGTATAGAGGCTAGTGACATCGAATGAGACCAGGAATTGTCCTTCTTGTACTTCCAGTGTCTCTAACCTATTGAGAAAGTCAGTGGTATCTCTCACATAGGATCTAGCTGTAACTGCGTATTTACGGAGGAACTTATCCAAGAAGGTAGCTGCTGGTGAGAAGACTGAGTCTATGCCAGATACAATCGGGCGACCTGGGTTGTAACAGCGGCTGCTGTGCGCCGCTGTATCCCTGCTTACCGCTGCCGTTCTGGGCGTCGTGTTCAGCGGTGAGCTGCTACTTGTGGTTTCCATTCTCTGCTGCAGTCCTGAGCCCTGCCTGTGTAGTGCTGGGCTGAAGCTGTTTCGATCATGTGACCATGCTAGATCATGTGGGTTGGTCATGTGTCCTGATTGACCAACCCTGGACCTATTTAATTTGCTCAGCCCTCTCCCAAGATGCCTCAGTGTCAAGGTCCTATCTTGCATTTGGTTATACCTGTTCCTGCTTGTGTTCCTGTGCTCTGACCCGTGCCTTGTTATTTGACTCCGCTACCTGCCTGATCCTTGCCTGCCTGCATTGACCTTCTCGTTGCCAACTCGGATTGCCTGACTACGTACCTGTGCTGCCGGCCCTGACCCTCTGCCTGTCTGACTCTGCTTCTGCCTCATTCCTCAGTCCTGTATTGCCTCCCCTGGGTTCGACCCGGCCTGTTGAGCACCGCTGTACTACTGGTACCTTCGCAGGTATCTCCTGGTCCCCCTGGACCAGCCGCCTTGTGTCCCGACCCTCCTCAGGAGGTAGCGACCTGGTTTTCCCCTCGGAAAGTCTATCCCCACCATCAGGGGTAATTGTGAAGAACGAGGGGTTTCACTTAGACAACGCCCTTAAAGGGGGTAGGGCGCAAGGCACAGTGGGTCCACACCTGCTGGTTCGTGACATGGGTTATCTAGGCTCTTATGTATCTTTGGTAAGGTATACAGTAGATGTGTAACTGGATGTTCCACTAGAAGATAATTGTTTAGATGATCGTCTATAAGGTCAGCGGCAAAGACATTGTCAACAATAACCTTAATCCTTTGCATTATTCTAAATTTTGGGTCTGAGGTGAATGGGCAGTAAACCTCCCTATCATTCAATTGCCTTCTGACCTCCTCCACATACTTACAAGTGTCCATTACTACAAATGCCCCTCTCTTATTTGCCTTCTTGATTGTGATGTCCTTTCTTCTATATAAATCCTTAAGAGCCCTACTGTCACCTGAGGTCATATTTGTCCTCTGGTTCCCTCTTTTTGAGTCCCGTCTGATATGTTGTATGCCCTTTCTAACTAGATCCATATAGGTGTTAATCGCGTCATGGAATATAGGTGGTTAAAAGTCACTATGTAGGTATAAATCCATATCCTTCAATCTCACTGTGTTCGCAGCCCCTACGTCTACTGGTTGTGAGGAGTGTGCTGAGGTTACAAGGTCCTGTGTGTCAGAGGTGATGACAGGAGTGTTAGAGGCATTATCAGTGCCCTGATAAAAAAAAAATCTAATTCGTATAAAGAATTTATGCAAATCAACCTCACATTGAAACCAGTCTGTTTCTGTTGTCGGACAAAGGGATAACCCCTTTTCCAACAGCTATAGTTCATTTTTAGATAGTTCACAAGAAGATATATTTACCACTAGAGATGGCTATTTCTTTTCTATGGGCGTTGTGTGTTCCTCTCCAACCATCCTTGTACCAATGGTGGTGTCCTGTGATCCACTGGAGGTTTCCTGGAACGTGTAATCCTTGTGGCATCTTTTCCTGCTCCTGTTGTGTTTATGTCCTCCTCTCCTTGTTGATAATTGTCTATGTTCCTGTCGGTGGAGGTTGTAGCTTGGCCCAAAAGACGTGCCTCCTCAATAACGTCTCCTGATGACTGTGTCGGCGTAGAGGGGTCTGCGTCTTGCGAACCTCGGTTTTGCTTGTAATGTTTGCCTGACTTTTGGGTCTGATGTTGTTTTTATACATATATATATATATATAATCACATTTGACGTAATCTTCTTGGTCCCTGAACCACTTTTGTCTTTTCGTAGTTTCGATGTTAGTACGGTACATGTGTAACTCCACCGTGGACTGTTCTTTAATTCTTTCAAATTCCTCAGTTGTAACAAGAGATTTTAGTTGTTGTTCCAATGAGATTAATCATTTATCACTTTCCACAATTTCCTTTTGCAAGAATTCCATGTTTAGAAGCATAATGTCAATGGAGTAACGGTTTGAGATTAGTTCAAATTTAGCACAGAATTCCTGATTATTCGGCCTTTAATATTGGCCTTAGATGCGTTCTAAGACCTCTATCTATCTCAGAGTTCTTATTACATTGGAAATGCAAGTAGTTACTAAAACAGACATGTCAGGAGAGGTGACAGCTTCTCTTGAAGACCTGACCAGACACAAGTAAAGAGAAATTAAAATTTGTCTCTATAAAGTTTTCCAATTAACCAATAGTAAAGTTTGTGTACATGAGAAATAATACTATTCCTGGCAACTATTTCTCACCTGCATGCTAGTTTGTACTTCTCCTAGATCTGGTGGGTGGAGACTAGCTGCCATTCACTGCACATAGAAAGCAGAGGAGAGTCTGCTTCCTAACATTCTCACACTCACTCAGAGTGTGAATTTAGCACTTGAGCTGAGACAGAAACTGTCTATGCAGTCTCTCTTGCTGTGCCTTTCTCTGAATTCCTGTACACCCTTCTCCTCTTTGAGCTTCTCTATCTTGGACAGCTTCAAGAGAAATTTTAAAAAGAAAGCATTTAGCAAGTGGAGGAAGTGGGGGGGGGGATAAACAGCTGATAACAGGAGGACTAGACATTTCTCTCTGATAATATATATTACAAAGTTTCTTATGGTTGCTATTACTATTAATTTACTATTATTTTAACAATTAATTTATGCAAAGTTGTTATAGGACTATAATTTGACTGGCAGGACAGCAGTTGACTGCTATTCACAAGTGGGGTTAAAACACTGACTCTGTGCTGTGCAATTTTGTTGCAGGACTCCCCAATGAGTCCTTAGTACAAGAATTTCTTTTTTAAGGATGTATGAAATGGTATAATTTTTTGGAAGCAACCTGAAGTCTAGAGAATCAGATAAGCAGGGTTGTAGATAGCTCTTTTCCTCTGTCTCTCCATATTCTGTATTATCGATCTTGTCTCCACTGATCTTTTGGACTAGCTTGGATCTGCCCTTTCTGCTTTTATGTAATGTGTCTTTTAATCAGTTCCTTTTTGATCATATAAGTACCAGGGGCGTAACAATGACCCATGGGGCCCCATAGCAAAACAAGGAATCGGTCCCTACTGCACAATGACCAATTTCAGTAGCAAGTTCAGAACATGAGAAGCTTATGATTATGTTGGTTTCCTCAATGTTTAGTGATAATGCACACAGTGATGCCACAATAGTGGGATAATGTGCACAGTTAAGTTACAGGACAGGCATAATGTGCACAGTGATATCACAATAGTATGATAAGATGCATTGCAATGTACAGAAATAAATCAGTGATAGTACAGCACAGATATAATGCAAAAAGGATTGCACTCTCCTATTGGCCATACACATCACTAACTGTACATCCTGTATGTCTGAGTGGAGATGGGCCCCCTTAGTTATTGGGCCCCATAGCTAGGTGGTTACGCCCTTATTTGTACCCTAAGGGAGCCTGCAGCCTGCGCAGATTTCGCATGTTTTTTCTGTGCAGATTTTGTGCTGAAAAACTGCAGTGTATATACAGTACCAGTAAAGTGTATGAGATTAGGCAAATTTTTGTACTTTTTCTGTATGGAAATTGACTTGCTAGGCAGATTTTGACATCTGCAGCATGCTAATTGTTGTGGCGTTTTTCTTGTATAGATTTTACCCTTTTCAATAGAAAGGAGAGGCTAGATTCACACAGAGTTTTTTGGACGAGCATTTGAAGCAGATCTGCCTGCAAGATTTTCAGCCAAAGCCAGAAGTGGATTTAAAAAAGGAATCGGTAATATAAAGGAAGGACTTAGGCCTCATCCACATTTTTGTTTTTCACTGACGTGTGCTGTCCGCATTTTCTGCTGACAGCACACGTACCCATTGATTTAAATGTGTCTGTTCACATTTCAGTATTTTTTTTACTGACCGTGGATTCAGTAAAAAAAATCCTGGAGACATGCACTACTTTGATCCATGATGCAGACCAAACACGCCCATTGAAGTCTATGGGTCCGTGAAAATCACTGACACACATCCATGTTGTGTCCGTGTTGCATCCGTTTTTCACTGAAGACTAATAGGAGATTCTTTGAAAATTCATTTTCAGCTGAGCAACGTCAGTGAATTACGGATGACACATGGATGGTAAAAATGGACACACGGGCCAACCACGGACAGCTTCACGGATGAAACATGTATGCTTTTTTTTCACGGACGTAACACTGACACGGAAATGTGAACGATGTCTTATACTTTTCTTTCCAGGTGGATTCACTTCTGGCTTTGGCTTGGAAATCCTGCAGGAAGGTCTGCCTTTAATCCTCGTCCAAACTGTGTGAATCTAGCCTGAATATCCACATGAAATCCACAACAAAAATCGCACTAAATGCACAAAAAAATGTGATAGATGGTACAGATTTTTGTGCGGTTTTGGTGCAGATTTTAATGCAGATTTTCACCACTTTAATCTGCACTAGAGATGAGCGAACGCAAGGGAGCCGAGCGCTACAGTGCTCGTTACGAGCACGTTCACTCATCTCTAATCTGCACTGTGTGCTGCCACCCTATATTTAAGGAGCACAAGATTCCAGTAGAAGTTATATTTTAATATGATGAGGAGTGACCACTTATCTTGCCTACGGTTCCAGTTGAACGCTCACTAGTTCTGTCTTACTACTGGACTTCACGGCTCTTCCCCCGCAGCCTCTGAGTCATTACCAGCCCTGTAGATTCTTACACTAGCCTCTCCTGACATTGCATCAGAATTTATAAATAGCTAAGCATACTCATATGCATTTTACTTCCATTGCAACAGTGACATCATATATTTAATTTCAGAACTGGTGTAATAGGGACTTTACCTCTTCAATCAGTATTTCAGGGCGGCAGGGAAGGAATTGTGCCGATTCTGATCTCCAGCACTTTGTAAACTGATCTGTTTGTCTACAATAAAAAAGGCATTCACATCAATAAAAGCAGTCATATATATAGAATATATAATACATTCTCTTATTCATTCAGCTTTAATGATCCTAAAGCTGGGATCAGACTTTGCACTTTGGTGCAGCACAAAGCCGGATTGTGGTTCCAAGAAATGATCCTAGAATGGCGTCTGCACAAAACTACAATGCACGTTCCAGCGCTGTCGTTTTCCAGTTGAAATCATATTGGAAAAAGGGGTATAAAAATCATAACAAATAAATCAGGCTGTCTGAAGAATAATGCAAGCCCTGAAAAGAAGTGTTCAGACGTAAAATGTGAATGAGTTTTGTAAATCCACAGGCATTGATGCAATGTGTAGATTCTGGGGTGCAAAAAAAAATGTACTTGAAATCTTGTCCAAAGTACAATGATGAGATCTAGTGATAAGGCTACATTCACACAAACGTATTTTGTTTCCATGTCCGTTCCGTTTTATTTTTTATTTTGCAGATAGGACGCGGACCCATTCATTTCAATGGGTCCGTAAAAAATTCAGATGGCACATAGTGTGCTATCCGCATCCGTATGTCTGTTCCATAGCTCCACAAAAAAGATAGAACATGTCCTATTCTTGACCATATAGGCATTGTTACAATGGGTCCGCAAAAAAAAGAAAAAAACAGATGCCATAAGGACATAATTCGGGTTTTTTTGTGGATCCGCAATTTCCAGACCGCAAAACACATGCGGTTGTGTGAATGTAGCCTAAGGGCATATGCACACACACTTATTTTCTTTCTGTGTCCATCCCGTTTTTTTTTGCGGACTGTATGCAGAACCATTCACTTCCATGGGTCAGCAAATGGAAATGACTCCATGTTCATTCCGTTTCCGTTCCGCAAAAAAATAGAACATGTCCTATTATTGTCCGCATTACGGACAAGGATAGTACTGTTCTATTAGGAGCCAGCTGTTCCGTTCCGCAAAATACGCAATGCACATGGACGTCATCCGTATTTTTTGCGGATCCGTTTTTTGTGGACCGCCAAAGATATCCGGTTGTGTGAATGTAACCTAAGGGCTCATGCCGGCCAAGTGCTTTTTTGCTGTGCGGACCGTGGGATGCGGATCGCGGACCCTATTCAAGTGAATGGGTCCGCGATCCGAATGCGGCGGCCCCACTGTCAGTGCCTGTGCATTGTGGACCGCAAATTGCAGTCCACAGCACAGACACTGACCGCACACGTTCGTGTGCATGAGCCCTCATGCTGAGTTTTTCAGGGGGGGGGGTTTAGTATGTGGCAAACTGCAGTGCAGGGCAGCAGATGGACAAAGCTCTGATCACCTCTGTGCTATTCTTTTGACTCGTAATAGAGTTCCATTGAGAGTCATTTCACTGGGCGTCATCAGGTTTTCATTGAGGTTTCTGTTGTTTTGATGGCAGGGATAGTGCAGAAGTAGAACAATGGTATAAATCCCTTTGTGAATTTCCCCTTTATCACAAAATCCTATTTCCATGCCCTATGAAAGCATCTAGCCATCATACGGCCAGAAGTGGCTTAGCTCTAGTAAACCAGCGCATACAATACAGGGATGGAGTTTATTTCAATAGTCGCATGTAATATTATGTTTCAGCTACCATAATCATGCAGAAAAAACCTACGGATTTTAAATCTGCAGCATGTCAATTTATGCCACAAATTTTACTTTTTGCAATGCATAAAATGAAGCATATCCACTGCAAAAGATCCATAGACTATAATGGGCATGAAGGACAAAATAGAACATGCATCCGTGCTAAAAACACGGACCCACAGACCTTGCTAAAACACTGATGTCTGAATATACACATTAAAATGAATGGGAACATGTGGTGTCCGTGGAGAACACTGACATGTGAATGAGGCTTAAAGGGGTTATCCCATCCGCGCTCTTCACTAACCTTCCACCGCAACAGGTCTCCATTTCCTGTATCTGCCAGGGGCGGTACCATCACGCTTGACTGACAGTACAGGAAAGTCGCGCTCTGGAAATATCACTGCGCCACTTGCTTCTAGTAGTGTGCTCCTGGTGCTGCTGTTAGCAGTGTCCCACAGCAGCTTTGTCAGTGAGGGAGTTTTTACAGGATCCTGGGCGCCTGCCATGTTGCTGAAAGCTACTTCAAATGTCCGGGAGCAGTTCTGTTAGTTTAAATGGAGTTGCAGTGAGGGGTCGGAACGGGAGAGACTGTGCATGTGCAGCCACCAGCCACAGGGATACGTGAGTGTGATGGTAGATAAGTTGTCACAGTGTACACGGTGTAGCCGGTGGTTCTACTCACAGATGGTTGAATCCTCCCTGGGCAGTGTGCAGTTGTGTGGAGGGTGGACATGACTTCCCTCGGGGCACGCTCCGTACGCAGGGCTCCAGGATGGTCAGGTGAGGTGCCCTGGATGTTGAGTTTAACCGTGTCGGACGGCTGGGCCCTGGTGTTTCGTGACGCCAGTGTCTTTTTAAAGGTAGACACACCCCTTGTAATGATGAGGAGGCAGTTGTTACTCAAACAAGAGGTATCTTTACTTTTGCCTTGAATGGTGATATAGTCACAATAAATGATGTTACAATTGGTGGTAGATAAGAAGTCCTCTTTGGCTGGTAGATGGTTATAGTAGGTAGTTAGTTAGGCACTGTCTCTTTAAATCCTGTTACTTTCACTCCTAGTGGGATCTTTTACAACTAGCCCTGGTCCTGGACAATATTATATTAAGGTCACTTTCATAAGACCTTTCTTTTAGAAGGATACTCTGTGGGGCAGGAATGACACGTCTGCACCAGCAGGTTCCTGAAATATATAAAGATGGCTACACCTCCCGGAGGGATCCAAAATGTAGGCCAATAAACAACTTGTGCCGGGTTGTTAATACTGTAGTCAGATGCCGGAGGCTCCTCTTGACCACATAGATGCTGGCAGAGTCTATGAAGACCTGGGACGGTCGATTACCTCTGTCAGGCTTGACAGTCCAAGAAATAGGTTCAGGGTTCTAGTAGTCCACTTTTCTTCCTCCTGCACAATACTTGGTTCCTCTTAACTAACTCCTTCCTCCTCTTATCTCCTTACACTCCAACTGCTTATAACTACTCCTTTTACTGCTCTAACTTCCTGTGACAGGGCCTTATATAGAAGGCAGAATGCCACCATCTACTGGTGGAAAATAATATTGCAATACTCAGCCATAGAGGTTCTTATACCACATTCACATTAATTCACAAATACACAGCAATAAAAATTGCATTATATATAAGATATGACATGGCTATTTAACCCTTTTTGGAGTGTCCCTTGTACACACTTTAGTGGGACACTACACATGCGCGAATGTACCCAGCCGGCCAACAAGGAAAAAGAGGATGACACCGCGCAAGCGCGGCCACAGCTGCGTTATTGCTGCGGTGGCCGTAACCAATGACAACTATGGGTAAACACAACTCAGGAAAGATAACAAATATAGAGGAAAGTAGGAGAAATTGATACATATATTGGGTAAGTTGAATGTCGTGATATATGGAATCTGATCAGTGCTACTTCACAAACAAGATGGGATAACCCCTTTAAAACTGAGAGTTTGTTGTAGATTCGTCAAGGGTGCTCTACTGGAAATCAAACTGTACCTTTGTAAGGCAATCAGTCACTAAGAATCCAGCAACTTCATATCCTGCCCTGAAATGAAGTCCTTATCAATTTAAGAACTGTAGTCTGGCACTCTGTTTCTTTACACTATTTCACTGCAGCACGTAATAGGTTAAAGGGGTTATCCAGGAATTTGATATTAATATCCTCAGGATAGGTCATCGATATCAGATTGGCGGGGATCTGATTGCCAGCACCCCCACTGATCAGCTGTTTAAAGAGGCCACTGAGGCTTCAGTGAGATCTGCAGTCTGTTCACAGCTTACCAAGCATACATATGTACATTGTATAGTGGCTGTGCTTGGTATTGCAGCTCTACTCCATTCTCTTGAATGTGACTTCTAGACCATGTGACTGATGTACAGTGACGTTCACTGGCTCATTGAGCGCTGCAGCCTCTTCTTACAGTTGGCCCCCTACTGATCAAATATTGATGATCTACCCTGAGGATAGGTCATCGATATCAAATTCCTGGATAACTCCTTTAAATGAAGAAGCTATCTCCAGTAGCTGTTGCTGATAGGCTTAGTGCCTGCCTGTGGCCCTCATGAAGTTTCTCTCCATTAGGTCGCCACTAGGAGGAGCTTAAGAACTTTCTGCATATCAATCTTTACATTGAAATCAATGGTTTTGATTAAATCTCTCAAGCTTCCTCAAGGGAAGAGCCATGCAGAAAGTATTTTGTATAAATGGGTTATTCAGCGTTATAACTATTAGATCAGCCCCAGATGCTGTGCAAGCGCTGCAGGCTTTTGAAGGTTTACAATGTTCTGCATGATGATTATGCTCAAAACCAGGCTCCTGAACCTGAATTTAGGGGGAGTGCAATAATGAGTGCATTAAAAAAAGAAAAAAAAAAAGAAGAAGAAGAAGGTGACACCACCACATCAGGAATTTGCTTAACGGGGTATTCCCATCCCAGACATTGATGGAGCCATGAATGTCAGGTAGGTGTGGGTCCCACACTACTATCATCAGAACAGGCTCTCTGAGTTGAAAGAGAGCGCTCTGTGCAAGTGTGGCCACTGCAATGGCAGCTCAGAAAATAGCTGTACACTTAGAATACACTTACTAAGTGTACTCACTTATTAAGGGTACACTTAGATACAGCTTGCATGTCGTGTAGTAACACAGTATTTAAGTACAATTCATGTTGCAATATTTATGTCCTTAATATAAAGAATACAATTAAATAGAATACATATACCGCTCAGGTCAGGGACGTAGGTAAAGGCTCATGGGCCCTGGTGCAAGAGTTCAGCTTGGGCCCCCCTTCCCTCAGAACTTTGTGGCCAGAGACAAGGAAGCACATAGCCTTCATGCTGCCTCAGGCAAAAATTGAGAACCCACCCCCCCATGTCAATTTTTTGACCCAACCTCTTCCCTCCTGCAAAAAGTGTAACTTGACCAACATGCACTTTCTATAATACCGGTGTCTTCTTATGCGGTACAAGGGTCTTTGGGCCCCTTCAGACTCCTGGGCCCAGTAGCGACTGCTACCTCTCAACCCCCGATAGCTACGCCCCTTTATTATTATACCAGGAAGGAAGGCAGAAATTAAAAATTCTAAATCAGCACAACTTTTCCTATCACAATTTACTTGTTGCCTTATGCAAATGTGACTGATATTACCTCCTTAATTCAAAGCATTACACGTTGGAAATACATTGATTTTTAGCATCCTTATAATTTTGTATTGTATAATACCATTTGGCTAGTTAAAAAAAATATATTTTTTTCTTTTTTTATAAATGTCTTAGCAATGGTTGGAGAGGCGGCCGTAGATGCACAGTGCACTCACCTTCGCTTCGGAAAGCCCCGGGGGTGGGACCCACACTTATCTGACATTGATGGCATATCCTATCGATAATGTCCCAGATGGGCCAACCCCCTAAAGAAACCACCAGAGGTAAGGAAGGTTTGCAGAGGCAGGTTGCATATCTTAGTAAGTGGATGTAGGCATTCCCTGTCACATCCAAGTGGCAAGTGAGCAATTGTGCAGTTGTGACTTGTAATGCTACTGTCTGTTGGTCCAGGGACCCACACATACACTGACGAGCAAAAGGGTAACCATTTTTTGAACTTTTGACTCCATATCTCACATTCCACTACAGCTTCGATCATTTTATAGACAATCATCTTGGATATCTCATACATAAATTGGACTTGCAACTATTTAGCATATGATTAGTTATGCAGATTCTTGTCATGTAACTACATTGTTACTGTTTTGCTCTTATAATTGTAAATTTTTATTTTTATTATTTTGTTAGTATTTTGTAAAACCACCTTTGGCTTTCAACACTGCCTGAATCTTTCTGGGCGTGCTCTTTATCAGATTCAAGCATATCTCAACTGAAATCTGTTCCTAGGTCTCTTCTACACGTTCCCAATGGTGGTGCATACTGGTCGACTCACTTGGGTAATACAGCTTTTTCCTAATCATGTGCTAAATAGTTACAAGTCCAATTCATGTATGAGATAGCCAAGATGATTGTCTATAACATGATGGTAGTCTCACGATCGAAGCTGTAGTGGATGGTGAGATATGGAGCCTGAAAGTCAAAAGTTCAAAACATTGTCACCCTTTTGCTCGTGAGTGTAGCACATAGTTTACACTAAGGAAAACTCTTCTGCTGTAAAGAAGCTGCCTCTGACCCTCCGGGTGCCCCGTTTTCCATGCTGCCCACTACCCATACTGCATCCCTGCACCTCCTTTTAAGAAAGAGCTATGGGGCCATTATTTGTGTGTGTTTATACAGTAGTGTGTATGTTTATGCATCCTTATGTGTGCACATGTATGGTATGCAGTGAATTTATGCATATGCCCGCATGTTAGTGAATGTATGCAGTGTATATACATAAGTGAGTATGCCCGTATAAAGTCAGTGTGACTGTGTGTGCATGTATATAGTATATGTATTTATGTTTATTATTTTGCAATGTTTTTTTCATTATCTTTATGATTAAGCCAGATTATTGTGATATACCATATGTAGTTACTGTGGTATTTATTTAAGACTAAAAATGAATAAATGCCCCCCTTAGTGTTAAGAAAAGTGGCAGCCAGTTTAATATGTGATATTTAACCACTTCCCATCCGGGCCATTTACCCCCTTCCTGACCAGGCCTAATTTTGCAAATCTGACATGTGTCTCTTCATGTGGTAATAACTTTGGAACGCTTTTACTTATCCAAGCCATTTATAGATTGTTTTCTTGTGACACATTGTACTTTGTGATAATGGTAAATTTGAGTCAATATATTTTACCTTTATTTATAAAAAATCCAAAATTTACTGAAAATTTTGAAAAAAATCACAATTTTTTAAATATTAATTTCTCTGCTTTTAAGTTGCATAGGGATATCTAATACAATTGTTATTAATGAACATTCACCATATGTCCACTTTATATTGGCATAATTTTGGAAATGTAATTTCATTTTTTGAGGACGTTAGGAGGCTTCGAATTTTAGATGTAATTTTTAAGAGTTTCATGAAAATGTTCAATAGTTAATTTTAAAGGACCTTTGCAGTTCTAAAGTGACTTTGAGGGGCTTAAATAATAGAAACCTCCCATAAATGAACATATTTTAGAAACTACAGCCCCCAATGTAATCCAAACTGATTTTTACAAAGTTTGGTAACCCTTTAGATTTCCCACAAGAATTAAAACAGAAGGAAGGTGAAATTTAAAAATAAATATATTTTTTTTTGCAGATTTTCAATTTTTAATTCATTTTTCCTATAAGATAGCAAGGGTAAACCGCAAATCAAACCTGAATATTTATTTTCCTGATTCTAAAGTTTGCAGAAACACCCCATATTTGGTTGTAAACTGCTCTGTGACCGGCAGTAATGAGAGGGAGATAGTACAAGCATTTGTGATGGCTTTGACAGCTTGTCAGAGTGATCAAAAGCCTGGAGACCAGGAAAAAAGGTCTCAGGTTAAAGCTCCATGTTCTTGGCTGTCAGGAGGCAGCTGAGTCATGGAGCTTCTATGTACAGATGCTGCACACAAGGGGCAAAGCTCAAGGACGTTTTAAAACGTCCATTCAGAGATAGAGATCCACTACCAGGACGTTTATAGTCAATGGGCAGACTGGAAGTGGTTAAAGAGGACCTGTCACCACTTCTGACATGTCTGTTTTAATAGCTTCATGTATTCCCCATGTAATAACAATTCTGGAGCATCTATTCTTATGGCTCTATGTTGTGCCATTCATTTATTATTCCTGCTAGAAGTTATGAATGAATTGCTAGCAGTCTGCAGTAAGGGTACAGAGGGGTGGTAACCAGTTAGGGGTGTGTCCCTGCACAGTCTGACAATGGCAGCACTGATTGGATAGAGTGAGACTGTGCAGGGACACCCCCCCCCCCCCCCCCGCAACTGGTTACCTCCCCTCTGTACCCTTACTGCAGACTGCTAGCAATTAATTCATAACTTCTAGTAGAAATAATAAAGGAATGGCGCAACATAGAGCCATAAGAATAGATGCTCCAGAATCGTTACTACATGGGGAATGCATGAAGCTATTAAAAAAGACATGCCAGGAGAGGTGAAAGGTCCTCTTTAATCTTAGTGCCTAGGTTAGAATGAGATGTAAATATCTCCCTGCTCACCCTATTTTTCAGAGCGGCTATTCTCAGTATTAAAGCATTGCCCCATTCAAGTGAATGACCGCTTCAAACAAGTGACTCTCCAGACAGTCAGAGTCTGACCAAACTCATATTAATGGTCTGTCCTGAGAACAAGACAGCTGGATAACCCAAAAGATACAGGGGATTTGTATGGATCTAGTCCCCTGTCAACATATATTATGAAATGAATCTGCACTTCTAAGGCCCCATTCACATGACCGTATGTTCATTTCCGTATCTTATTCGCATTTTTGCGGATAAGATGCGGAACCATACGGACCCATTCATTTTTTCATAGGAGAAAAAAATGCGGAATGCACACCGTGTGCATTCCGCATCTGTATATTATGGAAGTTCTCCCGCAAAAAAAATGAAACATGTCCTATACTTGTCCGCAAAACACGTCCATATGTCTTCCGTTCCGTTTTTATATGGACACGGAATAAATATGGTCGTGTGAATGGGGCCTAATTGTGATAAAAGGTGGACATTCACTTTAAAGGGTTCTCCGGAAATTAGGAAAATGAAAATGCTTAAATATTACTTTATTATAAATACATTCCCAAATACCCTTCATTAGTTATAATGGCTCGTTTTGTCTGGGAAGCAATCATTAGGAGAAAGAAAATGGCCACCGTCCTATTAGCACACACAAAACCTGTCCTAATCCCACAGGAGGACAAGTTACTTTACAACACTGAGCTAAAGTGCTGCCTCATCTTCCTCTCTGCTCGTCAGGGATTATGATCCTGAATATGGCTGATAAGATCGTCACCAGAATCTCTGTAGGAATGGAGTCCATGAGGAGACATGAAGTACAGAGAGGACAAACAGGACAGACTGTGGTAATGTGGGGCTGTGGTAATGGAGACTACATTCAAGTGCTGCTGCTCATTACTACATCCCTACTTCCTCTCTGTACTTCATGTCTCCTCATTAACCTCATTCCTACAGAGATTCAGTTAAAGATCATATTAAACTGTATTAAGGATCATATTCCCTGACAAGCAGAGCACAGAGGAGGATGAGGCAGTTCTTTATATCAGTGTTGTGAAGTAACTTGCCCTGCTGTGTGATTAGGACAGGTTTTGTGTGAAATAATATGACAGCGGCCATTTTATTTCTCCTAATGATTGCTCTCTAGACAAAACAAGCCATTATAACTAATGAAAGGTATTTGGGAATATATTCATAATAAAATAATATTTAGGTATTTGTGTATTTTAATTTTCTTAATTCACAGAGAACCCCTTTAAGCTACTTTTTGGCTAGTTTGCTTAAAATTTTAATCCCCATTCCCCCACCCCTCTCACTTCTATTCCTCAGCCAGCTTTACCGGTGGAGAAATCCATACTCACCTGCTGTTCACCTCTCCACATGAACAGGGGTCACATGTGCCACTGTCACTTATGACTTGCCTTAGCAGTGACGTGTCCCCAAGTGGGATTTGACCTAGCAGTGACATGGTGCTTGGGGACATGTCATCACTGAGGCCATTCATTAACTGCAGCATAGGAGGCTGTCCGGCAGGGAGCATACGTCCAGTGAAAAGAGCCAAGGAGCCAGAATGGATCAGGCAAATATCGCTTTCTCCAAAGGTATAGCTGGTTGAAGGGGGGAGCAAATTTAAAGGGCATCTGTCAGCAGATTTGTTCCTATGACACTGGCTGACCTGTTACATGTGCACTTGGCAGCTGAAGACATTTGTGTTGGTCCCATGTTCATATGTGTCTGCACTGCTGAGAAAAATTATGTTTTATTATATGCAAATGAGTCTCTAGGAGCAACAAGGGCGGTGCCTTTACTCCTAGATGCTCAGCTCTCTCTGCAACTGCCGCGCCTTCTGCAGTTTGATTGACTTTAGAAGAAGTCAGGGCCAGGCGTGATCATGTTTATACTGCCTGGTCCTGTCAAAGTGGAGACCCAGCATTTTTTGAGCATGCTAAACCTCTAGAAGTAATCGTAATGCCCCGATTGCTTCTAGAGGCTCATTTGCATATATTAAATTATCATTTGCAGGCACATATGAACATGGGACCAACACAGATGCCTTCAGTTGCAAAGCACATATGCAAAAGGCCACCCAGTGTCATAGGTACAAATCTGCTGACCGATGACCTTTCAGTTAGACAACCCCTATGTCCTTTCTCTTAGTTGTCAACTCTATACATGAGAGCCAATTAAAAATGTTCTAAATTGTGGCTGGGGAAAAAAAAAGCAGGACAACCACTTTAAGTGGAAAAAGTAACAAACATTGATTACTTGTATGAAAATAACTCAGGTACCATACCTCTATGGTAAATACCCTAAAATAATATAGTAATTAGATATATATATAGACAGATAGACATATAGATTTAATATATTATATATTTATGTAGTAAAATATATGTACAGTACATTGTTTCCCTAAATGTAAAATGAATGTGCATAGTTTGTTATATGATGTGGACAGACAGATAGGTAGACAGTGCTATTTTGCCAATTTTGGTAAATGGCATATACTGTACCTGTATGTAAATGCCAAGTGCCTTCTTTATAGATAGGTAAACAGGCAGATAAATAAATGTTTTAAATTGACATTCTGTACACAGATTTTCTCCAAAACTGTTTATATCATCTTAATTATGTACAAATAATATTAAACACATGAGAATAAAAACGTTTCAGTTTAATTTCAGTTACTTTATTTTAGCTATAAAGGGTACAGGTAAATTTGCATGTCATGTATCAATACAATATTAATTAGTACAATTCATAATGGGATATTCATGTCCTTAATATATAGAATACAATAAAATAGAATACATATAACACTCAGGTTTATTATTATACCAGGAAGGAAAACAGAAATTAAAAATTAAAAATCAGCACAACTTTTCCTATCACCATTTACTTGCTGCCTTATGCAAGAGTGACTAATATTACCTCCTTAATTCAAAGCATTACACATTGGAAATAAATTGATTGATAGCATCCTTATAACTTTTGTATTGTATAATTTAATATTTGGCTAGTTAAAAATATAATCAACTTTTTTTTCTTTTTTTTTATAAATGTTTTAGCGACAAACATAAAATATCAATAAAAAATATATATCAATAAAGAGAATATCAACCAAGAGAAAAATCAATAAAGAGAATATATATATTGATATATATACACACGCACACACAAATCTGTAAACATGCTTTATAAATTTCCAGGTCCATTTTACACATAGATATTAAAAATAATTCTGAAACAAAAGTGTTTAATTTGTGTTTCAAAATATTCATATATTTCTTCATTTGTGTATTTGTAATGGAGAGTACAATACTGAATATTTATTTAAAAAAACATGCTAATGAACTGTATATCAGTATAGTAATCTATATTTTAATCTATATTTTTATTAGTATAATGGAAATAATATAGTGGTTTTTTTTAAAATAAATATTCAATCTTCTTGCTGCATTTCCTTACTGTTGGCTTGAAGTTGATTTTATGTAAGAGAATGTTTTATTCCTATTAGCTGTTACTTTATATACTTTTATATGTTGATAAAATATATTTTATTAAGTGAAAAGGTTCAAATTGTTCACTGAACTGTATATTTATGATGTGGCAGACAATATGATTTGAAAAATATATTTAAATAACAACTAAATGTATGCCTATTCCAGCACTTTTAGAACAAAATGAATAAAATGTAGTAAGAATACATGAGCTTGTTAGCTGCACAATAGACCTGCATTTCTTTGCACTCAGTACAAAGCTTTTTGTTGAGATGTCTGGTCACTTTGTCTTGTCTTGTCATTGCCACTTGTTAAACACAAATTGTATTAATGCCCAGAACACAGAAATCAATGTAGAAGCAGAGCACTTCACTTCTAGTATAAGAACAAATATGTTAGATACACAAATAATAGACAATGGAAATGTCATTATTACCAATCCCTGTACGTCATTTTATAAACTCAGAGAGCAAAATGAAAAACTTTCAATTATTATCTAATTATATTTAATTTATTTGATTCAGTTGTAATGCAAATTTTACTAAATAAATTATCCTGGGTAAAAATAAATCAGAGTAATTTATAATATCACAGATTCTGGTACATTTGTAATTATAACACCAGAATAAATATGTGTAATATTTTGGTAATTCAATTATTATCATTGTTATTATTACTATTCATATTAATAGCTGTGATAATATTTCACATGTATAAATAGATTGGATGAAAGAAAGATAGATAGATAGATAGATAGATAGATAGATAGATAGATAGATAGATATAAAACATAATAACTTTATGAATAATATATAATTACAACAACTGCTAATTACTGAATATATTAAAAATAAATACAGAATAATATACAAATGTTCTGTATTAATATATGCTGAACTATATTATCTTTTATTTTGTCATTTATATTATTTCACATACTTTATTATTATTATACCTATTATACAGGCACATTATATTATGTTTTACATTATTTAATGACTTTTAGAATTTAATAACAAAAATAAATGCATTATAAAACAAATAATAACTAATTATGATCAGCACATAAATATATGTAAATGAGTATTTTAATAACTAGAATGCTTTGTCTTTTCTTCACATTTCTTAGATATATAAATCATAATAAATAAAACAGACTAGCCTGATAATAAAATACAGTAGTAACAAAGTCATTTTATTCTATGTGTCACATTAACATGCTATCTATTGGTTTTTGTAATTTCATTTCAGTTATTTTTGAACATTAACATTTTGCAGATTTACTCTGTAATTTAAAAGTGAAAGTTTTTAGGGAGAAAAAAATAAAATATCCAAAACATTTTTCATATCAGTTTTCAAAATGTTTGTTCTTATATTATATTCATACAGAAACCTAAAAACGAGCACCATGTCGAAATAAACTGTTAACAGATATCTGCTATATCCAACTCTCCACCTTAAGTTCTACTGCTTATAAAGAAGCATTTAGCATTTAGAAATAAGCATTTTTATTTTATAGGTGCTACAAAATACTTTTTCTTTTTGGGACCCTAATCTCAATCTAACAATGTGTATGTATCTCAAGATATATAGACATTGCCAAACTCCAGCATAGCCTACATTGGATAGTGCATTGAATAGATTTATTTTGATGTGTTGTATATATTTTATAATATGCATGGTATTTGCATGGTGTTAGCTCACATCTTTACCTCCACGTTACTGCTTTCAGTGCCCTCTTACTGTGCAGAAGACTTGGCAGAAGACTGCAAACCTCTCATTCCTCCTCCTTCTCACACAGAGATCCGGAAAATCCAGGCAGTATAGAAGAAGAGTAGCTTGTGAACCAGCAGTGGTGCTCATGGATTGCAGAGCCCCATCACCCACAGACATGGAGAAGTCTGCCACTCCTGATCCAGGATTTGTGCATGAACTCATCTGATAGATATGTCAGGCTGCATTAGACTATTTACTGACTCATTTCTAGAAGCCAGTGCATGCTATGAGTCTCTGTGAATCATAATCGATAAGGTTTGTCAGTCAGGTCTGTAGATGGAGAAGATAAGAAGGAGCTTTATCGAAGGAAGCGCACAGATCATTACAAGGTGTATTCCTTACTGCATAAAATAACTAAAAAATGTACAAATACTGTAAAATAAACTGATTAATAGAAGTAAGCCCTGTTCCTGCATGGAGGATTAACTTCCAGGAAAAATAATAATAGTCTTAATAAAATGTATAGTAGGACAAAGAAGAAGAAAGAAACATAATAATAGCCCTAAATAGAATGTATAGTAAGAGGAATAAAAATAATAATTGTCATAATAAAAGAGATAATAAGTCTGAATAATACTGATGTTATAATAACATTATAAGTGATGCATGCAGGTAATTGTTCTCTGTAACATGGGGCACTAGATTCCCCAGCATTGTGAGCTGTGCTCTGAGTATGGCTGAAATTCCCTTGCCAAGTCTTCAGACAATATGAGCATTTATACAAGTGAGAAGCATGATTGTGCTGCCAGTCATGAATAGTCCATTACTCTCCAATGCAGATGACTGAGAAATGCAGCCTGACAATACAAGTGTCACATTCTGCCTGCAGCCACATTGCACATTTACATCACTGTCTGCAGACTATAGGTTGCAGGAGGCTGCTGATAATAATAATCCCACAGGGTACACAGCCTAAATTGTGTTTTTTTTATATCATAGGAGGATGACCCTTGGATATGTCCTAATGTATGCAATGCAGTGGTGTTCAGAGGAGGGCTGAGGATTCAGAATTTCCATGATCCCTGCTTAGGAGCTTAGAGAACAGGAGGTATAGTCCACCTGGCGTATATTATATAAGGTTATAATGACAGGAGAGTGGGGTTAGATCATCTGCATGTGTTGGATGCATCTGATGGGATGAAAAGCTGCAGGTTGTGTGCACAGCTCTGATGGCCCCCTATAAGAGATTGTATCTGTTACATGTAGACAGTGAGCTGATCTGCTGCTTGTCTTCTATGTAGGGAGTGTTTCTTTACACAGTGTTACACTCTTATCCTGTCTGCCAGAGTGATCGAAAGGGGAGTGAATAGGAGAAAGAGAAATGAAGGAGAGAACTGGAAAAGTAAAGAGAAGGACTGGGAGGGAGAGAAGGAGGGACAGTGGAGGGGAGGACTGGGCTGAGGGAGCAAAATGTAAAGGAGACAGTGGTAAAGAGGAAGATGAAAGAGGAGAGAGAACTGAAAGAAAAGAATGGAAAAAATGAATGAAGGATTGATAAATATGATGTAAGAAGAGGGCAGAAAGGATGAGAATGAAACCATGATAGTAAGTAGATAATGGATAGAATAGAGACACATAGATAGATAGATAGATAGATAGATAGATAGATAGATAGTAGATAGATAATAGACAGATAGAAAGATAGATGATAGATAGATAATAGATATACAGATAGATAATTAGATAATAGATGGATAACAGATATGAGAGAGACAGAGATAGATAGATGATAGATAGATAGATAGATAGATAGATAGATAGATAGATAGATCTAGTAGATATAATGAAAGAATGGAGGCTAAAATTAGAATAAAATGAATGGTTTAAAATTAAAGAATGTCAGAAGGAACTAGTAAGAATGAGGGTAGACACAGTGAGAATGGAAGAATAAAAATAATAAAACATAGAAGGAATGACTGGCAATAACAGATTCAGTTCCAGTGAAGATACAATTAGGAACTGAATCAGTGAGAATAAGAGTAAGACTATAAGGGAGATTAAACATGAGAATGGAGTATAAAAGCATAAAATGAGTGAGAATGAAATAATGTAAAAGGGAGAGAGAAAGAAAGAAAGAAAGAAAGAAAGAAAGAAAGAAAGAAAGAAAGAAAGAAAGAAAGAAAGAAAGAAAGAGAAAAGAGAATAACAGGCAGAAAGAATTAGAAAGAGGGAGCAAGAGCAAGTGAACCAAAGCATGAAAAGTACTTAGAAAAGGAATGACAATGAAGGTAAAGCCAATGGGTGGAGAAAATAAGAGAGAGAATGGGAGGGGATGAGGTGGCAAGGTATATGGCAGTGATAGGGAAAGTGAGAGGCTTTGTAAGGATGAGAGGGAAGCTGAGAGAATGAAAGGAACAAAGTGATTGAAGGTGTTGAGTCAGTTTATTACTGGGCACTGCTTGTAGGGCGCTCCAGACTACACGGTCAGGCAGCTACTGGCTCTTATTTCAAGAAGTATACACACAGCACATCTGTCAGGGAGATGAGTAAGGGTATGACCACACGGTGCGATTGCAACACAGCCATGCTGCGGTTGAGGACCGGGGAACACAGCTTGCCCTTGTTAACTAATGAGGACTGCACTGTATAGCTGGTCTGCATTGTTAAAGGGAGAACGACATTGAAGGTGCTGGGTGGCCATTAACAGTGCAGACCAAATAAACAGTGCAGTCGACTGCAGTGCTGCCACATCACAACCGCGCCGTGTGATTATATCCTAAAGATTTCTCTCTTTTGTATTTTTACAGATTATTCTTGATTCACCCACATCCAAGCCCAGCTCAGGGCAGTCCCCCAGGTTAGGATCTTCTCCTTCAGCAGCCATGAATAGCTTCCTTGTCAGCAGACTACAGGCTCTGTTACAACAGCCTGTATTGTTTCAGTCCCCACAGCAAAACTGGGCATTTTCCTTTTGCACTGCCAGTTCATTATCAGAAAACGCCTGCAGAGGGCGTAAGGCTAAATTAGGGGAATTGTTGCTTATGCGCTGAAATCCAAACAAAACTTGACTACAATGATGTGCATTGTGGAGAGGAGACTGCAGGGAATCAGGCCCCTTTTGGATGTCATATCCGATCTTTTTACCATGCGGCTTATTTTTTTTTTCTCAATTTTGAATGCAGTTGACAATATTATTATTATTTATAACTGGCCAGTACTATTATCCATTGCTGGCCCAGATTTATTAATGTGTCTGAGCCTAAATTCTGTCTAAAAATGGTGCAACATGGTACAACTAGGGTTTAAAAAGGGGGTGGGGCCTTGCTAGAAAGGAGCGTGGTCTGAAATACACAGTTTTGTGCCAAAATTCTGGCATAAAATTCTGCAAGCCAACCAATAGTGGGTATAGTTAGACAATAGTGTCCATCCCTGCACCACACTATCGTCCAGTCTGAGCCCCTGTGGTGCAGGTCTATACAGTGTGTCTAAGCTTACGCCATCTATAGGGTTAGTAAATGTGGACCACTGTCTGAAATATGGAAGCTATGTTGCAGCAGATGATAGTGATTTACAGGAACCATATTGGTAGGTATTATGAGACGATAACCCCGCTCTGCATTTATAATTAGTGGAAGAAGATCAAGCAAAGCAAATGCTCTCCAAACACTAGAATGATGTCTACTGACCAAGAGGTCAAGGAGCCTGGCTCGGCCATGACATCAGTGGGAATATGGCTAAATTAGGTTGTGATGTACATTTTTTTCCTTTGCATAAGGGACCTAAATAGATTTTCTAAGTTCTCTCTAGTTATCTATCTTTTTGTTTATTTCATCTCTACCCTCATCTACCAGTTAATTTTGCTTTCTACACTTTACATACAGTACTCAATACCTTTTTGGCCACAGAAAACAAGTACCAAATAGACGGTTGCTTCTTTGAAGCACAATAAAGAATAGGATGACGCTTTACATAAAATAAGGAATATTATCGGAATAATTGTATTATATTGGAACTTATATTCTCCTTTGATTACCTGATTATAATGGTATTCTGCCTGACACTGTAACAAATCAAACTGGACCTGTACTTTCTTTAACTGTCAACTGGAAATGTACTTTAACTGGTCAGCTGGACATAGGTCTCAGTTCCTGGCCTCTATGGATGTGATTACCACCAGACGGCAATAGCTAGCACAGACTAAAGTCCTAGAGTAGCGTAATAATGCCATGCTTTCCTCCCAACCGGTTACATTATCAAAGGGACCAATTGCGGCTTTTTATGGTGACATGCCATCCATATTGTTTGCAGATCCTTTGGCAGCACTGGCCACTCTGGAGCTGGATATGGTGTTTCTGCTGCCATTGTAGTGACCAGCATCCACTACACACAATGGAAGGAGCAGTAGTTCAGGCGCAGACTTCTGGCACCGGAGGTACTGGGAACAGCTGATCAGTGGAGGTGCGAGGTGTTGGACCCTAGCCAATAAGATATTGTTGGCCTATTTGGAAGACAGGTCAATATAAGAGGACTGGAAGATGCCTTTAAGGCTGTGTTCACATCTGCGTGTCGGAGATCCAGGAGCCTGATCCGGTGCAAATGCCGGCTGTTGGCCGGACGAAAAAGCCATTGCATGCAACGTTTTTTGTCCATCCAAAACCTGGTATTTATGCCGTAAATCTGCCCGGGTCATTGCCATGCCCCATTGCTATGAATGGGGAAGTAGAGGAGATCCAGATGGAGATGTGAATGAGGCCTAACACAAACTATTTTGCCAACGGGTTGCTTCACATAGACAAGAACAGGTTCACCAAGGTATTCATTTATTCTTTACAAAATATGTGTCAAGGAGGATGTGATCGCTCTCTTGAAATATCTGTTTTAGTAAATACTTGTATTCTCCATGATATAACGATTCTGAAGCATCTTCTCTTGTAACCCTGAATTGTGCAATTCATCTGTTATTCCTCCTAGAAATTTATGAATAAATAGAAACTGGGTGTTACTAGTTGGAAGTAGGTCGGTAAACGTTCTGGCACTGTCCAGTCACTGCTGTCAGTGCCAGACAGTGCAGGGACACACTCATTTAAAAAGGTAAATAGTATCACCCAGTTTTCAATTTATTCATACATTTCTAGGAGAAATAATACAGGAACGACACAGACCAAAGTTCTAAGAAAAGATGCTCCAAAATTGTTTTATTGAGGGGAATATGTCAGAAGATCGGTCACATCCTCTTTAAAGGGGTTCTCCGGGAATAAAGAAAATGAAAACACTTAAATAATACTTTATTATAAATATATTCCCAAATAGTTTTCATTAGTTATAATGGCTCGTTTTGTCTGGGAAGCAATCATTAGGTGAAATAAAATTGCTGCCGTCCTATTAGTTCACACAAAACCTGTCCTAATCACACAGCAGGACACAGCCACATCCCCACCTCCGCTTTGTACTTCATGTCTCCTCATGAACTCCATTCCTACAGAGATTCAGCTAAAGATCTTATCAGCTGTGTTCAGGATCATAATCCCTGACGAGCAGAGAGGAGGATGAGGCAGCTCTTTAGCTCAGTGTTGTGAAGTAACTGTCCTCTTGTGTGATTAGGACAGGTTCTGTGTGTATTAATATGACGGCGGCCATTTTGTTTCCCCTGATGATTGCTCCTCAGACAAAACGAGCCATTATAACTAATGAAAGGTATTTGAGAATATCATTATAATAAAGTCATATTTAAGTATTTTCATTTTCTTAATTCCTGGAGAACCCCTTTAACCTAGCCTCACGCCGCTCATATACATCAGATAAATGTTGCCAATACTGCAGATTCAGTTGATATCTGCTGACAACCTACTATCTGTAGTGGCTTCTCAACTGTCCCCTGATGGCAACATTGGGGAAACGAAGATCAGACATTTTGGACTTCAACACATGAGGTTTTATTCTTCCATTGTCAGAAGAGTTTTCTATCCCATAATGAATAAATGGAAGGTTGTGGGGGAGAGTAGTCAGAAAATGCGCATTCACTCAGCAGTTATGTATATGGCTATCTTTGGCTACGGTGTATATGGCTATCTTTGGCTACACTACGGTGTGCTTCCGTGGTGTTTCTGGCCGTGCCTCCACACTGCAAAAAAGTAGCGCAAGCACTACTTTTTTGCGGTGCGGACCCTTGGATGCAGATCGCGGACCCCATTAAAGTGAATGGGTCCGTGATCCACATGCGGTGGCCTCACGGTCAGTGCCCGTGCATTGCAGACCGCAGTTTGCGGCCCGCAGCACGGGCACCGCCGGCGCATGAGGTCTTATCCTTGACCCTCCTGGCCTATGGCCTACGTACAGCTAATGTGCCCCCAAAATCAGGACACTTGTCTTACTAATAATATCCCCCAATTTTTACATGAAATGACGTCAAGGTGATTGCATCTGTGGGGCCTGTAATGCACATTGTGGGATGACTCCTGAGGTCATTTGTTATATGACTATATCTCATAATAACTTCGAGTCTCAGAATGAGTGAATGCTGATTCTGTGCACTGACATTCCAGTAGTATCAGCAATAATCATACCTGAAAATGTATTTTCCCAGTCAGGCCTTGTCATTGGATCAGGGCAGAGATACTATATGTTTAACCTATACAGCACAGTGGTCCGGTAGTATCTTGAGGATTGCAGACCCATTCAAGTCAATGGGCTGTTTGCGGACTGCAGTACGGTCATGGAGAACACACGGTCGTGTGCATGAGCCCTAAAACTGTGCTGATGGGTCTTTCCTGGGCTCTTCAATCAGCTGCCTCAGTCTCTATATGAGTCTCTTAAATGTCTTAGGGCTCATGCACATGGCCATAGTTTCTGTCTGCTTCCGATCTGCATTGTTTGCGGATCCATTCATTTCAATGGGACCCGCAAAACAGATAGAACATGTCCTATCCTTGTCCGTTTTGCGGACAAGGATATAACATTTCTACAGAAGTTAAAAAATAAATGTTGGCATGCACTCAGCTGGGATCCGACTTTTTCAGATCGGCCATTTGTGGCCGTCTGCATGAGCCTTAAGGCAGAGAGACTTGGTTACACCCAGTTATCTTTTTTTTCCATACATTTCCTAGAGGAATAACAGAGGAATGACACAACACAAAGAAAAGAAAAGATTCTCCAGAATATTCTTATTCTTATGGATATTTACAAAGACATGTTTGGAGAACTAACTAGTACTCATTAAGGCCTCATGCGCACGACCGTATGTATTTTGCAATCCGCAAAAAACGGATCCTCATAAAAATACGCTTTACATCAAAGTGCATTCCATATTTTGCGACACAGAACAGATGGCCCCTAATAGAACAAATAGAACAGTCCTATAATGCGGACAATAATAGGACATATTCTATTTTTTTTTTTTGCAGAACGGAAATACGGACGTACGGAAACGGAATGCACACGAAGTAACTTCCGTTTTGTTTGTTTTTTGTGGACCCTTTGAAATGAATGGTTCCGCATACGGTCCGCAAAAGAAAATATGTTCGTGTGCATGAGCCCTAAAAGTAAGATCACTTTTGACATGTGGAATTGATAGAGAAAACCAATGGAAAATGTCTAAACATGGTCCCAATAAGCAGTTTTGGGTGCCGCAGCTGGGGATCGAGCTCATGTTCTAGAACCATTTATGAATCTCCCAGGTCAAGCCATGTACAACATTCAACGAGACCTGAAACGTAAACATATGTGCTTCCTAGTGGTCACTTAAAGGTTTTTTTTTAATATATTTATTTAAATAAAACGTGAAGGGGTTGTCCAGAATTAGAAAAACATGGCTGCTATCTTCCGGAAACAGCGCCACCCCTGTTCATGGGTTGCGTCTGGTAATGCAGCTTGGTTCCATTGGACTCAATGTGGCAGAGCTGTAATACCACACACAACCTGTGAATAGGGGGAATGCTGTTTTGGGGAGAAAGCCGCCATGTTTTTCTAATCCTGGACAACCCCAATAAAAATTGCATATAAATTCTACAAATTTCTGATATAGAAGAGTCCAGCTCTTTGAGAAGACCATCCCTGATCTAGAGCAGATCCTCCGCTCAGCCATTCATTACGCATACCGCCCATCTTCTTTGTGCATTGCTTCCCCTAGAAGACCACTTTTCAGCACAATTTTTAGAAGAAGTTCCACTGTGTTTCAGTCGCTTACCATCTGCAAGATCTCTGCTTGCTGTCAGAGAATGGGAACATTTTTATTCATATCAAAACCTGTACACCCATAATACGGCGGCTCCGTATCCAGTCTAGGCGATCCTCTGTGAGCTGACTACAACAGGCTGTAGAGAATCATGTCTAGAATGGACACAATTTTTTCCTCAATATTAGGTTTGTACAGGTTTTCAGTCTCTGGATGTGAGTAAAATTGTTCCCTTTGACTGACAGCAAACAGAGATTTTGAAAATGGTGATGACTTGAAACCATTTGTACATGAAAGTTGCAGAACGTTTCTTTATATAATGGCTAAGCACTCATTTCACAAAATCAGAAAACTCTTCTTAAAAAGCCATTTGAAAACCTGAGATGATGGACATGACCCCACTATCTCAGGGGCCCCGGAAGCTAAGATATGTGGAATTATTTGTTAGGGCCCTTGTACAGCTGTAGCCACCAAAACTGTTCAGTGTGACCAGTGGTGTACATAGAGAAGTAAGGGCCCCATAGCAACGCTTAAACCAGGCCCCCCACACAGGACAGAAGGGTTTCTGCCTAAACCCCTTTCAATGACCCTTGGGCCATTTTTCCACTGCTTCATTTGCTAAAAGTTGTTCCCTTAGAGGGTAGAGCCCTGACCAAGTTTTCACCTCCAGTAGAGGAGGAGATGATCCCAACTAAGACTGGGCCCCCTCTTGCCCTGGGCCCCATAGTAGTCACATGGTCTGCTGCTATGGTAGTTACACCCCTGAGCGTGACTATGGAGGGCCACCACCATCTGTGCAGTGTGACTATGGAAGTCCACCACCATCTGTGCAGTGTGACTATGGAGGTCCACCACCATCTGTGCAGTGTGACTATGGAGGACCACCATCTGTGCAGTGCGACTATGGAGGTCCACCACCATCTGTGCAGTGTGACTATGGAGGACCACCATCTGTGCAGTGCGACTATGGAGGACCACCACCATCTGTACAGTGTGACTATGGAGGACCACCATCTGTACAGTGCGACTATGGAGGGCCACCACCATCTGTGCAGTGTGACTATGGAGAACAACCGCCATTTCTGCAGTGTGACTATGGAGGACCACCATCTGTACAGTGCGACTATGGAGGACCACCACCATCTGTGCAGTGTGACTATGGAGGACCACCATCTGTACAGTGCGACTATGGAGGACCACCATCTGTGCAGTGCGACTATGGAGGACCACCACCATCTGTGCAGTGTGACTATGGAGGACCACCATCTGTACAGTGTGACTATGGAGGACCACCACCATCTGTGCAGTGTGACTATGGAGAACAACCGCCATTTCTGCAGTGTGACTATGGAGGACCACCATCTGTACAGTGCGACTATGGAGGACCACCACCATCTGTGCAGTGTGACTATGGAGGACCACCATCTGTACAGTGCGACTATGGAGGACCACCATCTGTGCAGTGCGACTATGGAGGACCACCACCATCTGTGCAGTGTGACTATGGAGGACCACCATCTGTACAGTGTGACTATGGAGGACCACCACCATCTGTGCAGTGTGACTATGGAGAACAACCGCCATTTCTGCAGTGTGACTATGGAGGACCACCATCTGTACAGTGCGACTATGGAGGACCACCACCATCTGTGCAGTGTGACTATGGAGGACCACCATCTGTACAGTGCGACTATGGAGGACCACCATCTGTACAGTGTGACTATGCAGTGTGAGGACCCAACCAAACAACTCTGCAAAGTCCTGGATTCCTGTGACATGGAAATCAGCTCTCAGATTGTTTAGTGGGGTTTTATGGATTATAATTGTTTTACTGATGTTATTTAATTATTTTATATCCTAAAGATCATGTTACATCAGCTGAAAAATCTTCACCTGTAGAAGAAATTACTACCTAGAACACTACTAGTTCCTGACTACATAGAGCACTACTACTTCCGGACTACCTAGACAGTACTACTTGTTCATGACTACCTACAGAACTACTAATTAATGACTACCTAGAGAACTATTAGTTCACGACAACCTTGAGCACTACTATTTCATGACTAACTAGATAACTATTAGTCCCTGTCTACCTAGAGCACTACTGATTCATGACTACCTAGAGATCTATTAGTTCATGACAATCTAGAGCACTGCTAGTTCCTGGTTACCTAGAGCACTACTAGTTCATGACAACTCAGAGCACTGATAGTTCCTGACTACTTAAAGCACTACTAGCTCCTGACCACCTAGTGCACTACTAATGAATGACTACTTAGATTACTATTAGTTCATGACTACCTAAAGCACTACCAGTTTATGACAAACTAGAACACTACTAGTTTAGGACTAACTAGAGGACTACTAGCTTAAAGCTACCCAGTGCACTTCTAATTCATGAATGACGCACAACTACTATTTCATGACTACAAAGACAACTACAAGTTCATAACTAACTAAAGCACTACTAGTTTATGACTACCTAGAGCACTTCTAGTTTGTTTACCAAGAGCACTACTAGTTCAGTTTAGGACTACCTAGAGTACTACTAGTTTGACTACCTAGATCACCATTCATTTATGTTTCCCTAGATAGAGCACTATATGTTTATGAGTGTAGCGTGTGTTATAAAAATCTATAAGACATTTTGGGGAACACTATGAAAAGGATTAAAAAATTAATAAATAAAAGGACCTGTCCCCTCTCCCGACATGTCAGTTTCAGCAGAGGACCTGTCCCCTCTCCTAACATGTCAGTTTCAATAGCTACTTACACCCCCATGTAATAATCTATTTTATAACTCATAACAGAAGCTTATAGACATATTGCCAACTGGGTGTGACCATTCCTTTGTTAAAAAGGTGCGTCCCTGCACAGTCTTCCACTGGTAGTACTGATTGAACAATGTCAGACTGTGCAGGGACACACCCTCAACAGGTAACACCCAGTTGGCAATTTATTAATAAACTGCTAGTAGAAATAATAAAGGAACAGCTCAACACAGTTAAGAGCTCCAGAATTATTACATGGGGAGTGGAGACGTCAGGAGAGGTCCTCTAAGGAAGCAAGCTCCTATGCCGTCCATGGCGGAGGGACCATCCCTAAACCAGGATAGGGTCCTGCAGACCCCTCTAGGTGACTACCTCTGGGGCAGCCATATTTCTAGGCTGCCAATCGACGCTGGCAGAAGTACGGTGGGCGTGGCTTGTTAGCGTTCCCCGTGCAACAATTGTATACATGACTGAAGTGCACAAGTCAGAGCGGGAACAGCAGCTTGTAACACGCGACATTTTCCACAAGTCATGAGACATTTTGGAAAGAAATATTTTATATTTTTTCATATTCAGTAACAGAGAACGAGACAAGACGAGGCAGAAGGCAGCAGCCCCGCAGCTCACTCGTCCCGTACAGCACTAGTGACAGGCGGGCGGGGATAGTGGGCGGGGCCGGTTATCCCCGGGCACGTGACTCTTGTGATCCTCGGCGGGGGGAGGAGGCGGTGGCTCTCAGCGCTGTGTGTTGTGTTGTGGCCACGCCCCTTCTCTCCGCGATGTTGACGCAATGTATAAATAGTGGAACAAAGACAACTTCCTAGAAGCTTTGCCTGGTGTGCACGGCGGCCGGCGGAGAGCTGCGTCTGCCCGGAGAGAGGGGACAGACTCGGGGCACTGGATGTTACCATTGGACAGCCGGCTTCCTATCATTGGGCTTCCCCCCAGTAAGTGTCATCCCGCCGCCACTCTCTGCTCTGTTATTACTGTGTACATAACCCCGGGCACTGCCTGTGCTAACCTGCCGCAGTCCACTGTGTGCACGGGCTGAGAGCAGAGCCGGGCTCCGGTACCTGTGCTCTCCATCCCGGTCTATGGGGCTATCCCCGGGGAATGGCACCTTATCATCGGTGCTGTTGCAGACGGTTTAACGGGCTCCCCCTCTTCTTCATCTTTGCCGGGAGCTGAGGGGTTAATATCCACTTGTCTTCCCCTTGCTCGCAAGCCCATTGGACGAGGCGCTGCTACTGGGGACATGACGTCACCTGCCCGGCGCTTCTCAATGAATTGTCTTGTATTGATGGGCTCTAATGGGATGAGGTCTGCTCGGCAGGTAGGTGGCCCGGCGTTTGCAAGGGGCAGCAGAGCCCGAAGGGAACGATAGGTGAAGGGGAAGATGAAGGACTGATGGGGGCACGGACAGGACACGGAGGGGAACGTTGTGTTTACAGTTACAACAGGCGTATTGTGACGTCACCTGATTGACAGGTCGCCCTGCCAGAGGGAAAAGTCGCTAGCGGCTGACAACGGGCTAATTTAAGCAAGGGGTGACGTCATCGCCTCCTTGACAACAGTAGAGGCAGCACTGCCTTCCCTCATCCCCCCCCCCCCCCTTTATCTGAGACCCAGAAGTGACAGCCTGAGGGACAATGCTTCCTGGAGAGACAATAACCATTAAAAGCAGCAGAAACTGCCCACAACTCCTCCATTCCTGGCTGCTGGGTGTGCTTCTCCATCGCTGGGATGGGTTTTTACACATTTTGTTATGAGCGCGTTCAGTGTGCGGTATCTCTAGACATCACTTAATCTGCATGCACTTGGGGGACATTCCTGTATCTGGATACTATAAATGTGCCCCCCACCCTTTTAATTTTTACTATAGGGATCCTAGTTATTTTTTTTAATTAAATATTCTTAGAAAGCAATATTGAAATACTATATATTTTTTTTTTTTTTTCATTTCGGCAGCGGTGTACAGTTCAAGATGAATTACAAAATGTTGTCCTTCTGTGTTAGTCCTCACAGATAGCTAAGACCCCCTATATAGATGGGGGATTTGACTGTCAGTTTACCGCTGAGGGTGTAGCAGGTTATCTGCTAGTAAAATGGTAGTTTGGGGAATTAGGACAACAGTGTGGCTATGGCTCTATTCTTTTGATAGATCTAGATCAGGGGGTGGGCCACCTGTGGCCCTTGATATCATACTGTGCAGCCGCCAGCCATCTGGTAACTGACATGTATGTCTGTTGTGTGGCTGCTCACATGTATTTTTTTTTATGTATTCTCCCATTAGTTGAGGGTCCTGGAAGTGTCACCTGATGTCTATGGTGTATACTGTATGTGTGATATGCCAATAATTACAGTATGTCAGTTGGTAATATCCCTTTAAATTTTATATTTGCCCCTTGGAATTGGTTCAGGCTGACAATGTGGCCCCCAACCAGAAAAGGTTGTGCACCCCTGTTCTAGATAAAGACGGCCACAGAAGAGCGTTGCATTGATTAGTGTAATGTGCCCTAAAAAAAAGGAGCAGGTCGTCGCCATCAGGTTGCCAACTGTCCAGAAATTTTTGGACAGCCTGTAAAAATAGATTCCTTTTTTTCCCATGAAAAAAAAATAGGTGTCCGGGATTTTTTTTATTTTTTATTTTTTTTTAGGTTAGTGGTGACTAGATTATTTTGGTAGTGATTATCATTCTTTTACAGCTCACAGTAAATGCTGGTAGCACGTTCTTATCTGTATGTTGAGCTATAGACGTGGATTACTTATAATATTTATCATTTATTATCGTTTTCTAGTTTGTCTGTAAAAAGTCTGTCCGTGATTTTGAGATAAGTTGTCCAGAAAAAGAGAAATTCTGGTTGGCAACCCTGGTCACCATCCACACAGACCGACACGTGCAATACCGTGCAATAGAACAGTGTAAGAAACCGTCCATGTAATACTTCCGAACAATAGAATGGCGCTCAGCATGGTTCTTCCTTTAGACCACATTCACACAACCGTAAAATGCAGATCCACAAAAAATACGGATGACGTCCATGTTGTGTATTTCCGGTAATAATTACATTTTATCCAGTGTCCGCAGCTTCATACTCGCCTGCTCCGGCCCGCCACACTGCCTTCACTGTGCCCATGTTCCGGTCCCTGGATTGTTTACATCCGCTGCTGCATGGTCACATGCTCCGATGACTGGCTTTAGCAGTGATGTGGCCACAAGCAGCATGTCGCTGCTGAAGCCAGTCTCCCGCCCTGTACATGATAACACATCGGTAAAGGAAGAACTGACCTCATGGTTAGTGCCATGCTTTACTACTTAATGTTTGGCAGCATTAGTGTCCCTCATCCCCCTTCTCTCTAGCCGCAGTGAATGGTTTGACTGAGAAAGTTAAAGGGGTATTCCGGTTATATAAAGTTATCCCCTCTCTGCTGGGACCCCCAGTGATCATGAGAACGGGGGGCCATGGAACCCCCCAAAATGAAAGGAGCAACCAGTCGGGGATGCATGTGGCTGCTCCATTCATTTCTATGGGAACATCCGTAACTTATAACTGGAACACCCTTTTAAGCAAGGCTGTTGACTGTGCTAAAAGTCCAACCAAAGAAAAAGTTAAAGCTCCTGAACAGAAAGGAGAATACGTGGAGTGACTTGAAAAATGCTAATTTTTTTATTAATGACCTAAAATATTCACTTGGGCTTCATTCACACGTCCGTATTTGTGCACATCCTGGAAAACAGTCAGTTTTTTGCGGATCCGTTGTTCCGCAAAAAACTGAGTTTTTCCAGGACATCCGTTCCGTTTTTCCGTAAAAACCGGAAAGGATGTATCCATATGTTATGGAAGGATGAAGAACATCTGTACCTTTCCTTTTTTTTTTTTTTTTTTTTTTTTTTTCTCCCCTCCTGGAACGGAATCTGCAAATACGGATGACATGCGGATGCCTTTCTGCATGTCTTCCGCGTGTCTTCTGCATTTTTTGCTAATCCATAGACTTTCATTGTGCTACGGACCGCAATTCGGGAGAAAAGTAGGACAGGAGGATTTCTTTATGCGGACAGTCGGAATGGACACATGGATGCAGACCCCACACGGTGTACTGTCCACATTTTTTTCGGGACCCATTGAAATGAATGGATCCGCATCCCGTCCACAATTGTGGAAACGGAAATTAAACGGATGTGTGAATGAGGCCTAAGGATGTTAATATGTCATAATTTTGATTGTAGTGCCAATTTTATAAACCAGCAGATCGGCTCCTGGTGAAATTTCTACCGGTTGTTGCCAAGGCTTGATGCACACGGCCATGTCCATACTCATTTATAACTTTTTTTTTTTTTTTTTCTCAAAAACCGGATTTGCAAAATAAGCATGCATTCTGTCTTTCTCACTTCCATCAGTAGAAAGGACTAGTGTCGCCTGCCATGTGGACCAGAACAGGACTTCATATGACATATTAACGTCCTGTGTGTAAACATTAGGTTATTCACAAACAAATCAATGGATGGTTATCGTTAGTCAGTTAGTTACAAAATAGAAAAACGGATCCGCATAAGCGCTGTGTGCACAGCTCCATGGAAATGAATGGGTCAGTGTGCTGTCTGCAAATTATGCAGATAGTCGTGTCGTGTGCATGAGCTCCAATACGGTATTTTCTGCTGCACGCCATGTGAGAACGGTTCAAATAAAACCATAAAAATTACAGGAATAAAAAAACAGAAGCAAGTTGGGTAAGACTAATGAAATTTGATCAAAGACCTTGGGGGAGATTTATCAAAACTGGTGTAAAGTAGAACTGGCTTAGTTGTCCATGGCAACCAATCGGATTCCACCTTTCATTTTCCAAAGGAGATATATAATTTATTTATTTTTTTTTTTAAATGCCATAACATGTTTAGACCACGCTCCATAGATTGGTTACTTTCAGGGACCTCCGTTGGTGGTATTGTCAGAGGTTGGGGGAGTGCTAGTATTATAATATATCCATCAACGTGAAACATTGCTATATACACACTGTCCCAAAGTGTGCACGGTCTATAGCAGGGGTGCACAACCTGTGGCCCAGGGGCCACATGCGGCACTTGATACCATTCTGTATGGCCCCCAATCATCCGGTAACAGACATGTATGTCTGTCTTGTGGCTGCCCACATGTATCTTTCCTGGAACGGTAACCAGTCATTAATGGTATGTACTGTATATCCAATATGCCATAAAACACTATTTCAGTGATTAATACCCCTTTAAATTCTATTTTTGACCCTTGTCGTTGGTTCAGTCTGACAATGTGGCCCCCAAACCAGAAAATGTTGTGCACCTCTGGTCTACAGTCATGCAAGACTTTGTGAAATACGGGCCTATATCAGTGGACTATGCCCCACTTTGTCAAGAGGTATTGATGAATGACCCTCAGATTGTGTTTGTCCTCGTCAGTCACTAAACCTCAGGGGATTATAATCTAGTTACTTCTCAGGCTCACACATTGGGGCTAATTTCATTTTGAGGAAGCAGATTGCTTTATTAGGGTGTGCGCAGAGGTGAGCGGGGGCGCTGAGAGCCTATCATCCAGTCTACATGCAGGCTCCCTGTCAACCAGATGAAACAAAGGAGGTTCTTAGGCATCCCATTGACACGCCGATGTGTGTGTGGTGCCACTCTGCTCCCCCTCCCCCCTTGTGGTGCCACTCTGCTCCCCCTTCATCCCCCCCCCCCCCCCATTGACTTTCATGAAATAAGACTGACCTGAAACATTATAGGCAGAACCTAATGAAATTTGCAGGGGTGTTCTCATGGGGTGCTTTCGTGCCCTTCCATCCAGTGTGGTTATGTCCTACATTGATGCCTTGTCCAGTGGCTGAGATGTGGAACTGTAGATGACAAGTCTGTGAATTGGTCCTTACAGAGCAATATGGGGAGAAAAATTATGAATTTATACATTAAAAAAATGATTTAGACCAGGGATCAGCAACCTTTGGCACTCTAGCTGCTGTGGAACTACAAATCCCAGCATGCACACTTAACTTGACTGTTCTTGTAGCTTCTACAGGAGTGAAAGTAGGATTCTGGGAGTTGTAGTAGTCCCTTTGAAGGGAAACTGGCACTGCTGATCTTTTGTTGCTTAAAGGGATTCTGTCACCACGATTTTGACTATTAAGTTATTTATAGCACTGGATTCAGCTGACTATAAGCATCTCCAAAACGTTATTGTTATAGGGCATAAATGAAGATCTGATGTTAAAAATACATTTTTTATCAACTGTCAATCTCTTCCTTAAGGAGCCCAAGGGGATGTGCCAGCGATGTTGGAGCCCGGGCACGGCGATTCAGTTGGAGCCCAGGACCGCCCACCTCATTAATATTCACTTCACTGCTTGAAGCAGTGAAGCTCCGGCACGGCTGTAATCCCGCGCAGGCGCAGTACATCCTGTGAAGCTGTAGCCGGCAGACCGCACGGCGCAGACCACTTAATGTACTGCGCCTGCGCGGGATTACAGCCGTGCCGGAGCTTCACTGCTTCAAGCAGTGAAGTGAATATTAATGAGGTGGGCGGTCCTGGGCTCCAACTGAATCGCCGTGCCCGGGCTCCAACATCGCTGGCACATCCCCTTGGGCTCCTTAAGAAAGAGATTGACAGTTGATAAAAAAGGTATTTTTAACATCAGATCTTCATTTATGCCCTATAACAATAACGTTTTGGAGATGCTTATAGTCAGCTGAATCCAGTGCTATAAATAACTTAATAGTCAAAATCATGGTGACAGAATCCCTTTAAAGGGGTTCTCAGAGTATAAAATAGCCCCCCCCCCCCCCCACATGGAATATACTTGCCCACTCCCCACGCTGCTCCCCCTCCCTGCACTGTTGCTGTTGCTGCTCCCTACACACAGGTGAAAACGTGCATTGTGGGGGGAGTGGGGGGGGATGGTGACGCTATGGAGGTTCATCCCCGTCCCCCACTTGCCATTGGCTGTGCTCCCCCGACGCCAGATGTGTTCATCTGTGTGCAGGGAGAAGCAGTGGTGGTGCAGGGACCAGAAGTGGAGTGGGGTAAGTATATTCCATGTGGGGGGGCCCGGCACATGTGGGGGAAATTTTATACTCTTGGAGAACCTCTTTAAATGGCATAATGTAATTCATCAGCACACCATGGCACACTATAGGAGAACCCAAACTTTGCAACCCCTGCCCAAATTCTCATTTTGTGTTCCGAGGACAAAATGTAGAAAGTGGAACTTTTGAGACATCTCATAGGTACTAAGGGGTTGTCCCCCACTTCCTTCTCTACAGATCTATAGGTCCCTACTATATGACTTTGGGTGGGGTCATCCTAGCAATGCTTTGGGCCAAAAAAAAAAAAGTTGAAACGGACTCTTAAGAATTCGTGTTCGCACTAAAACAATACTGGGTACTGTCACCATCAGTAGCCCAAGGGTTAAAACGGCAATTTCCTGCCGGTGGAGCAGATTTCTATATAATCCATTGAGGGTGAATGTGAAGGCTTGTAAAATGACCGGGGTGCAGTGTGCGAACGCAGCTCAATTGTTTCTGCAGGCCCGTGTGCTCGCTCCAGTGTAAAAATCACACATCATATTAGCTGGATAGACTTCATTGGCAGGTAGCCTCATACAGATGTACCTGTGCCGCTTCCTATAGGGAGCCACAAACACAGGTGCATACGGTATGAAACGGGGACTCGTAAAAGTAGGCAATTAAAAGTTATTGCGCTGATTCCATCTGTGTCATCGCTGAAGACTTATTAAATATAGCAGCAATGTCGCTGATTTCACAATGTCCTGGAAATATGGACACGCAGTATAGCAAACTGGTCTAGCGGGAGCCGTATTGAGCGATTTCTTCACTCCTGCCTCCAGGAACAGTAAAATCGAAGGGCTAAAAAGAAAATCTAGAATTTGTTTCTATGGCCAAATTTGACGGGCAACTCAACAGCGGCCAAAGAGGCTTTGAAAATGAATGTTACCTCCCACCCTTTTATTGTACCACATATTTCACACTCTGTCAGGTATGGCTCTGTTCACACCTTGTATGCCCATAGAGATGGCTTATGGCATCTGAATAAAGGATTTTGGCTTCTGTGAGTTAGACTTAGGCCTCTTTCACACGGGTGTCACAGATTCAGTCCAGATGCGTTCCGGAAGATCCGCACGCAATCGCAGTCAGTTTTGACTGCGATTGCGTACGTTCGTTCAGTTTTTTCCGCGCGGGTGCGAAGCGTTTTAATGCGTTTTTCACACGCGTGATAAAAAAACTGAATGTTTAAAACAACATCTCTTAGCAACCATCAGTGAATTACGCATTGCATCCGCACTGAATCCTGACCCATTCATTTCAATGGGGCTTTTCACATGGGCGAATTTTTTTCACATATCAGTTCGCCGTTGCATGTAAAACGCAGCATGTTCTATATTCTGCGTTTTTCACGCAGCCCTTGCCCTATTGAAGTGAATGGGGCTGCGTGAATAACGCATTGCATCCGCATGCAAGTGCGGATGCAATGCGTGATTCACTGATGGTTGCTAAGAGATGTTGTTTTTAAACATTCAGTTTTTTTTATCACGCATGTGAAAAACTCATTAAAACGCTTCGCACCCGCGCGGAAAAAAAAATGAACGAACGTACGCAATCAAAACTGACTGCGGATGCGTGCGTATTTTCCAGAACGCATCCGGACTGAATTCGTGACGCCCGTGTGAAAGAGGCCTTAGGCCAAAAAGTGTCTTCTGGATACCATTTTTGAGAGTACGGAAAAGGAGCGGCTGCTACACTTTAAATTATAAATGGAATAGATCCCTTAAATCGATCCATATGATGTCTATTTTGGCTGACAGAGCTGTGAAAATATCAGTTGGATCCCCTGAAAAAGTTTATACCGTAAGTTTTAGGCAGGTGTGAAAAATGCTGTAAAGTAAGAATGCTTTGAAAAATTTAAATGTTAATGGTTTATTTTTATCAGTTAAAGGGGTTCTGCAGTTTTTTCAAACTGATGATCTATCCTCTGGATAGATCATCAGCATCTGATCGGTGGGGGTCCAACACCCGGGGCCCCCGCCGATCAGCTGTTTGAGAAGGCAGCGGCGCTGCAGGAGCGTCGTGGCCTTCTCTGTGTTTACCGCAGGCCCAGTGACGTCACGACTAGTATCACTGGCCTGGGCGGGGCTAAGCTCCGTTCACATGAATGGAGCTTAGCCCCGCCCAGGCCAGTGATACTAGTCGTGACGTCACTGGGCCTGCGGTAAACACAGAGAAGGCCGCGGCGCTCCTGCAGCGCCGCTGCCTTCTCAAACAGCTGATCGGTGGGGGTCCCGGGTGTCGGACCCCCGCCGATCAGATGCTGATGATCTATCCAGAGGATAGATCATCAGTTTGAAAAAACTGCAGAACCACTTTAACACAATGCAAAATGAATGAACAAAAGAGAAGTCTAAAGGCAATCAATATTTGGTGTGACCGACCTTTGCCTTCAAAACATCATCCGCTCTTCTAGGTAGACTTGCATGGTCTTTGAAGGAACGCGGCAGGGAGGTTGTTCCTCATGTTTTGGAGAACTAACCACATATCTTCTGTGGATGTAGGCTTGCTGAAATCCTTCTCTCTTCATGTAATCCCAGACTTGATGTTGAGATCAGGTTTCTGTGAGGCCATATCATCACTTCAGGACTCCTTTGTTCTTTACACTGAAGATAGTTCATTATGACATTGGCTGTGTGTTTGGGGTTATTGTTCTGCTGCAGAATTAAATTGAAGCCAATCAGACGCCTTCCTGATGGTACTGTATGATGGATAAGTATCTGCCAGTATTTCTCAGCATTGAGGACACCATTAATCCTGACCACGTTGAAAGCCCTAGCAGTGGTCGGTTAAGGAAACTTAGTGTGGGAGATGGCTTTCTTCCCTTTGATTCATGGTATCCTCCATGCTGAGAAATGTACATTGTGGTAATTGGTTCTGAAGCAGAAACAAGTATCAGTGCAGCAAAATTTACTGTCCCAACAGAACAAAATGCAACCCCATCAGAACCAAATACCAGAGTGCAGCATAATTCAGGCCTCTTTCACATTAGCAGCAGCACGGATCCGGCAGGTGAAGGGTGCCACCGGATCCGTGCTGCCGCAAGTACACGTGAGGAGCCGGAGCAGCGCTCCGGCCCCACACGTGTCATGCACACATACTTACATGCTCCGCACAGGAGGACGGCGCGCACATAGGAAGATTCCCCACAGCGCCCTCTGCTGGAGGGAGAATCTTCCTATGTGCGCACAGTCCTCCTGCGATGTGCGGAGCTGCTGGGAGCGTGTCTGTGTCTGTCTGTCATGAACTCCATTGAAAGTCAATGGAGGACGGATCCGTTTACTGAGTGTCACACTGAACAGATTCGTCCCCATTGACTTGCATTGAGGGTCATTCTGGATCCGTCTTGGTGCGGATGCATGCTGCGGCTTGCTCTCCGGTCTGAAGACAGAACGGAATGCTTCTAGGAGCACTCCGTTCTCTTCAGTTCAGTTTTGTCCCCATTGACAATGAATGGGGACAAAACTGAAGCGTTTTATTCCGGTATTGCGCCCCTATGACAGAGCTCAATACCAGAATTCAAAAACGCTAATGTGAAAGTAGCCTTAGTGTCCCAGCAGAAGTTCTGCTGAGCTAGTAGTTTTTGTCAGCATCCGTTGCTCCGTTCCGTAGCCCGCAAAAAAAAAAATAGAGCATGTCCTATTCTTGTCCGTATTACGGACAAGAATAGTACTGTTCTACTAGGGGCCAGCTGTTCCGTTCCGCAAAATACGGAATGCACACGGATGCCATCCGTTGTTTTTGCGGACCGCAAAACACAACGTTCGTGTGAAAGAGGCCTAATACTTTTTTAAAAAAACAAAAATTAAAGCACAAAATGAAACAAATACTGTATTCTTTTTACATTTACGTCTATGGATTTGTGTGAGGGCTCATTTTTGGAGGGGCAATCTGTAATTTCTATTAATACCATATGTTGGAGTGTGTGACTTTTTTTATCAATATTTATTACATTTTTCATAGCGTCAATTGATGGCATGCAATCACAATTGTGACATAAAATTACAACATGTTGCAGGAAAAGTACAACTCCCAGCAGGTCCTGAATGTTTTCATCTGACAGGGCCTACTAGGAGTTGTAATTTCCAGAGCAGAAGGCAGTAAAATGTGAAAAATATTGTATTTTTTTTAATACTGTAAATTGCCTATAATACTGTCTTGGGGAGTAGCCTGAGGCACTTTTCTCCACCACTGTTGCTCACAGCAGCCAGCTTCTGCTCGATGGAGTACACAGCACGTCTTTCAGCCCTGCAGTAAAAGCCCGCCGCCGCGCTCTGCAGACTCCGGAACAGGGCGGTCAGACAGGCTGAGTGAGGATGGAGCGTGCGTGTGGCACAGGGAGTAGGCGCAGGCACCACACGTATCAAGAGGCGAGGCCCAGCCCACTGAGGGCAAGTTAAGTGGTGAGATGCATGTTGTGAGTGGCTCTGCTCTTCAGTGGCAGGCAGCAGCGCTTGCCAGTCGGAAGCTGGGGCTGCCTGCTGCTGCTGATTAATCATCTGTAGGCAAGGGCCCATCGGGGATTTCAGTAAAGATGCAGGGAGTTGTTTTTTGTTTTGTTTTTTTTTTTTTGCGAGGAAGGGGGAAGAAGTCAGGATTTTCTTTCCTGTATTCTAGGCCAAAGACAAAGTACACTAAGAGGAGAATGTATTGTCAGACAACAGTTTTCTGGCTCTACAAGTCACAAAACCAGGTTTTTTTTTTTTGTTGTTTTTTTTTAAATGCCATAGCAACTTTTCTAGTTGATTGCTATTTTTATGTCTCCCTCACCAGTTTCCAAAAAGGCAGCGGGGACATCAGTTCCGGCACATTTGTCGTTATTTACACTGGAAACTGGCATAAATAATGACTGGAATCAACAGCAGCTACGAGCTTCAGTGTAGCGCATGGACTGCCGGAGGAGGCATTTAATTTATGATAAAGTCTGAGCCTGGTCATAAATGAAATGCCTCCTCTGGTGACAGGCTCAGCATATACTGGTCTTGATAAATTGGGGCCTGAATCTCTGGTCTGTGTCAGTCTCATAAAGCAATGAGCTGTACTGTGCTTTTATTTATTCATTCCAGCCCCAGAACTGCTGTTTTATATCTACACTATATCAGGTTTCTTTACACTGAACTGTATGTTTTCTGGTCTTCCATAATTGTAGATATAATATTTCTTTCTCCAAGTAGAATGTGTGAAGGAAGTTGGTGTTCTCAAGTAAAAGGCTATAAAACAAAATTGTCATGTCTTGTATTCTGAACCACCATGGCTGTAGGTTCAGTGTGCTGACAGGAGTTACCACGTGCATGTCTAAAACATTTCTGCCCTGATATACTGAAAATATTGAAGTGTTCTTTAAAAAAAAAAAAGTCGTCCTGCACTGATCAGTGTTTCTTTTTGGCAAGCTACACCGCTACATGACCATGACAGCCAATCAAGGCCCTCTGTGGTGATGTCACACTTTGCAGCAGTGATTGACCTCTGAGATCACATGATGTGACAGCAGCCCCTATAGTTTGTACTTTCTGGATTGCTGTAAGTCATGGATGCAATAGGATAAGAAAAGGCGCTGGTTCTCTTGGCTTATCCATTCTTGTAAGACAAAGTCCTGAGATGTTTGTTATGCAATGTTTCTATCATGGTAATCTTTTTCATCACTTTCATTTCCATGTACACTGCCCCCCCACACGAGTGCTGCTACAAATCTGCTGCCAGGCTGTGGATAGAATCACTCTCCTTCCCCCTCTGGCAGTTGATGGTCTTGTGTTGCTTCCTCTGTAGCATGAGCCTTCTCACCCATACTTTCATGGTACTGCAGAAACTTTGATCCTTTCCTGACTAGCTGGGCAGGATGCTCCTATTTGCAGAGTGGTGGACTCACCTGGAAAGTACACTTTGAGCACCAGGTGGCGCCATACTATGTAAGTAAATATCATCTATCTGTGCGGCCAAGTACCGATCACTTGATTTAACCAGGCGGTAGAAGAATGAGAGCAGTAGGTGATGGGTGAGTTAAATTTGACTTGTGTACTTTTATACCATATCATTCAGACAACCCCCCCCCCCTTTAATGATATGCTCTATAAAATGAATGATATTCAATAGTGGGACAACCCCTTTAATGATACGTGTCTTTCAAAATCCCTAGAGTTCAGTGCTCGAAGTCCTTCTAGTATTTACTCCTTGATATTCTTATCAAAACCTAATATGGACTTTAGAAAATGGTGACTGACATCTTCCTTTGCTTCCAGCAGCCAGACTGTCCCTCCCTCACCATCTGATACCACAATGAGGTTTTCATCTATGGTGACACGACATCCACGTCTGTTGTAGGACATGACAACTTGATGGCGCAAAGGCTTAGGGAGATTTGGAGACTGGAGGTTGGGAACAGATTTCCAGTGGTAACTATTGCAAATTGAAAAAACTATTTGAACAAAAATTCGTAATAACTAGGGATGAGCGAACCTGTGGAAGTTCGGGTTCGGACGAACTTCAAGTCAAAGATCAGGACCCGAATTTGACCCCGAACCCCATTGAACCCAATGTTTTCCATTATAACAAGACAGAATGCAAAAGAATATGGCAATTTAGGGGTTAAAACAAAACAAACCCTCACCTCCATTTGATTGCACTGCCGTAGTGTCTTCTATCTTTTTTCAGCAGGACCTGTGATGATGTCACCGCGTGGTGAGTGCAGTGATGTCATTGCAGGTCCTGCTGAAAGATGACAGAAGACACTGCGGCAGTTCGATCAAGTGGATGAGGTGAGTTTGGTTTTTTTTTTTTTTTTTTTTTTTGTTTTTTTTTTTGTTTGTTTTTACCCCTAAATTGCCATACTCCTTTTGTATTCTGTCTTAAGAATGCTATTTTCCGATATAACCATGTTACAACAGAAAATAATAATGACCCGGACAAAACAAGTTATCATTTTATTTCATTATGGGTACGAATCGAAAGCTCGGCATTGAGCTGTGGTTTTAGCTGTTACTGTGTAGCCGCCCCAGTTGATTACTGTCAGATGTTGGAGCAGTATGTGACGAAACAGCATTAGTAAGCATTGACAAGTGGCCCCTGGGGATCCGCAGTATTAATCAGCTATGCCGTGTGTATAGTGTTTCCACTGTGATTCCTCGCTGCCGATAGTTGTAGAGTTAAGTCCTGGTTTATGTTACATGTACAGGTCTATCCCCATTCACGATGCTTATCTAGTGTCATATGAGATTACTGCCGATGATATCTGAGAAAACACAGTAAACTGAGTGTTGAACTCTGCGAAGGTCAGAAAATCCGAGATTAGGTTCAGTTCACGTGTCGCCCAATTCATGACCTTCCACAAATGACTGTTCCCAGGAGAGGTGGTGATTTAATGGAAAGGGCAGGCCAGGGGTGTATTCTGGAGAGTCTGCCTAGCAATGCTCCTGTTCTTTTGTCTGGGGTAATATAATTAAGGCTACTTTCACACTTGCGTTGTGGTTTTCCGGTATTGAGATCCAGCAGAGGATCTCAATACCGGAAAAAAAATGATCAGTTTTGTCCCCATGCATTCTGAATGGAAAGAGATCCGTTCAGGATGCATCAGGATGTCTTCAGTTCAGGCAGCTTTCAGTTTTGTGAGCGGACACAAAACGGCAGCAAGCTGTAATTTCGTGTCTGGTCATAAAGACTGAAAGAAACTGATCAGCTACTGAAGCCAATGTAATTTAATAATGACGGGTCAGTTTTTTTTTTTTTTTAGGAGACTAAAAAACCGGATCCGTCACCCATTGACTTTCAATGTATTTAGTGCCTGATCCGTGTTTTTTTTTTTTTTTTTTTTTTTCAAAACTTATCAGTTTAATTCAGGTATAGAGATCTTCTGCTGGATCTGAGTACCTGAATTAACAATGCAAGTGTGAAAGTAGCCTAAACTTGTAATATGGTGCCGACTATGGAGCGTAGATAAGGCCTCTTTCACACTAGCGGCAGCACGGATCTGGCAGGTGAAGGGTGCCAGCGGATCCGTGCTGCCGCAGGGACATGTGTGGGGCCGGAACCATGCTCTGGCCCCACACATGTCACACACACATATACACATACATACTTACATGCTCCCGGCAGGTCTCCACAGCGCAGGAGGAGCAGGACGGCGCGCACATAGGACGATTCCCCACTGTCCTGCTCCTCCTGCGCTCTGGAGACTTGCCGGGAGCATTCAAGTATGTGTATGTTTATGTGTGTGTGCCGGTGACGGATCCGTCATGAACTCCAAAAGTCAATGGAGGACAGATCCGTTCACCATTGTGTCACACCAAACGGATCCATCCCCATTGACTTTCATTGGAGGTCATGATGGATCCGTCTTGGTGCGGATGCCTGGACCGGAGAGCAAACCGTAGCATGCTGCGGTTTGTTCTCCGGTCTGAAGACGGAATGCTTTTAGGAGCATTCCGTTACCTTCAGTTCAGTTTTGTCCCCATTGACAATGAATGGGGACAAAACTGAAGCGTTTTATTCTGGTATTGAGCCCCTATGACGGAACTCAATACCGGAATTATAAAACGCTAGTGTGAAAGTAGCCTAAACTGCCATCACCATTGCGAGCAGCACTATCCTAGTAAATGCAGGCAGCACCTAAAATCACAAGGATTTGGATAGGCCATCTGTATGGGATTGGTGGATATTGGTTCTATCTATGGACATACGGATGCGGAAAGCACAGGATCTTCCATGTGCTTTCCACATCCATATGTTCTTGCCATAAAATGCGTTGCCATAAAATGTGTTTGCAAAATGCGGACCACGGACCCATTGAAAACAAACTGCCTAATAGTAAGTCTGTCCTAGTTTTACAAAGCTAAACGTGTAAATTTTTGGACTTGGTTGCTGACACATTTGGACTCATTGCTGGACTTCATGATGGATGAAGGTTGGTTTCATTTATCAGATAATGTAAGATCCCAGAATACGAGGTACTGATCCGCTGAAAATCCCCATTTGACTCTCTGAACACTACTTCAGGACCAGATAATTGGCGGGCCCATGTCTGCCTGTGAATAGGGGATGAGTTGTCTTAATGATAAAACGACTTTAAAGGGTTTTTTCTTGGGCATTCATATTGATGGTCTGTCCTCAGGATAGGTTATCAATAGGAGATCAGTGGGGTCCATCTCCTGGCATGCCCTGTGTGAAGAGGCTGGTGGCGTTCCATGAGTCCTTGGGCCTCTTGCTAGAACATGTGTTATCGCGTTCATTGGTCACATGGCCTGGGGCAGCATGGTCACATTCAACTGAATGGGGTTGAGCTGCAGTGCCAATCACATCTGCTATCAGATGAACGGCACTGTGCTCTGTGAGCTGCGAGAAGGCCGCGGTGTTCACTGGGGTTCTGGTGAGTGCCACCTCTTCATCACACAGCTGATCGTCAGGTGCATTCTCATCTTTCATCAGACTGAAAGATGTCCGGTTATTGGTAGGACATCTCCCTGTGTAATCAGGAATGTGCTGCTGATAATCTGTAGAACTGCATGAGGAAGGAAAGTCTGGGTGTATAGTTTACATCGGGCAGTGTAATAGGCTGATCCTACCCAAATATTGGCCTATTACACTGCCAGTACCAGTGCTAATCAGTGTTCATCCTGTCCAAACATTGAGCATTTTAATAGGCCTTTAGTCTAAAGGGGAAAAGCGGTTTCACATGAAAATATTCTGTTAACTAGGTAGCACTGTTCCTCATTGGTAAATTACCTTGTAGCGCTGGGATTGTGGGATCAAACCCGACCAAGTACAACCTGCTTAGGGTTTGTATTTTATCCCTGTTTCAAATTCCAAAAACATGTGGAGATGGACTGTGAGTGGTGACCATTTCTGTACAACGTTGTGGAATATGTTGGTGCTATATAAATTTAATATAATAGATAAAATTGAAAAAAAAAAACTAGATCCTTACCATATGAATGGCCTCATGTGGACAGAAATCTCTATACATGAAAAGACCAACCTGAGCTGGAGAGTGGACACAACCCGTGTGATGGCTGAACGCTGTCCGCTTACTTTGAGGTAATGCAGGAGTTGGGTTACTTGCAGATTAACTGCCTCTCGGAGAACCAAAGTGCGGGATTACTAAGCAGTAATCAAACCCCCAATGGGCCCTGTTGACATTACAGCCACACGTGAGCTTCCAAGACTTTTTAAAAAAAAAAAAAAAAAAAAAAGCTTTGGGCTTGTCAACATAGAACAGGCACAAATCACTCCACAAAATGTCCCTGGAGATGTGGGAGAGGTCTTCAGTTACTGGAGCATGCTGAGGTAGTGGCAGATGGCTCTGCTAAGTGTCTGTAAGCATGCTAATGGACAAGCGCCTGATGGCCTCACATTGTCACCAGCACTCCTACATGGATTCTAACTGTCCTCCTTTTTAGGATTTTTGTCTTCACTTGTGTCGACGGGTATGAAGTTCTATATCAGTGATGGTTTTGTTTTTTTAACAGCCTTGGATTATGCTTCAAATTGAAAAACGGCCAATAAATTGGTAAAATTGCAGTGTTTGTATGGCATTTTAGGATTTCCTATTGTCATTGTGTAACATATAAAAAAAAATCACTCTTTTGGTAAAAAACAAAACCTAAATGTGGTGGTGTCACACATAGGTTTCGGAGATGTTGCATGGAAGACAATAGAAAATAATCCATGCAGGACAAACCAATCTTTTTAATTTTTTTTTTTTTTCCCAACCTTTAAGTATGTGGGTTTTTTCTGACATGTTCCCATAAACTTCTCTATAAAGGAAAAACAAGAAGAAAACTGATGTGTGACCAAAGACTGCACGCCATAAAAAAAGTTAAGAAAATGCCATAAAATTATGTAGATTTTTAAAAGCCAAAAAACTGGCAGCACTCGAAGGGTCCTTGCGCACAAATTTTCCTCTTTTTTTTTTTTTTTTTTTTTTTTTTTTTTTTTTAACCTGTAAAAACAGCAGCATTAGGGCTCAGTTTTTATAGTGGCTTTTTTTTTTTTTTTTTTTTTTTTTTTTTTTGCATGCTGTCATTATCATCTTCATGACGTTCTTCTGCAGAGAAGGTGTTGGCAAAACGTCTGAAGAAACACCAAAGGGTCCAGCATGCTGTTTTTAGAAGAAAAAAAAACTGGAAAGACAAAATATGCCACCTAATGACCAAAAATGTCGGGAGCAAAAAAATTCTAGTGTCCTTTGTTTCATTTTTCACAGACCTTCAGATGACATCTGGAGCTAGGGGTTTTTTTGTTTTGTTTCCATCAAAAAGCGCACCAAAAATGCTGGTGCAAAAAGTGTATAAACACCAGCAAAAAAAAAAACTGAAAGTAGATTAAAGGTGTTTCCATGAAAGATAGAAATTAAAACTACCAGTATGGAGGGCTTCTAACTTGGTAAATGCACTAATTGTAATGATGCTCAGGCAGATCACTTTGCATGGATGTTCTACACCCTGAGTCTTTGGGTGGATGCATACGTAGACTTTACTCCTAAAATCACTCTATAGACTGGTATATAAATTACGCACGGTGTCATAGCAACCAATGACACCGTGCGCTCCTGCACTTAGCAGGAGCACAGTTTGGGTTTTCACGGACCGTGCTCTACAGATGTCTGCATGAGGCCATACACAGAGGGTCATTTTACAATAGCAGGCCTTACCTGCAGTCTCCTCAGCTAACCACAATATCTGTAGGGTGTGGACTGGCAGATCCAACTTCCAAACCTATCCCCTAGTCCAAATGAAATCCAGCCCAGAACAACGTCTAGACAAAACTGTCTCTGCAAACTACATTTTACTGAAACCACTGCAGCTTTCTGTGTTTCTATTAGTGTTCTCAGCTATAGACTTAGTAACTCAATTTTTTTGTTTTGTTTTTTCTCCTTACTGTGGTCTTCCCTCATGATCACTAATTTTGATGGCTACATTCAGTCTCTTCCAGCCTCAAATGGCTGACTACAGAGAACAATCAACTGCATTCAACAGCACAAACTGCTGATAATACGGCTTTTGGATTCAGTGTCCTGTGCACACTGACGAGGATGAATTATATTTTTCACGATGGCATTACAGAATGAAAAGACCCCTTTTGGTATATTTGCTATGCCATAAACACTAAATACAGTCTTGGTATTGTGGCTGCTTATTACCGTTTTATGACCTTCTTAGCACTGTAAATACTTCACAACTTGGGAGCAAAGCGCAGCGAAGAGAGATCTGAGATTCTCTGCTTCCCGAGTTAAGAGAAGTTCTGCGTGTAAAGCTGCTGGCTCAGCAGTCTGCCATAGAATCCTCTTTGTTTGGCGTGGATGGTCTGCTATAATATTTTTGCTCTACTTACTTTCTTTTTTTGTGTTCTGTCATGTGCATCATGCTGTTGGAAAATGATATTCATTAGCAGGATTGACTTTTTTTTTTTTTTTCTTTAGAAAATTTATGAATTGTAGAGACATAAAGGCACGAACAGTGCTCACTCTGTTTGCCTACTAGTATGGCATGAAAAGGCTGCAGGCAGACTCAGAGAAGAAGGAAGCGTAATAGATTCCAAATGAATGGCTTGGGATTCCCGCTCTGGATTTTTAAACTGAATTTTAGCTACTTAATTGCTAGACCTTATTTAAAAAATTATATATAAAAATGTGGGAAATAATATATTATGTGGCTGAATAATACCACTGACATACAGTTAATGAAAAAACCTCATACCACAACCAGCATTACCAATAATGTCAGAGTATGTGACCTATAATACCGCCAGACCATGGACACCTGTTACCAGCATGTAGTGACTGAATGTTATCACCATATATTCTACATAGCACATGTTTAGAATTGGTATCTACAAGTAGACGTGAATACAGTACAGTTCTAACCATTTACATAGGGGTGATGCCCACTCTGATTGGATAAGTTCACTTTCTTGTTTCTTCTCCATCAGCCCAGAACCTCCATGACGACTTCCCCCGGTCACAATTTGTTGTTCTGCAGACACATCTTTGACTCCTCACTTTTCCAACGGACACGCATGCCGTTCCCCATTCATGGTGGCCCTCTGCACACAGTAATAGTTCTTGCCATTTGTAACCCCCTAAATGCCACTCCTAATGCCTCCACACAGTAGTCCTCCACTCAGCAATGGCGGCCCTGTTTATACCCCCTAAACACTAATGCCTTCATTTGTGGTCCCACAGTAGTAATGTTTCCCCACACAGTTGTCTGTTAACAATGCTCCCTACTTAGTAGTGCCTCCCTTTGTATACTACAGTAGTAATGCCCCCAAACATTAATAGTATCCGTTTGGGTGCCATCATCCCTCATTAATAGTGTCCCCTTTGCACTCCTGACAAGAGAAAAAAATATTCTGGGAATGGGATTAGGCAAAAATAAGTAAGGGATTAAACTTCAGTTCTAGTCACAACCTGGCACAGGTGGTGTAATGCAGTGATGTTGTCATGTGGCCTGTGCCGAGCCACTGATGTTCTCGGCATACACCTAGTGGCTTATAGGCTGCAGGCCTTACCAGGCTGTGGCGAGTGAGAGCAAATGGCGGGCAGGGAGCCCGTATCCGGGGCGGATTGGCCATAGACCTTACAGGGAAATTTCCCGGTGGGCCGATGCCCAGGGGGCCGCCTGAGGCCCAACTCGCGGCTGGCCAGTGGAAGTTTTTTGGGGGTGTACTTGTGCTGCTGGCAGTATTTTGTGATGGACTGTGGTATTTGGCTCTGTTGGAGAGGTATAATGTGCCACAATATGGTATTGCTGGCCCAACCTTCCATCAGTTTGGACCCAACTACAAAACTGGGCCACCTATTTTTTTTTTTTTTTTTTTTCAGGGCCACTTTAAGTTCCCAGACCGCCCCTGCCTGTAGCACTGAGGCATGTGCCCCAAATGCCTAATGCTAGTAAACTTCCAAATGTATGCCTCCTAGTGGAAGATGTGGAGGAATAAGGATTGGGCATACTTAGCTTCAACATGCCCAATTTTCATTCCTACAGCAAGTTATTCACAGTTTATGGTGATGTGCATTTGGCAAATTATTGAGATTGTAATGATCCTTTGCTATTAAATTATTTTTTTTTTTTGTGTGAATAAACTCCTTTTGGCTGCAACTTGTGACCTGGCCAGAGCGATGGGTGAGTAGCAGCCAATTCGTAAATTTCAATGTTTACACATTACAGGATCTAGAAGATCATGGACTCTGAATATCTCATTCAGAATCCTTGTGTATGTAGAATGACCGTAAAAAGTTCACCACACTGGACACTTTGTGTGTTCATTGATATTTCAGTTGCCTTACCAGAGATCTGAACAATGGTCTAAAAGTCTATTGGAAAATATTCCCGTAACCAACTCCTACGCTTCTCCTGAAACCTTCCTTGCTGGTCTTACCACATCCTCTCATGACTCCATATTAAGTTATGACAAAAGGTCCTCAAGAATGACTTTAAATACCGCAGCTGACGTCCCCCATTGTTACCACTTAAAATCGGCCAGCTTTGCCGACGGCATGAGTTTATTTGCCAGTTGGTATTTTTTTATTCACAAAACCTGGTTTTGAAATGGCTGCGTACGTGCCACCTTCCACGCAGTTACCATGTTCCATTACACCTAACTGACTCACAGACCTGTGACGTGATGTGTGCCTCTTGATAATACAGAGCTTATATTTTAATTTTTTTTTTCCTCATTGATGTTTTCTGCCATGAGTCACAAATCAAGAATAGTTGAAATTCCCCCTTGAGAGAAGCTTGGTAGATGTGAGTGGGTTGCTGTAAAGTAAATTATATTTTAAGTGGTTTAGTGGTAACCTAGTATCAGCTGGCTATTGAAATAGAAGAATAGGGAATTCTCTGCTTGAAGTGTAGCATAAACCTGAAGAACATCCAGTCTTAGAGGTTGTCACAATTGGACATTTATGACCAATCAGTTGGTCATGCCATGCACAGCCACTCGCCACTATGGGACTTCTGAAAATGGCCAGTGCTTGCCTGTTTCCAGAAGTCCCATAACTGTGAATGGGGAGAGCCACATATTGGCGGGTTGCTCTCCATTCATGGCGCAGCCCCGTTTCTGAGATCGGATTGGGCAAGAGTCACTGATGGCATATCACTAGATGGTTGATAGCTGACGAAGGAACTGGTTTAGTCGCAAAATGCGTTGTAAAATTGCCAATAAAGCTTATCTACTGTACCGTTGTAGATTGAGGTAGCCTACCATGCTGTCAAGTTCCCATTCTACTAGCGATATGCAATAAAGCGTGGGATATAGCATCAGTCGGATAGGTGCTGGTACCACTACTAGGACCTGCTCCTAGCTCCAGAACTGGGCCCCTAAAGTGAAGAACACACTGCGCATGCACAGTTTGCTCACTATTCACCTCTATGGGAGTTTCAAAAATATCCAGGCGAGCACTCTCTGCTACTTCAGAAGTCCCGTAGCAGTGAATGGAGAACGTGCCACGCATGCACAACCACCTCTCCACTCACCACTATGAGAAATGGCCAAACCAGCTCTGGGCTATTTTTGGAGCGGCCACTCTTGTGCAGCACATACTCCTTTACTTCAGGGAGACTTTTTTGGAGATATGTGCAGGTCCCACCTCCTAGAGATGTGCCATCAATGTTTGAGATGGAAAAATACCCCTTTGAGGCAAGAAGTTGGACTTTAAAATGCATGTCCCGATCTTGACACCTTTTCTAAACTGCTCATATAAACTACCTGTAATGTTGTCATCTCCAACTTTTTGTCCTTGGTCCGATAAGTCTTGTATGGCCAAAACGTTGTCCTTTTTATGATGAGCTGAATAAAGGTGGATATTTGAGCCTATCCTTGAAAATGTGTCAGAGCCTTGTTTGTCAAAATGCTGTGTAGATAAAAAGCATGGGTTGTGAAGGCAACATTTGGTATGTTCTGAACTCGCTGTTTGAAAATCTTGAAATTGTGTCTGTTGAGAAATATATTCCAGCAAAACTGTCACCCCTTGAAGTGGCTACCAGTGTCCTGTACAAAAATGGCCCAAATATCAAGTTTGCTTTGGACTTTACATTTTGAGAAATGAGCTTGTTTTATGGAGCAAAGCACACCTATCAACCAAGAGCTGATCCTCTCCTCCTGATACTGTGCAGATTCACCTAGCTTCTCATAAGTTTTCATCTGTTCGCTTACAGAATGGCTTTATTGTACTTAACTTGGCTGCTGCAGAAAAATAGGTTGTCGTTGGGACACTCTGGGGATTGCTAAGCGTGCCAATTTAGACATGTATGCCTATTATTTAAATGAACCGAAGGGGGTGAGCTGGGCTGCTAGTATAGGTGACCCTTTGTTTCTTGCACAAGTGCAGTGCTTGCAGAAATGAGCATCGGGGAACTGTAGTTGTCTGTATATGGAACGTGTGTAGAAGGATAGCTGTCTATTAACCACTTCAAGACCCTTTTTTTTTTTTTTTTTTTTTTTTTTTCTTCCCAACCTTAAGGACCAGGCCAAATTTTGGAAATCTGATCATATGTGGTAACTCTGAAATGCTTTTACTTATCCAAGCCTTTCTGAGATTGCTTTCTAGTGACACATGACTGTGACAGTGATAAATTTGAGTTAATATAGTTAACCTTTATTTATGAAAAATATAAAAAAATTGGAAAACTTTTAAATTTTTCTGCTTTTAAGACAGTGATTCCTCTTAAGAGTTTTTAATTTACATTTCCCATATGTCTACTTTATGTTGGTATAACTTTGTAAATGTCATTTTTAGAGATGAGCGAGCAGTGCTCGTTACGAGCACTGTAACGCTCGGGTCCCGTGTGTAATGCCCGCAGGCATTGCGGACCCGTCCTCAGCTACATGTAAGTCAATGAGGACGGATCGTTTGGTATGACACTCATACCAAACGGTTCCGTCCTCACCCGTCTTAAAGTCAGTGGGGACGGAACCGTTTGATATGAGTGTCATACCAAACGATCAGTCCTCATTGACTTACATGCAGCTGAGGACGGATCCGCAATGCCTGCAGGCATTTCACACGGGACCCGAGCGCTACAGTGCTCTTAACGAGCACTGCTTGCTCATCTCTAGTCATTTTATTTATTTTTCTATGTTAGATGGATTAGAATTTTTGATGCAATTTTTAAGAATTTCCAATGAATGGGGATAAAACTGAAGAGTTTCCCTCCACTATTGAGATCCTTTGACTGATCTCAACAGCGGAAAGGAAAACGCAGCTGTGAAAGTAGCCTTAGTTATGAAGTCACTTTATGACGCTTACATAATAGAAAACGCCCGTAAATGACCCAGTTGTAGATACTACACCCCTAAAGTTAGTCAAATATGACTTTACAAACTTTGTTAACCCTTTAGGTGTTCCACAAGAATTAAAGGAAAATAGAGAAAAAAATATATATTTTTTTTTTTATTTGCAGATTTTCAATTTTAATTTTTTTTTTTTTCTTCCTGTAAGGCACCAAGGGTTAACAGCCAAACAAAACTCAATATTTATTTCCCTGATTCTGCAGTTCACAGAAACACACCATATGTGGTCGTAAACTGCAGTATGGGCACACGGCAGGGAGCAGAAGGGAAGGAGCAACCATCCACCATGACGGCCACATAGAGATTGACCCCTGACCTAATGAAGGGACAGGAAGCACAGAGAGTTTAAATTGCCCCCACCCACCCACCTTCCTCAGTGTTTTTCCTGTCCCTTCATGAGGGCAGTGCACAGAGAAAGTCCTCTCTGGGGAGGTGAAGTAATTTTCTTTTCCTTTTTATTTTTTTATTTTTTGGGGCAATGGATGGTCGGTAACTGGGGTTACCCTCCTTCTTAAAACACTATGGCCCTCCTCCCCTGACTCTCCGGCGGCCTCGTGCCAAAGCAGATCAGGGGGGGCAGCGAGGTACTCGTTCTAGTCAGCTAGAACCTGTTTACCTTTCCTGCACGATCTCCCTCCTGGTAGGGACTCGGCAGGGGGGACACGCCGGCACGGGTATCCACGATCCAGGCAGACATTGGATCTCGCGCGCGTTGGGACGCCCCACGTGACCGGGATGCCGGTCACGTGATCGGAAAACGTGGGGCGGAAGTCCTGACCCGGAAGGTGTGGTTTTCACGCGCGCGTGCCGGCGCCCCACGTGACCGGGACGCCGGTCACATGACCAAGTGGAAGGGGGAGGAGTCTCGACGCCCGGGAGTGCGGGCTTTACCTGTTAAAAAGCGCCAACAGACTACAGCATGGCGCTTCAGCGACACTCCCGGGTTCCTGGGCAGGCATGTCAGCAGCAGACGCTCCCCCCCCATGGAGTCCTCCGAGACGACCACCAGTGTTGTGAGTTCCCTGTGGGGAAAAAGTTATTATACTCCTTTTTTTATGACATATTTACTGGAGGTTGCTCTTTATTGTTTAGGCCAAAGATTATAAGCCTAAAGTTAAGTCTTCAAAATGTGCTATTTGCAACAAACGTCTTCCTGAAGAATATAAAAAACGTCTTTGCAAATCCTGCATCTCTAATACCCTTAAGGAAGAGCAACCCTCCTTTTTTATAGAAATGAAAAACTTAATTCAAGAGGAAATTAAGACTTCTCTAGCGTCCTTGGCTGCACCTACCCAATCGGCAGTCCCTGCTAAAAGACCAAGGTTATCCACCATTTCCTCGTCTGAATCAGAGGGATTGGGTGAAGACGCTTCTTCCTCCAGACATCTGGAAGAAGGGGACCTTCTATCAGAAGGCGAAATTACGGATGAGGATAGAAAATTTTATTTCTCCTCGGTGGATATGGACGGTTTATTAAAAGTGGTCAGATCAACTATGGGGATCGAGGACACCCCCAAACCCGTTCAGTTCAAGATGAGATGTTTGGGGGACTTAGGTGTAAAAAGTCTATAGTCTTTCCCATCCATGAAAACGTCCGCGAGATGATCTTAGATGAATGGCTAGATCCAGAGCGCAGACTGGGCGTACCTAAAGAATTCAAAAACCGCCTTCTTTTTGATTCCTCAGAGTCAAAGATCTACCATTTGAAGATTCGTCCCAATTGCGTGACCCTATGGAACGTAAAGCAGATGCCCTATTAAGGAAGGCCTGGGAGACCTCCACATACGCTATAAAAACAAATATCGCAGCTACCTCAGTAGCAAGATCCATGTTTATTTGGCTTAATGAATTAGAAACTCAAGTCAAAAATAAAACTGCCAGGGAAGAAATTCTATCCTCCATACCGCTGTTAAAATCCGCCACTGCTTTTTTAGTGGACGCCTCGGCAGAATCTGTCAGATTCGCCGCTCGGGATAGCGCCCTATCTAACTCGGCCAGACGTGCCCTATGGGTAAAGTCCTGGTCAGGGGATAAAGTATCAAAATCCAAGCTCTGCTCTATACCCTTTTCGGGGGAATACGTATTCGGGCCTACGCTAGACAAAAGGCTGTGGATAAGAAAAAGGGGTTCCCAGAGGAGAAGGAAACCAAGAAGCGTTTTTTTTTTGGCCCCAAGGTTCCTACTCCAGACCCTATAGGGGTAAGGGGAAATCGGGCCGTTGGAGCTACCCCAAGGGCGGAAGAGGCAGGGGTTTCCTTCATAACACCCCTGACAAATCTACAGACAAACAATGACGCCAGGGTGGGGGGTCGTCTGAAGGGGTTCCTCCCTCAGTGGCGAGAGATAACAACCAACCCCTGGGTCTTAAACATTATGGAGAACGGTTACACAATCGAATTCTCAAAACGCCTTTCGAATCACTTCACAAAAACATGGAAAAACTCTGGAGGGAGATAAGAAAATTCTCAGTCAGGAGTAATATCTCGGGTTCCGACCCTGCAGCAGACCAAAGGGTTTTATTCAAAACTTTCTAGTAAAAAAAACAGATGGGTCGGACCGCATGATTATAAATTTAAAGCAATTAAACAAATCAATCAAGTACAGACGGTTCAAGATGGAATCTGTATCATCAATCATTCCACTCATAGAGAAGACAGCCTGCATGACATCAGTAGACCTAAAAGAGGCCTATTATCATGTTCCCATTCTCTCTCCATATCTGTAGTTCATCTGAGAGGGACACAAAATCAAGAAGCAGATTACCTCAGCAGGAATCGTATAGATCCAGTAGAATGGGCATTAAATCCCTCGGTCTTCCAAGAGATATCAGAAAAATGGGGCATTCCCGCCATAGACCTATTCGCAACAAAGAAAAACACGCAGGTAAAGCTATTTTGCTCTCTAAACCCCAGAGAGCAGCCCTTTGCGGTAGACGCCTTCTCAGTAAAATGGGAATGGCCCCTGGCATATGCCTTCCCTCCAATACCTCTTATTCCTCGGGTGATACAAAAGATCCTGCAAGACCAAGCTTCACTAATTCTGATCACTCCTTATTGGCCCAAAAGGAGTTGGTTTCCACTTCTAAAACTCCTCTCAATCAAGAATCCCTGGCATCTGCCTGCAAGGGGGGACCTTCTGATACAGGGTCCGGTCTCACATCCGGATCCAGGAATATTCAAGTTGACGGCCTGGATCCTGAAGCCGAATACCAAAGGAGTCAGGGCCTTTCAGAAAATGTGATTCACACACTTAAATACAGTAGAAAAAAAGTAACAAATATGATCTACTTAACAATTTGGAGAAGATTCTGCTCTTGGGTGGGAGGTTCCCAACCCGATACCTCTCACCCTAACATCCAGAAGATTTTAGATTTCTTGCAGAAGGGACTGGATATGGGACGAAGACCGAGTACTCTCAGAGTTCAAATATCCGCTCTTAGCTGCTTCTTTGATACATCCTTGGCTGACCATCGCTGGATTAAGAGATTTATGACGGCAGCCTCAAGAATCAGACCTTCCATTCCCTCTCGTATTCCACAATGGGATCTAAACATAGTACTTTCAGGGTTAACTGGTCCTCCCTTCGAACCCCTCGAAATAGCCTCTCAGAAATTTCTTTCCCTCAAGGTAGCTTTCCTGATAGCGATTACATCAGCTAGACGTCTGGGGGAGATCAGGCTCTGTCCTCCAGAGAACCTTATCTCCTGATTTCCAACAATAGTCACCCTCAGTCTAGACCCTACATTTTTACCCAAGGTAGTCAGACTTTCATAGGAACCAAGATATAATACTACCCTCCTTCTGCTCAAACCCCAAAAATGAGACAGAAGAAAAATTCCATTCCCTCGATGTCCGCAGAGCAATCATCAGATACTTAGAAGTCTCAAAAGAATTTAGGAAAGAGGATAACCTCCTTATCCAGTTTGGAGGGAAAAATAGAGGCAAAAAACTGTCCAAATCCTCCCTTGCTAGATGGTTAAAAACTACTATCGCAGAATGCTACAAAGTCCAAAATATTCCTTGCCCAGTCAAAATTAGAGCACACTCTACCAGGGCGGTAGCCTCCTCTTGGGCGGAGAGAGGGGGCGCTTCATTATCCCAAATATGCAAAGCTGCTACCTGGTCTAACGCTTGTACCTTCGTTAAGCACTATAGATTAGATCTTTCCTCCGTGACCGACTTGGCTTTCGGTAGGAAAGTTCTACAAGCCGTGGCCCCCCCCCTAAAAAATTCTAATATGTTAGTTCTCTATGTGGCCGTCATGGTGGCTGGAAATGGAAAACCGGAATTAGACTTACCGGTAATTCTGTTTCCTTGAATCCACCATGACGGCCTGGTTATTCCCTCCCAGAAATTATACAAGGAGTAGGATTTCAACCAGAATATCGTACGGTATGAGGAAATACCTAAAAAAACAAAAAAAACAAAAAAAATTTTTTTCCCCCACTTATTAATTCGGTAAAACACTGAGGAAGGTGGGTGGGTGGGGGCAATTAAAACCCTTCATTAGGTCAGGGGTCAATCTCTATGTGGCCGTCATGGTGGATTCAAGGAAACAGAATTACCGGTAAGTCTAATTCCGTTGTTTTTTTTTTTTTTTTTCCCTGTAAGGCACCAAGGGTTAACAGCCAAACAAAACTCAATATTTATTTCCCTGATTCTGCAGTTCACAGAAACACACCATATGTGGTCGTAAACTGCAGTATGGGCACACGGCAGGGAGCAGAAGGGAAGGAGCAACTTATGGATTTTGGAGGGCAGATTTCACCTGGATAATTTGAAGTTGCCATGTTGGATTTGAAGACCCCCTGATACACCCCAACAGTATAAACTCCCAAAAAGTGACCCCATTTTGGAAACTACAGGATAACTTGTATTAGTACAAGATAACTTGTATTAGTACATATGATTTTTTGATTGCTTGATATTGTGTTTTTTGTGAGGCAAGGTAACTGGCACCATTTTTGTTTTTTACAGCGTTCACCTGACAGTAACGAGTTTTTGTGTGTGTTGTTGTTGTGTTTTTTTTTTTTTTTTTTTCTTATAGAGAAGATTGTTATAGAAACAAGCATACCAAATATGACTTTTTTTGTTTGTTTCAGTTTTACATAATAAAGCTTTTTAGAAAAAAGTTATTGTCTCCATTTTCTGAAAGCCAGATTTTTTTACATTTTTCTGCTGTTCGTTTTTAGCAGGAAGAGTTTTTATTGGTACCATTTTTGGGGACATATGATTTATTTTTGATTCAGTATTACACACTTTTGGGGCAAGGTGAAAAAAAAAAACGTTTTTGGCACCGTTTTTATTTTACTTTTTACAGCTTTCACATGAGGGGGTAGGTCATAAGATATTTTTATAGAGAAGGATGTTACGGATGCAACAATACCGTGTGTGTGTGTTTTTGTTTTTTCTCCTTTTTTTTTTTTTTTTTTTTTTTCCCACTACTATATTGACTGACAGTGTGCCTGTGAGACCCAGCTGGGGGGGTCTGTACATGGCAGACCCCTGAAGCCTTTGGGTTGCCATGGCAACAATCAGCCCTCTGTCACTGCAGGGGGGCTAATGGAGAGGGAGCCCCAGCTGGGCCACCGCATTGATGACTCAGCTCATGACGTACTGTTACATCAAAATGCACCAAGTCACTTGCCACCGTGACATAATGGTATGTCACATGTCATCAAGGGGTTAAATCATCTCATGGTGAGATACTTGTATGTATAATGTATTTGTATAATGATGCCGCTTGTTCCCAAGACCCCAGAAATGGACTTCACCTATAGCCGTTCCCTTTCCCTAGTACTTAGTGTCTCTTGGTACTCTGCTACCCCTAAGATTTACAGTAGAGCTGAACTGCAGAACAATCGGCCACTTGCAAGTAAAACACTGGCAGATAAAAATGTACAAAAAAAACTCCCCAATAGATGACAGGAACTGAATGATGGTCACAGATGATTGAGATGGGAGTCTGGCAGTGGAGAGGATGGGAGATGGTAATGATGTGCAGGTTGAGAGCGGATGAAGTTGCAGTGAATAGAAATACAGATGTAATGAACTGACCCTACACCGTATACAGCCCAGCAAGACAGCCTAGACTTGTGATTGCTAATCTCCAGCACTCCAGCTGTGGTAAAACTATGACTCCAAAGATAAACACTTGCTTGGCCATTCTCGGAACTCTATAGAAATGAATGGAACATGCTGGGAGTCGTAGTTTTAGCCATACTAGCCTAGACAATACCACAACTCCTCATCAAATTTCAAAACAGATAACATATGCCATGGGCATTTCTTTCTCGATTCTTTATATCTTGTTCTAGTCTAGTGAGTGATCTCCAGCAACCTGAATAAAATAGCCTAGCCATATAAAGGCTCAGCAGTCAGCAACTCCACCCTATTTAACTAGGTGACAACCTACCCAGTTTTAGAAATGCTAGAAGAAAGGTTAACAGGGTAATGGCTTGTTCACACGGCTGTGCCCGTGCTGCCGAGGTCCGCAATGCATGGGCACTGACCGTGGGGTTTCTGCATGTGTATCGCAGACCCATTCACTTCAATGTGGTCCGCAATCCGCCTCCGACTATGTTGCGGAGGCGTGGACAGAAACACCACGGAAGCACTCCGTAGTGCTTCTGTGGGGTTCCGATCCGTGCTTCCATTCTCCACCGCACCACATCTTCGGGATTGCGGACCCATTCAAGAGAATGGGTCTGTGATGCGGGGTGCACACGGCTGGTGCATGTGTACTGCGGACCTACCGTATGCAGCCTGTAATATGGCCACAGCCGCACAACAGCTGTGTTAATTAGCCCTAACAATGAGCAAAATGCAGGAGAATTCTGGCGCCAAATAAGTTAAAGAAGAACTCCTGCAAAAATTTTTATTGTCTGACCTGTTAGAAAGGTGCATGATATAATCTGTAGTAAATGTCATTTTCTTATCAGAGGCTGTAATTGAGTTTCCACTCTTCTTATTGTAGCTGGGTCATGTGACCAACTCCCTGACCTCCAACTGACCCAGGACAGGAAGCCAGTAACTGCTTTATTCATTCCTATGAGACTGACAGTGAGGCTCCCATAGGAATGCATAGAAAATTAGACTTCCTGTCCACACAAGGTGCTGTGCGAGTTGGTAGGTCTAATTCCTAGTCACATGACACAGATAAGAAACTTCAGGATGATATAACTCAAAAATTCAGCTACTGGTAAGAAAATGACATTCACTACAGATTACATCATGTACATTTCTATCAGGACATGGAATAAAAATTTTTGCGGGAGTTCTTCAAGTACAACTTATTGTGTTTTAGATAATGTGTAGAGATGAGTGAATCGATTCTAAATTAATAGAATTCGGCCCAAATTTTGAAAGTTTGAATTGCATTTCAATCCAAATTTTGGAGAGGGGGGAAAAAGTGAGACTTGCAGCATCTGGCTACAGAACTATTTCTTTAACTTCTGCTTAGTCATGAGGTCTTCTGAGAGGTTCCCATGTAAAATAAGAGTAATTCTTTCATCATTTGAAGGAAACTGCCGTTGTATGTGGTAATATATAAACATGGAGTTCCTTTATATCATGGGGTTTTCTGCAGGGCTGGACTGGATCTGAAATTCAGCCCTAGCACTTTAAAATAGACAGGTCCACATACTGTGGATGTAAAAGCTATCTATACATAGTCATGGCACTTCCTACAACCTGGCGCGATGATGTAATCGTGACTGCCTGAGACCCAGCCCGTGCAGTTGTGGTGATGTCATTGCTTTGTGAGTACCTGCGCATAGGCTTCAGTCTGAGTGGCCTATGAGTGAATGGAAGGACCAGGAACCATGGGTTCCCATGCCCACCACCTTGTTCAGCTGTATTGCCATTCTGAGGATGATGGTTATGCGGTGGCCATTAGGGCCGTAGGCAAACCATCTGCAGCCCCCTTGGGCATCGGCCCATCTGGAATTTGACAGATGGGCATTCTGGCCCTGGTTCTGACATGTTGATGGTTTTGAACTGTGAATCCCACCAGTGCATGAAACAAGTTTTCTTTATCAGTTGCTACAGTGGCATCCCATGGCTGTTGCTGCTCTTCTCGCCAAACCCAGGTTCCTGTAGCCTGGTGAGGCAGGCCTGCCTCCTGCTCTCCCACTGTGCTTGCTTTGTCGTGCACACAAGGTATGGCCTGCTTGTTGACTAAGCCTCTCCTCCTGTGTCCTTAGGGTGCAAGTAATTGGTTCTAACAGTGTAGTTCCTGTGCAGGTGTGCTGTCTGTCTGCCCGTGTACCAACTTTCTACCAATTTTACTGTCCACTGCCATGCCTGCCCTCTGAATTGACTCTTTGCTGCCTGCCCTGACATCGGACTGTTTACCATATAGCTCCTCTTCCTGCCCTGACCTCAACCTGTTTGGCAGTGTGAAAATACCCTCAGTCATACACTCCTGAATGTTATTGAGGAGTTGCTACCTGTCCATGAATTCCAGGATGATCAGTAAAAATTTACTTTTCTCTACTACCTGTAGAAAAACATGAATCTGTTAATACAGTTGAAAAAAAGTCCATGTTCAACCAAGGCATATGTCTGTTAGTATATTTTATTATTTAACTTTTTTAAAATTTAATCCTTTTGGGACACAGCCTGTTTTTTTATTTTTTCGAGAGCCATAATGTGTGTGGTGTTTGTGTGGGGTTCTTTTTATTTATGTTTTGGGGGCAAGTTTCCTGTTGTGTTCACTATGCTTGCTAACCTTTACATTCACAATACTGTTTGTTTTTGTTTATTTTTTTTTAATAAAATTGGGAAAGGGGATGATTAGATTTTTTTTTTTAATATTTTAGTGTGTTTTACCCTTGTATTTTATTATAATTTTTATTCTATTTGGGGTCTTGAGCATGCCATTCTTTAATCGCTTATACCACAGCCTGCAATAGTATACTGTTGCAATTTATGGGATTTTTACTGGCTCCCTTTCAAGCTCTGCCTAAGGCACAACTTAAATAGCATTTGTCATTAGATTTGTACCTATGACGCTGGCTGACTGTTACATGTGCGCTTGGCAGCTGAAGACCTCTGTTGGTCCCATGTTCATATGTACTAGAGTTAACACACATGTTTTGAGACGTGTTATCTAAAGAAAATTCGTTAAAGAAGAACTCCCGCAAAAATTTTTATTCTCTGACCTGTTAGAAAGGTGCATGATGTAATCTGTAGTGAAGGTAATTTTCTTACCAGTGACTATCTGTGAGCTATCCCCTTTCTTATTGTTGCTGGGTCATGTGACCAACTCTGATCTCCAACTGACACAGAACAGGAAGCCAGTTACTTCTCTATTCATTCCTATGAGACTCAGAGTGAGGCTCCCATAGGAATACGCAGAGAAAGACTTCCTGTCCATAAGATGCTGTGTAAGTTGGTGAGCCTGATTGCTGGTCACATGACACAGATGAGAAGCATAAGAGAGATATACCTCACAAATACAGCCACTGGTAAGAAAATGACTCCCTACTAGAGATGAGCGAGCATGCTCGAGTGCCATTTTTGCGTATTTGCGTACGCATTTTAAAATTCCTACGCTATTCATACGCATATTTTAATCTATACGCAAATGCGTACGAATTGCGTACAAATTGAATTTGTACGCTATTCGTACGCATTTGCGTATAGATTAAAATATGCGTATGAATAGCGTAGCAATTTTAAAATGCGTACGCAAATATGGCACTCGAGCATGCTCGGCTCGTCTCTACTCACTACAGATTACATCATGTACCTTTCTTGCAGATCAGAGAATACTTTTTTTTTTTTTTTTTTTTTTGCGGGAGTTCTTTAAGCAAATACCTTCAATTGAGTTTCAATGGCTTTTGTTTCAAGATAACACGATGAGTTAAAGTTTGTGTGTTACCCCTGCTACATCAATATGTTTCATAGGTACAAATCTGCTGACAGATGTCCTTTAACAGGCCAAGGTGCCTTCACAAAGACCCAGGCTGCCATATCAATTCATTGGACAGGAGAGGGAGCCTGGTATTGAGGTCATATCAGTATACAGAACTGTAGCCCTATAATCCTAATCATTCATTATGGTCTAACAATTAGTCTTGGTAGATGTCTGATTTGTAAATATGTTGTCCAGGTGAAAAGGAAATTCATGTTGACAAGACTGGCACTGTCTGATGCTGATCAGTTTGTCAACTAGAGAAAGCTGCTGCAGAAGTGACAACCAATAGGAGTGTCGTCACTCTTGTAAAAAGTCTATTAAAACTGAATGGAGACATCTGCATATGAAGTCATGCCCAGCCAAGTACTGAATACCTCGAGGTCACATCAGTGAATAACTAAGGTACTGCTCAATGAGGGCAGTCAAGAGGAAAGAGAACGACAAAGGGCACTACAAAACTTAACAAAACAGGGGTTAATTATGAGCTAAATTAAGGCCATCTATAGAAATTGCAGTTTGGGATCTTGAGGAGGTCATCCATGCCACGTCACCTTCTGGTGGGTTTTTCATTAACCAGCAATGGGTTTCAGTAATGTTTCTCTAGTGATGACTCTGCACACAAATGAAAGGAGTGAGGTCATGGCTAGTTCTAGAAAACTGAACTGTATTTCAGCTCCAGTGTCGTGAAGCAGATTAGTAGGTCTTGAAAAATGAAGGATAATTGTTGGAATTCTGAGTAGATGCCCTCCTTGGCTCTTTAGCTTGTCCTTCTTTATTACATTGGCTGCCTGTGAGAAGTTCTTCTTTGCAGTCTCTTTGCATTTTGAACATTTCAAATCAAAGTTGTCTGCTAAGTAACTTCTAAATCAGACAGTATTTTATCCATTGCTATACCCGGTGACAGGACAAATTCTAAGAGGATTCTTTCCTTAAAGGGTTTCTGTCACCAGATTTGGGCATACTAAACAGGATGGCATTTGCAATGTGCAAATGCCACCTGATGCCCAATCTGGTTTTCTTACAGTAATCAGATGAGCCGTTTTCTTAAAAAAAGCACTTTTATAATATGTAAATTAGGCGTACTAGGTGCAAGAGGCGTTTACCTTGCAGCTAGTAATCGCCGTGTTCCTACCTCTAGTGCCGCCTCCTTCTTCCTGATTGACAGGGCCAGGCAGCTTGCTCGATGAGCTGCCGGCCCTGACCTCGATCGAAATCCCGCGCCTGCGCCGTGTAGGCTAAATTCTGCGCAGGCGCAGATAGTTCGCCCGGCTCCTGCCTCTCTCACTGCGCCTGCGCCGTGCGGAGTAAAAGCGGCGCAGGCGCAGTGAGTTCCCGGGTCCCGGGTCTCACTGCGCCTGCGCCGCTTTTACTCCGCACGGCGCAGGCGCAGTGAGAGAGGCATGGATTGTTGTCAGCTATACATTACAGAGACTCTCACTGCTAGGATTGGAGAGAAATCTGGCAGTTTAACCCCAAAGGTGCAATGGTTAATGGACACCGCAGCATCTTGGAGTTTAGGGTGGGTTGACATCATGTTTTATGCCTCTGTTTGACATATATGTTAGATTAGAAAAAAAAAGATACAGCAAAACGCAGCACACCATGTTCTTGTATCCTGCACAGTCTGTTAAAATAAAATATTATTTATTTATTTTTTTTGTACAATTGAACTCTATGGTGAATAGATGCCACAGTATGGCATCAGTCTGATTAGCCCCAGATTTGTAGTTTGAATGCTGGGGCTAATCTGTTTGCAGACATGTGAATGAAAATTTTGTTAGCAAAAAATTAATCAAGCGCAGGTATTGCCCATGGTTCCATAATACTGAACGATAGATACTTGTGCTGCTGTACAGTCTGTCTCATCTGGTGTGGGCACAGTCCTGACCACCAGCCGTCCGGGAAACAGAACGCTCCGGCGCTCGCTGTTTCGGTAGCTCCCATTTTGGTGCATGAGAGCTACTGAAACAGCGTAGCACTACAAGCTATGGTGTTTCCCTATCCCTATCTTTTTGTGCTACACTGTTTTCATGACTCTCATGCACTGCAATGGGAGCTACTGAATTGATGAGTGCCAGAGCGCTCAGTAGTTTCCCGGCTTGCTAGTGGTCGGGGCTGTCCTATCTAGACTTAGTAACCCCTTTAACTATTGAGCCACAGCTGCAGTCCAAAGGAATGCATTGTGTTCTATGCAGTCTTGTTTACTGAAGCTGTCACTCAATAATTCAAATTGGTCACCATGTAGCCCAGGCCTTATGGTTGTGTTTAAAATTTTTTTTTTCCAAAAAATATAATTCCTTTTTCTTGGGCGCGAGTTGTGTTTTTGACAGACTACAAGCCCCCTGCCGTATAACCTAGTAGCTAACTTTTTAAAAAATCTCATACATTTTTGTTTTAAAGCAACTTTTAAAAAATTTTTGTCCAGATTGCCATTGCTCATCTGACTTCTGCATAGAATTCCCAATATGAATTTCGCTGACACTGTGGTTGTGATTTTATCAAGAACTCACGTGTAGACTACCTGCTGGGTTGGTACTAGTATAGTTAGTCATTGTGCAAGAGGTTTCAGCAATGAAACCTTGCCAGGAACGTATGTTTGTTTTATTGGCTGTGTTTACCTTGGGTTATAGTCGGAGGGTAGGTCAAATTTTTGGCACACTTGCTTGCGCTGTATGCACTTATTAATTGTCAGTCAAAACAGCACAAACCTATCCTTCACGCTCTGGAAAATTAAGAGATTGGTTGCCACCCAATTTCACCACCTGAAATAAGTGATCACAGGCATATTCCTGCACGGAGAGAAGTTGGTTTGCTCTATTATATTTTAATGCAACATTTGTCCAAAAATGGTCCATTTTTACCTAGTCATATTTTTGCTTGTTGCCTATGAAAGCAGACATCTGTTAAAGGGGTTTTCCAAGATTTTTTAACTGTCCTATCCTCTGGATAGGTCATCAGTATCTAATCGGTGGGGGTCTGACACGAGATCCCTGCTGATTAGCTGCTTGAGAAGGCACTGGCACCCACAGTACAGTGCCACACAACTTCAAACAGCTGATCGGCAGGGGTCCCAAGTGTCGGACTCAGTCTGATTTAGATTTTAAAAATTCTCGAAGACCCCTTTAAAGAGGACCTTTCACCACTCATGAAATGTTTGTTTTAATAGTTTCATGCATTCCCCATGTAATAACTATTCTGGAGCGTCTATTCTTATGTCTGTATGTTGTGCCATTCCTTTATTTCTACTAGAAGTTATGAATGAATTGCCAGCAGTCTGCAGTAAGGGTACAGAGGGGAGGTAACCAGTTGGGGGTGTGTACCTTCACAGACTCAATCTATCCAATCTGTGCTTCCATTTTCAGACTTTGCAGGGTCACACCCCCAACTGGTTACCTCCCCTCTGTACCCTTACTTAAGACTGCTAGTAATTCATTCATAACTTCTAGTAGAAATAATACAGGCATGTCAGGAGAGGTTACTGGTTCTCTTTAAGTTTAACTATCCTTTTCAGAACTTTTTTTTTTTTTTTTTTTGCATGGTGACCTTTATAATTTTCATTGGTGGAGGTCCAGGTGCTTAAACCCCCACCTTGATCCCGGCTGAGCACGTCTCCTCCTCGTTTCAGCATTTTGTATCCCACCAATCAAAAATTTTAGTCCTTTTACATGGACTGATCTGTCATGCAATTATCCAGAAGGAACCCAACGTTCCTGATAATTGCCTGATTGTTACCGGTGATGAAGGCCATATTTACATGCAACAATCACCTCTGCTGTATGGGGAGAAGCCATCAATACAGTGATCGCTCATCCCCATATAAAGCCTTGATCCAAGGCAGCAGATCACTGTATAGAAGGTGTGATCTGTACAGGAATGATGATTTTTGGTGCTGGCCAACAAGCGTTTGCGGGCTCTAATTAAACTAATGAGTCGGCACTGTTCAGTGGGTCTGTATTGTTAATGGCCGCTCGGTATTAAAGGTGCCGCACGGCCACTAACAATACAGACCCACTGAACAGAGCAGTCTCATTAGTTTAACTAGAGCCCGCTGTGGCCCTTTCAGCCACGCGGCACTCGAACACAGCGAGGGCTGTGTTGCAAGCGCCACACGACCGCGCCATGTGTTACTTACACATGCCAATTATCGGGAACGAACATTTATACAAACACTCGTCCCCGATGGTGTCCTGATTATTGGTCCATGTAAAAGGGGTTTGCCCCACTTTAAAGGGGTTTTCCTGGGAAAATGATTTATCACGTATCCGCTTCTACTGAACTGACATAGCTTGTTCTCCATCAGTCCTATAGAAGTCTGTGGAGGGATGGACCAGCACATGTACTACCACTGCATTCACAGAGTAGACTTGATGATAGGTGATAGATAATTTTCAAGGGAATCTGTCACCAGTTCTGTGGCAACATGAACTAGTGACACAGACCCAACTTCACTCCCTTTGCCACGTTTTTTTTCTTAAATTCCATGGTTATAGAGGTATTCCAGTTACCCCCTATCCCAGGGATCAGCAGTAGAGATGAGCGACCATGCTCGTAACGAGCACTGTAGCGCTCGGCTCCCCTGCGTTCGCATGGGCGCAGGCATCCGCTTCTGTCGGGTGAGGAGGACGGAAGCGGCTGCCTGCGCCCATGCGAGCGCAGGGGAGTTGAGCACTACAGTGCTCGTTACGAGCACGTTCGCTCATCTCTAATCAGCAACCATCGGCACTCCACCTGTTCTAAGACTACAACTTCCAGCTGAGTGAGTGTGCATGCTGGGAGTTGTAGTTTTACAGCAGCTGGAGTGCCGAAGGTTGCTGATCCTGGAATAGGGAGTTAACTATTAGATTAGTGGGGGTCCTACCACTCGAACCTCTATTGATCATGAGAGCGGGGACCCTGTATCCTTTGTCGCCCCTCAAAATCAACAGTGACAAGTCGGGCACGCACACTGCTGCTCCGTTCATCTGTATGGGGGTTCTGGAAATAGCAGAGCGCTGTACTCGTCTGTTTCAGGAGCTCCCTTAGAGATGAATGGAAAGGCTGCATTGGCAGTGTACATGCCCGACCAGGCACTTAATTTTTATGGAGGGCCCAAAGAGGTTCTTGTGACTAGGGAGGGGTCCTAAGTACCCAAGTACTAGCGTTCACACAGTGCAAGCACTCTGACAGCTCCTAGGATAAAGACTCCAATCGGCCACAGGGGAAGCATGGCTCATACATAAGATAACTCCAATTCTCAGGCTCCACCGCAGAGTGCCATTGGTGACTTCATGACACCTGGTGATGTCACTTTATTTTGTATTCAGTAGGATCTATATTTTCTGTAAACAAAGCAGTGGCTGGGAACAGCACATCTTGTGCAATACTGGCAAAAGTCTGAAAGTTTCCCCCCAGAAGGACACTCTGCTTCATGTCAGGAGGCTGTTGGTAAAGGGGAGTCCGTGCAATATTTCGAACCACTTTAAGGGTGGGTTCACAACACATTTTATGCCTCTGTTTGACACATACATCACCTTAAAAACCGCAGCACACCACTTTCTTGTATCCTGCACAGTAGGGCTGGGCGATTAATTGAATTAATTCGCCAATTGCAAGCCTCACAATTTTATTTTTTTAGGAAAATCATGAATTCGATTTTCCTAAAATGGCGCCCGACATATAAAATAAAAAAAATATCTCACCTGTCCTGCTCCGCTCCGGTGTCCGGCACTCCTCTTCTTTTCCGGGGCTGCACTGTCCTGACCGCGTACAGCGTCAGGACGTAGTGCGCGCACTCTGACCTGACGCTGCACGCAGTCAGGTAACAGTGCAGTGCCGGGAGAAGAAGAGGGGCGCTGGACGTGGAGCAGAGCCGCGGCGCAGGACAGGTGAGTTTTTTTTGTTTTTTTTTATTATGATGGTGGCTGATCGGAGGTCTGAAGCGGGCATTTTGGGCTGCTGTGGGGTCTGATGGGGACACTTTGGGCTGCTGTGGGGTCTGATGGGGACACTTTGGGCTGCTGTGGGGTCTGATGGGGGCACAATGGGCTGGTCTGATGGGGGCACAGTGGGCTGATCTGAGGTCTGATGGGGGCACAGTGGGCTGATCTGAGGTCTGGTGGGGCCACAGTAGGCTTTTTTTATTTATTTATTTTTTTTATATTTTTACTAACATAAGAAAATTGAGATTTAAATCGTGAATCATCCAAAATTTAAAAAAAAAATCCCCGTCATTGAGGCCAGGTGCTGGCTGTGTGATATGGCCCACAATTGTATTAACAGGTTAATCATATTCATTGCTAGCGCAGTGTGCCCCCTCACACCAGTATTATATTCATTGGTGGTGCAGCTGCCTATTAGGGTGAATAGGACAAGGGTTTTAGCCCCCTAAATAAAAAGTTAAAAACAGTTTTTAAACTTAATATTTTGTTTTTGTTTTTTTTTTTAAATCCCCCCCCCCCCCCTTCCCAATTTTACATATAAAATATATAAACAATAAAAAAAAAATTACGTATTGCCACACCAGAAAAACTCCAAACTATTAAAATATTTTAAAAATCTCCTATGGAAAAAAAAACACTGAATTTGCCATTTTTTAGTAACCTTGCCCCCCCCCAAAAAATAGCATAGCACTGTTCTATTATGGGCCGAACATTCCAAAGAATGTGCAATACACATGGCTTTTTTGTGGTTTTATTTTTTGTGTGGTATCAAGTATCGCTATACTTTTTTTATGGTATCGACATCGAATCTAAATTTTGGTATCGTGATAACTCAATGTGAACCCACCCTAAACATTGGTTACATGCATAGTTACAGATGTTTCGTTGGATGTTGAAGACTATCACTACATCCAGCAGTTCTTGGTTGTCGGCTGATCAAATACTGTGTCTGTATACAGCCGATCCGATCAGTTAACCGCTAACATCTGGAGCTGGTGTCTTTACTGTAAAAAAATGCTATTCAAACCACAAAAGGGCAGAAAAATGCCACAAAACACCTATGAGTTTTCAGATCAGATGCAGACCCATTCATCTCAACGAGTCCGCAAAAGACGCAGACTGCACACCCATGTGCTGTCTACATCCGTATGTCCAGCCCTGCAAAAAAATAGAACATGTCCTAGTCTTGTACATTTTGTGGACAAGAATAGGACTTTTCTCTAGACCGAGTGGGGGGTGGGGGCGAGGTTGAGCGGAATGCTCACAGCTGGGATCCGTGATTTGTGGATCTAAAATGCTTATGGCTGTGTGCATGAGGCTTAAGACCAGCTTCACGTACTTTTCATGGTGTTTTTCCTAGGCTTCTCTATAGGCCTAGAAAAATGGCAGCAAAAATGCATGTACAAATGACAATAATTAAAATGTAAAACGGTTTTAAATTTTTTTTTTTTTTTTTTTTTCGGGCATTATAAATCATCAGAAAAGAGCAACTGCGTGAAGGCATCCTAAAGTTGGCTTCGCACACAGTGTTTTTGGAAAATGGCAGCATTTTAATTTTTTATTTTTTTGATGAAAAATGCTTCCCCAAATATTAGCTGAAAGTCTATAGTGAAGTATAAACGTTCCCAAAACGTTTTATTTTATCATTTTGGATCGGTAGGTTTTTTTATTTATTTATTTTTTTATACCCACAACACTGCATACTCTGAATATAGTGATTTTTCCCATGTATTATGTATTAGCTTTTCTAGTGGAAAAAAAAATGTATTGCAAAAAATATTTAAAAAAACGGAATGAAAAATGCGTAAAATTTATGCCAATTTTTACAAGCTATAAAAACACACAAAAAAAGTACATGTGAAGGAACACAAAGGGCTGATTCACATGACCATGCTCTGTCCGGGAAACAGTCTGTGTGTCGGCCACATGTCTCGGACCGATCGTGGTTCCCCTGATCCAACCTCACTGCATCATAGCGAGTTATGATGGTCAGTACCTATCTGATTGTGGGTCTGTTGTACTGTACTCACATGACATGTTGAATAGACATGGGGCAGCTGCATGCAAAAGCAGCTGAATGATCAGGGAACGAACAGTTTGTTCCCTACAAGTGCCCTTTGTGGACCGCAGAATGGAGATTCTAATTGTATCACATATTAACAAATACAAATTATTTAATAAAAAATGAAGGTGAAACGTTGCTAATATTCGCTCAACCTTGTAATGTGCCATGGGCTACATTTCTAGAGGAAGCCGAGTACTGTTCTCACAGCCACCTCCAGGCCTGAGTCACACGTTGGGTAATGATCATGGTCACTGCTAATTAGAGAAGAGCTGGTAAGATGTAGTTATTGGAGAGCATCAGTGACTGGAATGGAGGAATCCAGTGGTGCGCTGACGTCCCCACATATATCCACGGCGTCTGATTCATGCAGCGCACGCATCTGTTCCTCATTAGGATCAGCATATATGAAGGGTATAAATTAGATGAGCCACTACAGTTCTGTTTTATTAGATAGTTTTGACTTCTTTAACACAAGTTAATAAACCATTCAAAATGGCAGCGGTCTATGTTTAGCCACACAATGGTGCCGACGTCACTGTGGACATCAGCTGGGGATTGTACAGGAACAGACCAAAACTAGTCTCACTATGTAGAAACGCCTTCAATGTACTGGACGCAAGTGGAAGAGTTGGACATTGGCCAGATCACCCCTGGCATATCCTATTTTCCCAAATTGTGCCATAAGGTCTAGGTGCACTCACATTAGTAAATCTGGCCATAGCTTGAGTCTTGTATAATTAGGAGAGGGCTACATACACACCTGGCTGCTGGGTATGCACATATACACAGGCTCTGCAGAGAAGAGCGGGGGGCACGCTGTCCTCATGAATGGGGAGCAGTTTCTAGTGGGAGGCATAGGGGTATAAATGATGAATTTGAGGGTTTACCCTCTTTCTCATGGAGTTCCCCTTGTTTCTTATTATGCAAGTTATTAAATCCAGTTTTCATAAGGAGATATGGTAAGCGCAGATTTGGGAGTGTGTGCTGCGCTTTGTGCTATGGTTGCCAGTTGTGATACTTTCCATGTCGCTCATTTTACATGTGTTCATCATAGGCTTTGAAATTCAAATATTTGTTCCATATTTTAAATCTAAATCTCTGGATGGTTTCTTTAGCCATAAAACATACCGCACATATCTGTCCAAGCTGCTGTCCTTTTTAATACTGCTCTACTTTACAAGCTATCTGTCCTTCACAGGGTGAATGGTGAATAGATGTGTACGGGACTGTCACCGCTCGCTCCGCATTGTATGGTGTGGTTGAGCTGATGCTTATACATGTGAGGTCTTCAATGTTTGCCCCAGTGCTGCCATACACTGCACCACCACTACTAAGCAGATGGCCTACACGGCTGCAGCCTCTTCATACAGCCGATCAGCAGGGGCCATTGAGAGTCTGATCAGTGTGATTAACAAAAAAGAAGTATGTAGGTTTTTTTTCCTCTGTATTCTTCCCATTGCTTGCCACTACTACCACTGAATGGAGCCAGAATACAGTTCTGTTCAAAGTGTAGCGGTCGTGTTGGGTTACCATTCAGTTCAGTGGAAGCTGAGCTGCAGTAACCCAATGCGGCCACTACACTTTGAATGGCGCTGTGCTACCAGCTCAATTTAAAGTGCTAGTTCATATGCCGGAGGCTGCAGGGAACAGCTGATTGTAGGTGTACAGGGTGTCTGAGGATAGGTCATCACTAGGGATGATTGAACATGTGTTTTCAAGTTCGGCGTACAAGGTTCGGGATAGCTAAGAATTCCATTATGGATTCCGCTACCACGGACCATAATTTGTCACGAACTTGAAAACAGAAGTTCGCTCAACACTTGTCATCACTATTAGGAGCCTAGAAAACCCCTCTAACACGCACTGGAAATGAAATGCTAATCTACTATTTTGCCACTTACATCTCCTCTCAAGAAATAAGGCCTACAGCAATGACTAACTAAAAATGTTATGACTGACAGAAAGCATACAGATTTCTGATTTGGAGTTTGGAGAACCTATAAAAAGGACTAAGGAGTATCAGCAAGATGTCTCATGAGTTGGTAGGGTGACTGCAGTGGAATTATCTAGCTTTCTTGCAATTCCATTGTCATACTGGTTGTAGCATACTGTTGGGACACTACTGAACCATGAGGACCTTTCACATCTGCCGTTTCCACAAGGTATTCCAGTGTGTAGATGGTTGCCAACAATTAGTATGATGCTGCAGATGAGGTATTGTCTGGTACTCTTCCTGTCTTATCGCCCTGTGATTCATTAACTCAGTTTCCGTCTATTTCATCAGAACGTATCCCGTCACCTCCCACAAACTTGGGGGAATTTCGAGGTATGCTCTTAGACAATGGCGTGGTATTTTACGGAAAAGCATTTCCATAAAGTGTCTAAAAACTTGGGACTTTCCCTAAATTGCAGTCATATTTTATACATATCTGAAGCCTTTTGAGGAACCCTTTTTTTCATGTCTTGGGGAAACTTTTCCACAGGAAGGATGACTTCCATTTTTATTTGGTTATAAATTATGAACAGTAAACTTTTTCTTTAATCCAGCGCCTGAGCAAGCAATAGTAATAACCACTGATGACCCATGTATACAAGGACAGATTATATGGAGAACACATGATGTCCTCCACTAACCACCCTTCCTGATGGCCCTCCTGCCTAGTCAGTGTGACTGTCCTTAAATCTAGGAGTTGCTATCTCCATTACTCCTGTACTTTTCAGACTTTTCAGTGGAGAGGGTCAATGTATGTGCAGACACCTCTCCTGGATGTTATAGGGGGACAGGTGGGATTCAGGTACTAAAGATGGAGTGGGGAACCCACATGAATGCATACATGGAAAGCTGCAGAGTATCTAATCTTCCATGATGAGGGAAGCCTTAAAGGGCATCTGTCAGCAGATTTGTACCTATGACACTGGCTGACCTGTTACATGTGCACTTGGCAGCTGAAGACATCTGTGTTGATCTCATGTTCATATGTGTCCGCATTGCTGAGAAAAATAACTTTTCAATATATGCAAATGAGCCTCTAGGAGCAATGGGGATGTTGCTGTTACACCTAGAGGCTGTTTTCTCTGCAACTGCTGCACTCTGTACTTTGACAGGGCCAGGTAGTGTAAACCTCAACCTGCATGGCCCTGTCAAAGTGGAGAGGGCGTAGCAGTTGCAGAGAGAGCAGAGCCTCGAAGAGTAATGACAACGCCCACTTTGCTCCTAGAGGCTCATTTGCATATTTTAAAGTTTTTTAATATACCTTATCCTAAGGGACACTTCAGAGCCAGTTTCATACAAATGTGCAAATTCACTTAAAGTATAATTGAAAAACATTTCTTGTCAATTAAAAAAAAAATTTTTTTTAATGCATTATATTTTAAGGATCCATTCACACGTCCAAGTGTTTTGTGGTCCGCAAATTGCGGATCCACAAAACACGGACACCGGCCATGTGCGTTCTGCATTTTGCGGACAGCACATGGCTGGCTCTATAATAGAAATGTCTTTTCTTGTCCATGGCTGCAGACAAGAATAGGACATTTTCTATATATATATATATATATATATATATATATATAATTATTTTTTGCGGGGCTGCGGAACGGAAGTGCGGATGCAGATGGCACATAGTGTGCAATCTTCATCTTTTGCAGGCCCCATTGAAAATGAATGGGTCTGCACCCATTCCGCAAATTTGCGGAACGGATGCAGACCCGTTATGCAGAAGTGTGAATGGACCCTTAAGGCTTTTTTTTTTTTTTATTGACATTATTGATTTTATTGGCTATATATATATATATATATATATATATATCAAATCGGTTGGGGTCCGACACCCTGCCAATTAGCTGTTCTGCAGTACCTCTGGCGCCAAGTCTGCTTTCTAACTGCACAGCTCTGTCCCATTGAAGTCAGTGGTAGCAGTGCTGCAGTAACCAGCTCCGTCCTCTGTCACCAAAGCTACTGCAGATCGGCACAGGTGCAGGCTATCGGACCCCACTCGATCAGATATTGATTGCCTATCCTGAGGATAGGTCAATGATGGCTAACCTCCAGCACTCCAGCTGTGGTGAAATTACGACTCCCAGCATGCTCCATTCATTTCTATGGAGTTCTGAACAGCCAAGCAAGTTTGCATCTTGGGAGTTGTAGTTTTACCACAACTGCAGTGCCGGAGGTTAGCCATCTGGTATAGGTTGTTGTTGTTTTTAAAATCCCCAAAAACCCATTTATGGCCCCAATATACCTTAGATTATCGTCAGCCAAACCCACCAATTTCAGTGGGGGCTCTTGACACTGTACCCAGACAGATTGTGCGGATAAAAGAAAGATCGGGCATGATGAATTTCAGTATCCTATCCTTTTGTCTGGGGAGAAGATAAGCCACTGTCAGAGGTGTTTGGCAGCAGCATTCTCCTCCACTGTTTTTGAAAACACACGCATGCTTGGCTGAATCAAGCATGTATGTGTAAAGAGGAATTAGGATGAATAGCGGTTGACTGAAGGCGAATTGAAGATGTAGGCGCTCTCTTAGCCTCCATACCACCGATGTGATTCTAGTAGGACATGTGGGGAACAGGAGAGTTCTTCTCTGGTATTCTGCTGTAGTGTTGGACATTTCTAGTTTTCTGCCATCACTCCCAAATAAACATAATCTGTGAGCCGGAAATTTGTCGCTGGGGATAATTTTCTGTTCTACAGGGGAACCTCATGATCATGCTCCAGAGTCCTCAGTGAATTGGTGACTCATCAGCACTCTGTTATTCAAGCCGCAGTGATGTATAGGGAAACTTTTTTTTTTTTTTTTTTTTTTTTTTTGAATGTGGCATTAATTATACGGCAGTAATTTGTTAAACTGAAATAAATCTATATTTACCGCAATGCTCTCTAGACCTATTCCCATCTATTCAACTTTTACTGCCAGTAACCTAAACCAGCTTGACGTACAGTATCCATGACGAGCAATTTGTTTTAGTACCGAAGCAAACTCATGCTTTTAAAAATTAAATTTTTAAATAAATCGGCATATATGGTTCTTTTTTTCCATATTCTCCCTTTCTCAGTGCTTTGGGAACTAAGTTGGTCATTTGTTATCCAGAAATACGCCTATATTAGGCGTACAACTGTGAAAGATTGAGGCGCAAAGGTTAGTTGCGCCACAATCTGCGACTTTTCCACACTCACACCAGGTCTTAAAAAAAAAAAAAAGTGGAAGGGGGTGAGCCAACAGGCCCATTTTATTAATTATTTTCTACACCTGTTTTACAGGAAGCTGTCATACAGTTAGACTGGCGCTGGATGCACCAAAGTTGTGTAGAGGATGGCGCCTCTTCATAATTTTGGCGGATCCACTGCCAGATATAGGGGTTAAGTAAAAATTTAGGGGGTCATATATTAAGACCAGCATTTTGGATGCTGGTCTTAATATATGACCCCCCCCCCCAATTTTGACTTTCAGAAGATTTAGATAAAATTTGGAGCAAAAGCTAACCAGCTGAGGACTGCCTGCCATATATTTGAAAGGCAGTCCAGGGTCGCTAAAGCCTGCGCCATTTTATATTTACAATGCAGGCTATAGCCAGCTGAAGGGGCACCCGAGAGAGAATACAGAAGCGATTTTCATCACTACTGTATTTTGCCGTTTAATGGGTTACAGTTGAAGTATATATTGTAAAAAAAAAGTCCCTCAGTGGTCTTTTCTGAGCTTTAAGGGACAAAGTATAAAAATGAAAGGGAAAAATTGCACAAATAACCCACCCCAAAAAAACATCGCCCATGCAAGTAGTTCTTGCATGGCTGCCCAGGACTATATTACCTGAAATTGGACATGTGTTGTATGAAAGTTTATTGTAGACGTTGGACAGTGAATTACATTTTAGGGTAATATATTAGCAGAAAAAATTAGCTAAAGTGTAAAAGTATATATTTTTTTTACTGTTTTGTTAGATTAGAAACCTAAGAATTTCAAAGCATAAATTGTGTCTAGAAATGTTATGAATGTTTTTAAGGAATAATTCAATCGTGTTGCTAGGCAAGTTATATCTGGTAAACTAATGAAAAACAGGGATCTAGTCCTGATGACCAAAATTACCCTGATACTGACCCGGTAAACCTTCTGTTCGGATGCAGTTCTTAGCGGCTACATGTGTCTCCAGACTTAAAATTCACACTTGTATGATTTTTTTTTTTTGCGGCCTTATCGACATCTGTTACCCACTGACAAATCATGTGAAGGCCTCGCGCACACAACTGTAGTTTCAGTCTGTATCAATCCACATTTTTTGCGGACCCATTTATTTCAATGGGGCAGCAAAAGATGTGGACCCCACACGTATGCTGCCCACATCCTTATGTCCGCTCCACGGCTCTTCAAGAAAATAGATCATGCCCTATTCTTGTCCGTTTTGTGAAGAATAGGCATTTGAAACACTGTGGGACCACGGGGCTGTTATCGGTGTTTTGCGGACCGCAAAAACTGATACGGCCATGTGTTACAGATATGGCCACGCTAGGCATTTCTGCTACAGATTTTGCTGAATCTGCACTAAGTATCACATGTGGATTTCACCATATGCTTTGCCAACTGTGAAATCCACAGTGGAAATCTGCCACATAAATTGACAAGTAGAAGATTTAAAATCCGCATCACAGGTAATTTTTACTTTGCATCGTTATTCTGCAGCGTGTGGATGAGTGTGTGGTTTTTTTTTTTTTTTGTTTTTTTTTTAAATCCTATACACTTTGCTGGTATAGGAACATGCCCTAAAGTAGTCTTCTCTCCCTATGATCAGATGAGGATATTTCGGACACTGTTGGTCTCAATTACGTCACATGTGTATTGCATGATTAGCTGAATTAGGCCAATCGTTTGCCATTGAATTTAAAGGGAACCTGTCATCTCCGAAACACCCCCTGAACTAGAGTAAGTGTTGTATAGTGTAAGTGATGCTGAATCCGAATATGTAAGTTTTACCTTCATATTCACTTCCATTCCGGCCTGGGGCGGACTGGGAACTTAAAGTGGCCCTGGAAAAAATACTAAAAGTGGCCCCGTTTTGTATATGGGTCCAAATTGATGGAAGGCAGGGTCAGTAATAGCATACTGTGGCACATTATACCGCCGCAACAGAGCCAAATACCACAGTTCATCACAAAATACTGTCAGCAGCACAAAATACATCCCCAAAAACTTCCACTTGTCGGCAATGAGGAGGGCTCAGGTGGCCCCCTGGGCATCTGCCCACCGGGAAATTTTCCTGTAAGGTCTATGGCCAATCCGCCCCTGATTCCGACGCTGTGCTCCCACAAAGCAACAGTAAAATGCATTGAGAGGACTCTTCTTTGAGTCCTCTCCATTATGTGAGTGAGCACTGGAGTCCACTGAGTGCATTTTACTGCAGGTTTGCGGGAGCACAGCGTTGGAATGGAAGGGAGTATGAAGATAAAACTTACATATTTGGATTCAGCATCACTTACACTATACACCGCTTACTGTAGTTCAGGGGGTGTTTCGGAGATGACAGGTTCCCTTTACAGCAGCAGTCGCTCAGTGGCAGGGCCCCACCCTAAACATCTACAGGATCATAATCTAGCATTATAAAACTGCATATTCTCATTACGTCTGATGATAAAAGCTCCACAAAAGGGTATATCTGTACTGCTCATTCTTACCCCTACCCAGTGCTGTTGGCAGATCAGCATGTTCAAAACTGCTGACAGATTCCCTTTCATGCAACATATAAAGTGAAGCACTGTTCTTATCACCTAAGCATGATGTACAGAGCCTCATTCACACGTCAGTGTTTCATGGACGTGTGCTGTACGTGTTCTCCATGGACAGCACACGTCCCCATTCATTTTAATGTGTGTATTCAGACATCAGTGTTTCATCACGGTCCGTGGGTCAGTGTTTTCAGCACGGATGCATGTCCTATCTTGATCCGTGTTCCTGGATCCCTCACGCCCATTATAGTCTATGGGTCCATGAAAACCACAGATGCAACACTAATTCCATCCGTGTTGCATCCATGTTTTACGGATCATTAAGAAGAGATGCTTTGAAAATGATTTTTCAGTGTCAGTCAAACACTGATCAAACATGGACCCAACACGTATCCTTCACGGATGCCTCACTGACCACCTGCTCACGGATTTGGACACGGACGTGTGAATGAGGCTTTAGGCCTTATCTACATGACGTGCCATGTGCATTCCACCACCACCCCCCCCCCTTCCCCCTTTTTTTTTTTTTTTTTTTTTTTTTTTTTTTTTTTTTTTTGTACCCCCTGAAATTTCCTATTCTTCACATAACAGACATATTCTATTATTATTTATTGTATTTTTTGCAATAACTGAGGATTGGATGCAGAACAAAAACAGTCAGTGCATATGGCCTAACTATACCATTTATTAAAGGGGGTATCCTGTTAGAAAAGAAATCATGTTGTGGTGATGGTGTGGTCACCTTACTGATCCCTCACTGCTCCCGTACTGACTTTATGGTCCCCCGTTACTGACTGGTCGGTGCTGATGTTCTGACACAGGGGCATGTAATCTCTCAGTAGCAGAGGTCACGTGCCCCTGTGCCAGAACGCCTTCACTGACCCAGGAAGCGGAGAGCGACGAGGAACCTGGCAGCGAGGTGAGTAGTGATATTTTTTTTTTTTTTTTTTTTTTTTTTTTTTTAATGCGCCTTCAGCACATTATAACGGAATACCCCTTTGATAAATGGCATAGCACGGCTACGTTCTAAGTTCATACTAAGCCCCATTTACCCCTCCCCATTCAAGAATTTGTTGCAGATTTCTGATATTTGGCACAGTGAATAAATCATAACTTAACTGCTTTTAATCCTTTTTTTTTTTCTCTGAGGAGACTTTGACTTGCAACTGAATACTGTAATAACAAATACAAGGCCAGATTAGGACACCACTGTATCCCGAGGCAACAGAATGACTTCATTTTACAAATGTAGTGTCATGTCTGCAACTGATTACCTTATACCAGCGCTATCTGACTGGCCCAAGTGGTGAAGGACAGATAACATAACATGCAGTTGTGTGATAAGTAGCCTGCTTGTTGTAATTAAAATTAAGTACAGAATGGCAACCCGATGAGTACATTCTGTACACAACATATTCCCAGAGCTGGGTGCAGCACCTGGTGTACAAAATATACTATGGGGGTCATTTATTAACCAGAAATATGACTATATTGGGCGTATTTTTGGTACAGATTGTAGCGCAAAGGTCCTTTGAGCTGCAATCTGCGACCTCTCCACACTCATGCCAGAACTTAAAAAAGTGGGTGCACAGGGAAGGGGACAGTGCAGAGCTGAACCCGGACATAACATGTTCTTCACCCCTCTAGTCTATTTCATGCTCCAATGCTCTCCCTTGCCCTGCACAGAGTAAGGCAAGGGCTGTTTACGGAGCAGAGAAGGCAGTGTTTTGTATGAGCGCTGCTTTCTCTTCAAACAACTGATCGGTGGCGATGCCAGGAGTCAGACCACCGCTGATCTGATATGGATGACCTGTCCTGAGGATAGGTCATCAATCGTAAAAGGCGGACAACCCCTTAATTTTTTTTTTTTTTTTGGACTTCTCGAAGGCCACAAACACAATGCGTATCATATGTGGAAAACCTGCAGCATTATATAGTACCAGGTTTTTTTTTTTTTCCCTCATCTACACAGTTCAGGAAGTTTTCTGTACTGAAATTGACCTGATGTGTGGATTTGCAAATTCACAGTATGTCAATTGTTTGTGCATATTTTCAGTGCAAAGGATGAGATCTGGGACAAATCCAAGACAGAATCCGCAAGTTACATCTGGATTTTGGCATGGAAGCGAAGTGAAATTCGCAGGGAAATCCGCATAAACTGCATGGCTATGCGCATGTATTCTAAATCTACCATCCCAAGTCTGTGTTAACCTCCTGTTGCTCCTGGACAATTCCTCCGGCATTTCTGTTTGCAGAGTACCTCCTCACATCCTCCCACTACTACACACTTGCATGCGCGGTTACCCGTCCTCTGTGTTTCCCCTATAATCGGTATGCAGCTGAGTATGCACTGAAGAGTACCCACATGCATATTTATTATTTACATATTTAGGGGAACTGGTGACCTCCTTCCTATGAACATAAGGAGCCCAGGGAGGTGCCTATAGCCCAGAAAGAGACGAGTGGTTATGGGAACCGTAGTTTCCAAGTTAGAATTTTAGTTAGAAATTTCTCTTATGAAGAAGGATTTACACAAAAAAGCTGAACACACATAAAACAGGAAGATCAAAGCAAGTTTGTTTTGGCACAGGGCATTTTTATAGAAAAAGAAAAAAATAGTGGTGTATAACAAACAATCACATTGCCATAGTAAACAAAGAAAAGGGATACAGTACCCCTATAACCCACAGTGGACATATGGAAGAAAAAAGAAGGAATATAAAGCCACCAGGCAACTATTTACACACATTAGACGGGTGACTGCTTGTGAGATAACCCCTTTAATCAAGTGACTTTAATTCTGTCAAGTGACTTTAATTTAATCCCCCCCCCCATCCCCCCAAAAAGTTTAGAGGTATTCTAGCTGTGAGAATACAGAATAGGTGATGACTATTAAATCAGTGGGGGTCTTACCACTAGGCCTCTTCACCATGATGCAATAAAAAACTGCCATATGAGGGCCACTTAAGGGGGCATGAACAATGCAGTTCATCCGCTTTTAATGGCATTTTTTTTTTTTTTTTTAAACTGATGCATAACCGCCATTAAAAACTGATAAATGTCCAGAGAATGGATGGACACCCTGATTCAAAAATGGCCATGAAAACCAATAGTTTATCTGTGTTTAAAACAAAAATAAATAAAAATAATGTTTTATGTTTTTTGTGTGAATGTACCCCAAAGCTGCTTACACACATCAGTGTTTGGTCAGGGATTTCCATCAGTGATCGTGAGCCAAAACCAGGAGTGGAGTGCCGCATGAAGTGATTACTCTATTGGGTTGTCCATTTGAGCCAAAACTGCTATAAAGCAGCAGCTCTCGCCCTGAGGAGACCTTTCTTCTAGGACCTCCATATGCGACATGGCCCACGTTTCCTAATACTGTATAAAAGTAAGGGTGCATTGATACGACCATATGGATGAGGTGGGTTTTTTGTTTTTTTTGCACGGTCACATCCCACAAAGCAACGCCCCTTCTTGCTATGCCACGTCCTTGTCAGACAAGTCTCAGAAAGTGTCCTAAAACAGGTTTATCAAAACTGGTGTAAAGGAAACCTGGCTTGGTTGCCCAAAGCAGCCATTCGGATTACACCTTTCATTTTCCAAAGAAGTTCCGAAAAACAAAAGGTAGCATCTGATGGGTTGCTATGGGCAACTAAGCTAGTTTTCCTTTACTCCAGTTTTGATAAATCTCCCCCTAAATGCCTATCTGGGACTTTTCTGTGGTGTCCTATAGCATTTCTTTTCCTTGTGACATAATGTACACATTAGAAAGGATTCCTATCCACAGATAAATCTTTAAAGGATTGCTCTGCCCCTGGGGATATAAGAGGCTGGCAGCGCTGCATGTGTAATGCTGTATCAGTAAGTGTCTACCTTCTGGCACTCGCATGTCTTTTATGAACATTCATTATTTAGACGCTCTGAAAGCAAAGTGTATTTCCTCCTGTGCATGTGCTCTGTTGGCCTAAGTCCCTATCTTTAGCTGTATTATTGGTTAAGCCTGAGCTGAAGCAGGGAGATTGTGGTTGAGGGCCCGACAGGCTTCTGACCAAGTCTTATCACCTTCACTCCAGATGTGGTGATGGTTATTTTAAACTCCCACTCGTGGCCTAGATCCCCTGTCCCTTCCTTGAAGATGTCTATTGACTAACGTCATAATTCTGACGACAAGAGTCAGACCATGGGGCTTACAGTTGTAATAAAACCAAACTTCAGCGTCCTGGTATTATCCAGGCAGTGCTGCCAGTGTCACTGTGCAGGGACACGTCCCCAACTGGTAACGCCTATATGGATCTTGCTAGCAATTCATTCATAACCTCTATCCCCAGTAATAAAGGGGAGCCCCACTTTCCTTATTGCTCAGGGTGCCATATAAAACGGACCCTGCTTTCCAGGATAATCACTTTGTAGACATTGATCCAACAAGGGATGCTAGAAGATTTGAGCTCTGAAGCCCGCACAGCTGTGGCTTATAGTACAAGTTGCACAAAGTTGCTCAACGTCTATGCAGAATAATGCGCTAAAATCCAAACATCCCCTATTCACAGTGTGTGTGATCGCTGGGGTGCCACAGCTAGTACCCCTAGTGGTCACAAAAACTGAGGTTGTGTCCCCTGTTTGAATGGAGAAGTGGCACTTCATTCATAGTTGGCCCCATAGACCTTCAAATGGGGCCACCTTCCGCTCAGACACTTACCGGGAAATCCATGAATAGAGGACAAGTTTGGATTTTGTGAAAATCTCTTTAAATACCTTAAATGGGTTGTGCAAGAATGCAAATCTCATCCCACTTGGCTGGACCTGTAAAGCGGTGGTCCCCCAACCTTTCTGTTTACCTGTTCAGTGCAGCAATTGTAGCGACGAGCAGTGTAATTACAAGTATGGCGTCTCCATTCACTTCTATGGGACGGGACCCCCTTGCTGAAAACATCCAGTTTGATGCCACCTGCAGCCGAACACTGGCAGTGGTGGTGACTGGCTCCTCTTGTGTCATGGCAAACTGGATATTTTCAGCCAGGGAGCACTGTAGGCCTGGAAGAGAAGGAGCAGGGAGCCAGCACTGGGGAGCAGGTAAGGAAGCTTCCCTTTACAGATGTGGCCATTCTTGCACAACCCCTTTAGGGCTCATGCACATGAACGTATTTTCTTTCCATGTCCGTTCCGTTTGTTGTTTTTTTTCGGACCGTATGCGGAACCATTCATTTCAATGGGTCTGCAAAAAAAGGAAGGTACTCCGTGTGCATTCCGTTTCCGTATGTCCGTATTTCCGTTCTGCTAAAAAATAGAGCATGTCCTATTGTTGTCCGCATTACGGACAAGGATAGGACTGTTCTATTAGGAGCCAGCTGTTCCATTCCGCAAAATACAGAATGCACACGGATGTCATCCGTGTTTTCTGCGGATCGGTTTTTGCAGATCTGTTTTTTTCATACGGTCGTGTGCATGAGGTCTTAAAGGGGTATTTCCATCAGACAATGGGGGTATATCGCTAGGATATGCCCACATTGTCTGATAGGTGGGGGTCCCAGAGCTGGACAAGAACTGAGCAGGGAGAGTTGTGGTTGGAGGACCCCCAGGTTTCCCACCACCAGGCACTGTTCCTCGCTGCTACCATATACGTGGCCACCGCTCCCATTCATTTCTGTGGGGCTGGCGGAAATGGCCCAGCTAGTACTCAGCTATTTTTGGTGGCCCCATAGAAATGAATGGATGGCAGCTGCGCATGTGCAGTGTGCCCTCCAACTTTCCCTGGTCCATTCTCCGTGTAGGTGCGGGTGCCAGCGGTGGGACCCGCACCTATCAGACAATGGGGGCATATCCTAGTGATATGCCCCCATTGTCTATGATGGGACAACCCCTTTAATGGTATGTCTGCAGTAGTTTTTTTTTTTTTTTTTTTTTTCTGCTGTAAAGCTGCATGTACGACGTGGTCCTCGCCATGGAAAAGCCAGCGGATGTTGCCCCCTCCACTGCGTTTTTTTATATGCATCGTGTGAATTTCTTAAAATGTCATCCACTTTGCTGGTACTGTACAACGCTGTGGATTACGCAGCTTTAAAGTCCTGTGTACCCGGCCTGAATGTCCTATCTGCCTACTGCATCTACAGTATCTTGTACACAAGTTTTATTCCACTGCTGTTTTCACAGGGCCCTGCATGTTGACAGAAGACCGTGCACGTAGTTGCTGAAAGATAATTTTCAATGCAAATTCAATAGATGAATATATTTTTGGAACAATTTGAATGTTTCCATCTGTATTTAACAGTGTTCGTGGGGCACAACCGGCATGTGATAAATGCAAATGGATGAGTTTCGCATTAGCAATGAAGTATTGCATAAATGGGTAAATAACAGACAGAGTTCATTCTCCTTATATTGAGGCAACATGTATTGCATTGTTATCGACCACAGCTTCTGAGGGGTTAAATGGCCAGGATCAGAATTATTTCTGATCCTGGCTGTTGAAGGTGTGTGTAACACACTCCATGCATTCCCTTGCAAACAATGACATATGTGTACGTTTTTGGTTATGAAGGTGTTAATCTGTGAACACTGAATGCAGTCATATACGGTTCCAGGATGGGTTACCACAACCACGGCCTTTCCATTTAGGGGAAAAGCTGTGCAAAGACTGCCAGATGTCCAACCATGTGCAATCCCATGATTTTTACTTAAACCAAAAGTCACAGTGGAAGCCCTAGACTGTTGCAATCTGCGATAAGTATTAGGTCTGCAGGGCTTTTCCACCTACAGAGATGCATAAGGTCCCCTTTCACTGACTGTAGGCAGAGATTTTGGAAATGGTAACAAATTGAAATGACTTTGCAGTCAAACTTAGATTAGAGGTGTTTCAGTTTTACATTTCCTGATCTCTTGACCTGTTCTTATGCTAAGTGGATTTGGCTTTTTTTTTTTTTTTTTTTTGCTATATTCACCAGTAAGCCTTAGAATGGTAGGTGGTGCTGAGTTCTGTTAGACCCAGTGCCATGGCATTATGACAAATGGCACAGTATTGGATTATTTTTTTGCCTTAATCTGGATGTCGGCTAAAAAAAAGAGTAAATCTGCATAGTTAAGGACTCCCACATGAATTTTTATTCTCTGACCTGTTGGATAGGTCTATGATGTAAACTGTAGTGTAGTGGTAATCTTCTTACCAGACTGTATTTGTAAGTTATAACCTCCCTTCTGATTCTCAGCTGTGTCATGTGACCAACACTCTGACGTCTTGTCCTGTGTCAGTTGGAAAGCGGCTACGTACTTCTCTATTCATTCCTATGAGACTGACACTAAGGCTCCCATAGGAATATAGAGATACACTGGTTTCTTGTTCACACATAAGATGCTATGTTTGGAGAGTGCTGGTGAGACACTGCTGAGGATCAGAAGGGAGGTTATAACTCACAAATACAGTCACTGGTAAGAAGACTACATTCACTACAGTTTACAGCATGTACCTTTCTAACAGTTCAGAGAATACAAATTTTGTGGGAGTGCTTCTTTAAAGGATTTGTGTCAAAATGGACAATGGGGGCATATGGCTAGGATATGCCCCCATTGTCTTATAGGTGTAGGTCCCACCGCTGGGACCCGCACCTGTATCAAGAACAGAGCCCCAAAAGTGAAAGAGGGCGCACTGTGCATGCACAGCCGCCCTCCATTCATCCATGAGGCCGGTGGGGTCTGCTATTTCCGTTGGCCCCATAGAAATGAATGGGAGCGGGGGCCGCGCATGAGCAGTACGCTCCCATTCACTTATGAGGAGCCACCTTACTGGGCTCTGTTCTCCATATAGGTGTGGGACCTGCACTTATAAGACAATGGGGGCATATCCCAGCCATATGCCCCATTGTCCATGATGAGACAACCCCTTTAAGGTACACAGTCAAATCTTACACCTCTGTTTCCATTTTACGAGCCAATAAGGCTTTCTAAACTTTCATTGAAGGTGATTGTCCAGCCGATGACAATGATATAAAATAAGTGGTGCCCACCTTCACCCACAAGACTTTACCTTCCGGTCCCTCTCAACACACAGGAAATTATCCACTCAGCGGATCACTAGCTGCAACAGTTACCTACCTCAGCCAGTGATAGGCAGGAAATAACCACTCAGCCTATCGAGGAGGATTGGGAAGTGGCGGGGAATTGAGGAGTATCACTTGATATTCATCTGAGGCCAGACAACCCTTTCAACATCAAAGGTGGCCTGCTGCTCAGGTTCCCACTCTACTGGGTGACTTTTTCTAGTACAATCACTGTAGTCCATGTAAGAAAACACTTGTATTTAATGCTAAGCATTCTTCAAGACCAAGTCTAAAGCTTGATGAAAAAAATTAGAAAGTAATACTACAAAAAAGTTTCAATGGAGCTCACATCCAAACAGCTTTCAGGCCGAGGCTGATTACATGACTGGTAGTTATTTTTATTGGTACCATGTAATACATTAGTTCTGTAGTGCTGCTGGGGGAAATGTGTGCCCCCCTGTATGATCCTAGGAGGCTCTGTGTAATTACACATAAGGGTACTACCATACAGTGTGGTTGTGTGGCACTTGCATCATGGCCGCACAGTTCCTTGTGGCTGTACCAGCCTCATGGGGGTTCAAATTTAACTAATTAGACCACACCGTTTAGTGCAGCCTCATTAGATAAATTAGAACCCCCTGTGGATAATCCTGGATTGCTATGGACTGGAACTGTCTCATCCTACCAACTAATCCAGGTTCTTTTGGGGATCTGATGATGGTTGGGTTTGTGTATAGAGGCCTGTTCATGAGTGCTTCAATCCTGCCTTTACTGTGGATCAACACACTGCCCCAAAGTGTGAGGATCTGGGAGCCATCACATATGACAGTCACCCCTAGTAATGATATGGGGGACACTAACAGCTCAGTGATATGTGCAGGACATCCTGTGCCCACATGTGTCTCCATCTGGCATTTTTCAGCAGGATAATGTTCGTCAACACACAGTAAGGGTTTCCCAGGAATGTCTCCACTTGTAACATTTCCTTGCCTGCCCAGTTGCCAGATTTATCAGGTATTTCTGGGACCAGGTGGTCCGCCAGTTTTGGCAACCTATGAGTGCGCAGGATCTACAGGCCCAGCTGGAACATCTGTGGGAAATGTGCCATAGGATACCATATGGAACCTGTATGTCAGCATATCTCATCCTGTATCCAGGCTAGAGGTGAACCAATAGGGTACTAAAGCCTCATTCACACATAGAAAGTTTCATTGGATTCCAACAACTCCTCCTTGATGCGTTATTTTATGTTTTGTGAATGAGTGTATATTACAGCCTTTCTCCTACAGGTCAGTTATGTGTAATTAAGGAGGGTTTGTGGGACCTGTTGGGTCCTGGAAAACCACTTTAAAGCAGGTGTACAGTTTAAGAAAATATTTTTGCCTTGCGTTTTTCAGAATAAGGCTCCATTCACACTTCCGTGAATGGCGTCCGCATCCAATCCGCAACGTTGCGGACCCATTCACTTTCAATGGGGCCGCAAAAGATGCGGACGGCATACAGTGGATCCACGAACAAGAAAAGGCATTTCTATTATGTGCGGTCCACAAATCGCGGATCCTCAAAACACAGACAACACACACGCAGATGTGTGAATGTAGCCTTAGGCTCCATTCACACATCCTGTTTTTCTTTCCTGATTCAATCCTGATCCGGATCCATTCATTTCAATGGGTCCTGAAAAAATCAGGATCGAATCAGGAAAGAAAAACAGGACGTGTGAATGGAGCTTTAGGGCTCATGCACACGAACGTGTGCTGGCCGTGCCCGTGCTGCGGGCCGCATACAGCGAGTCCGCAATAAACGGGCACCGGCCGTGTGCAGCCCGCATCACGGAGAGATGCGGAGGCACGGATCGGAACACCACGGAAGCACTACAGTGTGCTTCCGTGGTGTTTCTGGCCGTGCCTCCGCACCGCAAAAAAGTAGCGCAAGCACTACTTTTTTGCGGTGCGGACCCTCGGATGCGGATCGCGGACCCCATTCAAGTGAATGGGTCCACGATCCGCATGCGGTGGCCTCACGGTCAGTGCCCGTGCATTGCGGACTGCAGTTTGCGGCCCGCAGCACGGGCACGGCCGGCACACATTCGTGTGCATGAGCCCTTAAGGTGATTGTGATCCTGTTTCTGGCATACATTGTGATCAGCTTTCTCCCATCAGCACCTTCATTCCTGTAAATGATGTTTGGTGTTTCCCATAGATTTTGGATTGACAATTTAAATGTGAAGTGCACGTGCAGTGTGACAACAGATTTGGAATCCACCCATTAAAGGGGTTATGACATGATAGAAGTAAAAAGTTAAAATCAGACATCATATAGCACATGACAATCTCTAACCAAGCCAGAACCAGCCCTGTACCTCACATGGATCTGAGATCTCCCCATTCATTGGTCCAACTGTTCTGCTAGATTCTTCTGAGGCTGGCAACTCAGGGGGGTGTGTTCTTTCTCAGGGGGTGTGTTCTTTCTGCTGTAGCTCCACCTGAGGTGGACAAGAAATAAGGAAAAGAACAAACAGCAGGAGGCGCTATACAGATACATTTTATCGAATAGCTCACTGGCTAGACAAAATTTGTAATTAATTACATGCAATTACAAAAGTATTCAAATTTTATTAGTATTTTTTTGTTTTTGTTCTTACAATAAAGTATTCAGATCCAAGTGTTGGTTTGATAAATGTAGAATGTTTCATGGCACAACCCCTTTAATATTTTTCTGGGAAACAAATACTGCATCCAGTCATGAGATGACATCATCGTTATACGCATACATATTTAACCAGATTTTTTTTTTCATTTGTGATCTAATGGTAGCTGCTCTTCTACCTTACTGGAATGTAAAGTGCTGATTCAGTCTGTAATGTATGTAAAGCAAGGCAGAGAGAGCTGCAGTTGCAGAATGAATGTATCTTACATCGCAGCCGTACCATTCTGTCCGCCCAGCGCTGCGATGACAAGTGAAAGCTGTGATTTGGTTTTGTAAAGTTTTGCTTCGAGGTATATTTTATTTAAACAAATGCTATGGTTTACTCCCGCCGAGCTCTGCCTTCCAGAAACAGCAAAAAATGTCACCTCCAAGAAATATCATTATTTTACACAGTCCCAGGAACAAGGCAGCCGGGACAGAACATATGTTTTCAACTACACTGTAGTGAAACCATTCTCCGCTGGTCTAAAAATAAAGAGACAGCAGATGTCCGCTTAACCCTTATATCCTAGATATGTGGGAAACCTTCGTCATCCTGCAGATTCTTGCACGAGTGACACAACTACTTGATGGTAACACTCAGGGGACCGCCACCACACGTAACTGTTAAAACAACTGCGTCTATCCTGTAAAATATATATATATATATATATATATATATATATATATAATGAGAAAGGGATCGCTCTCTCCCAGGGGTCGGCAATGACAAACTCTTCATCAAACAAGGGGTATCCAGACCCAAAACCGTGCTTTGTCTCACTTTATGCAGTACAGCAGGCATGGCCAACCTGCAGCTCTCCAGCTGTTGTAAAACTACAACTCCCACCATGCACTGCTGTAGCTTGATAGCTGTAGGAAGTCTGGGCATACTGGGAGTTGTAGTTTTGCAACATCTGGAGAGCCTCAGGTTGGCCATCCCTGCAGTACAGACTATCTTTTCCAGTTATAACATCACTGGGCAAGGCACAAGCACCACAAAGCATGAATACAAAAATAAACCCCTGTCTGTCTGGACTCTAACATGTAGGTTTCTATCTCACCTCTAAGTCACCGTTCACACGAGTGGATAGATCCGGCTTCTTTCAGCCTCATGGTCTGCCAGCCGTGCAGCCTTCAAACACACAAGTCTGTTCTCTGGGCCTTTCTCTCACCACTATTCTAGTGGACACTCTAGCTACGGGCACCTTGGTGGCACATTACATAAACACAGCAAACTATGGTATGCATCTCCTCTAATAGGTTTCCTGCACCATTCTAGGACGGATACCTTCCCTCAAATATGAGGCCTGTCACTGCCTCACACACTATATATCTATATATCTATATATCTATATATCTATATATCTATATATCTATATATCTATATATCTATATATCTATATATCTATATATCTATATATCTATATATCTATATATCTATATATCTATATATCTATATATCTATCTATATATCTATATATCTATATATATCTTATGGTAATGTTGTACTCTGTACACTATGCACCCCAGTATGCTCAGGTCCGTGCGAGGCATTTTGTGACCATGCCATAGCATGTAATAATTTTTATATAGCGCCAATATATATTTCGCAGCACTTTACCCTCAGATGGTACATGTACCAACAAAATCCATGATCATAGAATAACTAAATCAACACTTCAGACAAGAAAAGTGAGGGCCCTGTTCACAAGAGCTTACAATTATGGCTTGTTTCACATTTGCATTAAGCAGGTCCGGCAGGCTGTTCCCGCGAATAACAGGTGGTACTGTGAGCTTCCGAGGTTCCGTCTGGTTCCATTCACAATAATGGGGACCAGCGGAGATCCGGCTGTGCGCAGCAGTTTTCATCCAACTGCCTCGAAGCATGTTGCCAGGTAGCGGCTGAATCTCCGCCAGGCTCTCATTATAGTGAATGGGGCTGGACAGAACCTCGGCAGTGTATTGTAGCATCCTGCTTTCAAAGATCCGGCAGGCTGCCGGATCTGTTTTGAAACAGGCCTTAGGAGGAAGAAGGGGCAAAAAAAGTGAAGTGCTCATTTTGTACAATGATCCTGCAAGGGTAGTGCACATAAAACCATCAGTCAGTATCTGTTTATGCACAGCTACGAAGTGCAAGGTGTGTCGGTGGTTACTGCTGGATGAAGGGATCTGGTTCTGAAGAGGGGTGAATGGAGAAGAGTGGATGTGATGGGCCAGCCTAAATGGTTTTTGGGACACAGCGACGCTAGTTATCTTTATTTGTAAAAGAGGCCGATTTTAGAATTTTTTTTTTTTTCATTTTATTTTTAGTCCCCCTAAAGGACTTTAACATGCAAATCACTACCTTCCTGTCAAGCCCTGCCACACAGTGGACTGAGCTGTGTCATTCTGAAGCTACTCCTGGAACAGCTGATGAGTGGGTGTGAAACCCTGTGATGGCCTATTCTGAAGATAAGCCATCAATAACAAAATCCTCAATTACACTTAACGATGGGCCCCCTTTTATCCCTGCTCAGGTCGCACATATGGTGTCTGTCCCTGAGTATTTTTATCTGCAAATAAACTGGAAAGAGTGTTACCCAGGGGCGGATTGGCCATACAAACTGGAGTTGAGGAATACTTCCCAAAACATAAGCCCATATTAACCCCCCAATCACTGGCATGCACAATTAGGTGTATCAGTATCGATGTAGGAGATAGGGGAAGCAGACTGAAGGGTCACGAGCCAAAAAAACCCTCTAGCATGACTACATAGGCATGGCCCAGATACATATTCAAGCAAAAACCCTTGGGATCCACCAATATTAATTTTACTGCCTGATGTATCTGTAGGCTGCTGAGATAAGAGTCTGCACTTGAGGAGCATAAGCCGTAGTATCTGAGGATTTCAACAAAAACGCTGAGGCCTTTTCAATTTTAAATAAGGGGTCCGTTAAAATTCGGCAAGATTTCCAAACAGGTTTTCAAGTCGACCACAAGCAACAGAAAAGCCTATGTGATTTAAAACATGTGTCCTGCACATCTGTGGACTGGTGCAAAAATAAAGACCCAATACGTTTTGCCAAAAGCTGCACTTTTAAAATGTGCTTGTGGACGAATGATCTGACGTACTGAAAATGTGTTGGGTATGGTGTATTAAGATTAAGAATGTCCTTAAACTGCAAGGTCTCTGGCTGTGCATGCGCTGGCCATGTCCAGGCTGCTGATTTCAGTCGTAGCCTTTTCTGTGTTGTCAGGGTTCAATGTGTGAAGTAAAGCTCTGTGTTTGACTATTCCCAGTGCTACACTGGTTCAGAGCTGGAGCTGAACTGGTACTGCAATTTAAACCTAATTGCTTAAATAGTCCTACGTTGCAGTTAAAGAGCATCTGTCAGTAGATTTGTACATATGAAACTGGCTGACCTGTTACATGTACACTTGGCAGCTCAAGACATCTGTGTTGGGCCCATGTTCATATGATGTTTTAATATACAGTGGCATGCAAAATTTGGGCAACCCTTGTCAAAAGTACTGTTGCTGTGAACAGTTAAAGGGGTTGTTCCATCTTGGACATTGGGGGCATATGATACGATATGCCCCCAAAGTCTGATGGGTGTGGGTGCCACCTCTGTCCTTAGAACGGAGCCTGCAAAGTGACTGAGGGTGCACTGCGCATGAGTGGCCGTCATCTGTTCATTTCAATGGGAGTGCTGAAATTTGTGGTGGTCACTCAGAAATGAGGGGGGAGGGGTATAAACAGTGGGTAACTCTAGAAACTCTAGAAACATATATATGTACTATTGATTTTATGCAAAATTGTGTTAAAAAAAAGTGACCATTTAACATACTTTGCGTTTCAAATATTTACCGTTTTCAAGATTACTTCCTCAGTGCATGGGATTGTTGATGATATTTCCCTAAGACTTAAAGGGGCTTTCCGGGAATTAAGAAAATGAAAATACGTAAATATTACTTTATTATAAATATATTCCCAAATACCTTTCATTAGTTATAATGGCTTTTTGTCCAAGGAGAAATCATTCAGAGAAACAATGGCTGCTGTCCTATTAGTACAGACAGAACCTGTCCTAATGACACAGGAGGACAGGTTACTTCACAACACTGAGGTCAAGAGCTGCCTCATCCTCCTCTCCTACTTCTCAGGGATTATAATCCTGAATACAGTGTAGTATAATATTTAGCTGAATCTTTGTGGGAATGGAGTTCATGAGGAGACATGACGTACAGAGGACGGACAGGACAGACTGTGGTAATGTGGGGCTGTGGTAATAGAGACTGCATACAAGTGCTGCTGCTTATTGGGCACATCCCGGTCCTCCTCTCTGTACTTCATGTCTCCTCATGAACTCCGTTCCTACAGAGATTCAGCTAAAGATCTTATCTGTATTCAGGATCATAATCCCTGACGAGCAGAGAGGAGGATGAGGCAGCTCTTTAGCTCAGTGTTGTGAAGTAACTTGTCCTCCTGTGTGATTTAGGACAGGTTTCGTGTGTAGAGGACAGATTTAGGCCGCTAGTGTATTAAGTTCACAGAAGATTTCCCAGATTGGATACACCTGTAGCAAACTCTCAGCTGTGAGAAGTACCGGTAGTATGTCTATAGTGATGCTCCAGTTCATTAACCTCAAAAAATATCTTCAAGGGTGAGGAAATGAAATTAGAAACTTGCCATGCAGCAGGTAGTTCCTATGTCCTCCGCTGCTTGAACATAGTAGGTCCTCGGGCAGGAGCATGGCTTTGTAGATCAAGGAAGTGTGATCCAGTTTGACCTATTTTTGGTCATGGAATGTAAGGCGGTATGGTACAGGCGCATCAATTTATTTTCCTAAAGACCAAAGATATTAATCTTCCTTGATTTCTGCAGAGTACTACCTAAAGCAAGTGAGGAAACGGGATCTGGATTTTATTTTCCGTACATGTTTAGTCTAGTAATGAACCTGACACTTTGGCTGATACTGAGGAGCAGCAAACGCAATGTATCATCCATGTAATAAAATATTAGCTGGCACCGTCATCCGGTGTACATTTACTATAAACTGTGTTACCATTTAGCTGTATGATCTATGCGTAAATTTACAGAATGTGTTGGCCTTCACCCTTCCCCAGCATTCACCACTTACATCCCAGGAGAAGTTAATTCAATAGTACCTTCACTTTTGGTTCTGCGCAGAAAATTCAATATTTCTAGCTTTTTTTTTTTTTTTTTTTTTTTTCATGTCAAAATATCCAGTGGCTTCCAATTGACTATTTCATTTGGCCTAACTAACGTCTAAGCTCTCAAATTACTCTAGGTAAGCATACTGTAACAAGCAATCTGTACCGTGCGCTCACATCTGTTAATTCAATTGTGTCACACACTAAGTGAGACTTCATGCAAAGTTCAGGCCATAGTTAGACTTCTCGTAACACTGGAGCTGCTATCGACTCCAGCATCTAGGATATTAGACGTAATAAAATAAATGTCTTGTCTGTAAACTGCAACCTTAAAACTGGAAAAAAAATGCTAAAATGTGATACATGTGCTTGGTTGTTAAAGGGGTATTCCAGTTCTATAAACCTATGGGCATGACTGAGATTGTCTCATGATCAGATATTAATTTCTGGAAGGTCAGACAAAACTGACCTTTTTTTCAGCTGGAATCCTATTTTTTTTTTTTTTTTTTGATATTACACTGACAAAAAAAATAACGTACCCAAATAAAAATGTCAGTTATCCAAAAATCACCATGCAGTTAGGCAGATACGCAAATGATTACAGGTGTGCTCTCATTAGACACTGGGTCTTGCCACAGGAGGATGCTGCCCCATAAAAAGGCTCTCAGAGGCTACTTTTGGGTAGTGTGCCTCTTAGGGCTCATGCACACAAGCCGTGGCCATGTTGCGACCCGCATACAACGGGTCTGCAATACACGGGCACCGGCCGTGTGCACCCCGCATCAGGGATCCCGGACCCATTTACTTGAATAGGTCTGCAATCTCAGACATGCGGAACGGAGGCATAGATCGGAACCCCACGGAAGCACTACGGAGTGGTTCCGTGGTGTTTCTGGCCGTGCCTCCGCACTGCAAAAAAGTAGTGCATGCACTACTTTTTTGCGGTGCGGACTGTGGGATGTGGATCGTGGACCCCATTCAAGTGAATGGGTCTGCGATCCGCATGCAGTGGCCCCACGGTCAGTGCCCGTGCATTGCGGACCCCAGTTTGCAGCCTGCAGCACGGGCACGGCCAGCACACGTTCATGTGCATGAGCCCTTAACAAGAGATGGTCAACTGCTAGACTTCTGTACGACGCACTTGAAAACAGCTTGCTCATTTTTGGGCTTTGAGAGAGGGGTGTGATTGGACTGAGAGAAGCAGGATAGTCCTTTTTACAAATTGCCCACCATCTAAGCTGTTCTGACCTAGCTGTTAGGAGCAGTGTTTACATGTGGGCACAGTCTGTCAACAGGCTCTGGACAGCCCAGACAGCTCACCGGTAGAGAGGATCATTTGATCTGCTGAGGAGCTCCCATGGTTTTGTTGTCCACCATACAGACACAGGTGGCACCTTCGTTACACACCCCGCTGAGGTGGACCATTTATAGGCACTTAGAATGACATTTTGTGTCACAGCGCCCACTACCTGTCGTGCCATTGACACCATTATTCTATTAAAAAATGGAAATAGTTGCGTATATTGGGGCATAGTTTGGGCAAGGTGTGTATCAAGGAAAAACGTATTTACAAGAAGTTCTGTATAGAACAGAGCCCATTTGTATACTGTATTTTCAAAAGATGAGTTTTGTATCAGTTATGTGGGTGAAATATGTGGGTGAAATATGTGGGAAAAGTTTTTTTTGGTTGTTTTTTTTTTTTTTTAAAGCTTTTTGACCAGTTCTAGACAGCTGGTATGGAGTCAAAAGGTCCATACAGTAAACTGGGCATCAGCATTGATCCAGAGGTATCACTTTATTTTGGGCAATTGTAGGGTGTTAAAGGATCACTGTGCTTTCACTAAAACTTTTGATGTTATAGCGACTTATAAAGAGAGAAGTGCGATCGGTGGGGGTCTGAGTCCCGAGACTCCTGCTGATCATTAGAACAAGGATAGAGACGCACTCCGTGCTCTCTTGTCACCACAAGGCACGAATAGAGATGGGCCCTTAGACTTCCTATTGAGTCTATCTTCAGTAGTGTGAGTCCTATGCCAGCACTTCTCTTCTGGTTCTAGTGATTGGTAGGGGTTTTAACACTCAGACCCCCCACGATCAAACCCTTTGGTATGTTGCTATGACACGTCAGGTTTTGTGAAGGCTCAGTGACGCTTTAAGCGCTCTTCGTGGTTGTTTGCGAAATTAAGTGCCTATAGAGACTATTAATATGTTGTATATCTTTCGGTGTACAGATTGATTTTTAACTATTGAGCCACAGTCTAAAGCAGGGATAGGCAACCTCCGGCACTCCAGCTGTTGTGAAACTACAACTCCCAGCATGCATTCTTGCTCTGCTCCTCTCATACAAATGAATGGAGCATGCTGGGAATTGTAGTTTCACAACAGCTGGAGTGCTGAAGGTTGCGGATCCCTGGTCTAAAGGAACACCTTGAGTTGTATACAGTCTTGTGGGCTACAGCAGTCACTCAGTAGTTAAAATCAGTCGTGTTGATCGTGAAGGATCCTCTGAGCCGTTCTGTGGGGGAACCACAGTCTGAAAAGGGGATTATACACACTGGATGTAGTAGATGATAACCCGAGACTCTGTTCTTACTGTTTCCAGGAAACATGTTTTATTACTACTGTATGGTCATAGAGTGGCTTATATATTGAACGTGGGCATCCCTTTATAAATTATATACATTTTGTTTTTCAGTGTATGCTTTTCTACACAGTGGGTTCCAACAGGACACTATTTGTGTATTTGGGACCCCCTGCGGCATGTTCATTATATGCTCTGGTATAAATACACATTGTACAAAATGCATGAAGAGATCATACACATTGTACAAAGTATGAAAGCGGTTTTCAGGGAGTAAAATATTGATCCTCAGAATTGTCATCAATATGTGGTCGGTGGGGTCCCAACATCCAGCACTCCTGCAGATCAGCTGTGGCACACTGCTTTGGTGCGAGCTGTGGCCTCCTTACACCTTACCAAGCAGTGCCCTTACATTGTATGGCGGCTGTGGTTGGTATTGCAGCCCTGGCTCATTCACTTGAATGGTTCTGAGCTGCACATAGGCCATATGACTGAACGTGACATCATGGCCTCTGTAAACAGCTTATCAAGGAGTATGCCCAGAGGATAGGCCATTCATAGTAACCACTTCCAGTCTGCCCATTGACTATAAACGTCCTGGTAGTGGATCTCTATCTCTGAATGGATGTTTTAAAACGTCCTTCAGCTTTGCTCCCTGTGTGCAGCACCTGTACATAGAAGCTCCATGACTCAGCTGCCTCCTGACAGCCAAGAACATGGAGCTTTAATCTGAGACCTTTTTTCCTGGCCTCCAGGCTTTTAATCACTCTGACAAGCTGTCAAAGCCATCACAAATGCTTGTACTATCTCCCTCTTATTACTGCCGGTCACAGAGCAGTTTACAACCACATATGGGGTGTTTCTGCAAACTTCAGAATCAAGAAAATAAATATTCAGGTTTGATTTGCGGTTTCCCTGCTTTCTTATAGGAAAAATGAATTAAAAATTGAAAATCTGCAAAAAAATACAATTATTTTTAAATTTCACCTGGGAAATCTAAAGGGTTAACAAACTTTGTAAAATCAGTTTGGATTACATTGGGGGCTGTAGTTTCTAAAATAAGTTCATTTATGGGAGGTTTCTATTATTTAAGCCCCTTAAAGGGAACCTGTCATCTCCGAAACACCCCCTGAACTAGAGTAAGTGTTGTATAGTGTAAGTGATGCTGAATCCGAATATGTAAGTTTTATCTTCATACTCACTTCCATTCCGACGCTGTGCTCCCACAAACCAGCAGTAAAATGCACTCACTGGACTCCAGTGCTCACTCACATAATGGAGAGGACTCAAAGAAGAGTCCAGTGAGTGCATTTTACTGCTGGTTTGTCAGAGCACAGTGTCAGAATGCAAGTGAGTACGAAGATAAAAATTACATATTCGGATTCAGCATCACTTACACTATACAATGCTTACTCTAGTTCAGGGGGTGTTTCGGAGATGACAGGTTCCCTTTAAAGTCACTTTAGAACTGCAAAGGTCCTTTAAGATTTTCATGAAAATTTCCAATAGTTAATTTTAAACATTACATTTAAAATTCGAAGCCTTCTAACGTCCTCAAAAAATAAAATTACATTTCCAAAATTATGCCAACATAAAGTGGACATATGGTGAATGTTCATTAATAACAATTTTTAGATATCCCTATGCAACTTCAAAGCAGAGAAATTCATATTTAAAAATGTTTATTTTTTTTTTTCAAAATTTTCAGTAAATTTGGGATTTTTTTTATATAAAAAAAAAAGTAAAATATATTGACTCAAATTTACCATTAACATGAAGTACAATGTGCTTGGATAAGTAAAAGCGTTCCAATGTTATTACCACATAGTGACATGTCAGATTTGCAAAATTAGCCCTTGGAACTTTAGGCACCTGAGAGCCTCTATTCCCAATACTGAGACCTCTACAGTGTGACATAATGTAAATCAGTCTATTTGATTATGTCACTTGTTGGGAATTTCGCGAATAAATCTTTCTTGTTTTTTCAGAGGATTACTCATGGAACCATCTAACGTTCCATAGCTGTTGGCTCTGGGGACTACTCAATACTAGGGATTTGAGCGGCCATGAGTTACCTTTTTCCTGATGAAGGTATGTAAAATGTTTGTACTTTTAATGTCCCGTTCTATTGAAGTGATTTGTTTCCAAAATCTTTGCCCTTGATATTTGAGAAGTAAGGTTTTTATATTTTATCACACAACTTTTGGGGTTTGGTCACCCTTTGCCAATATTATCAGTTATGACTAGAAGCTAAGGATGGCATGCTGCCACAAGAAGCCTGGGGACAGGACATCCCGTGTAAAATACAGAGAAGACATTTCTTAGAATGCATGAGGATGCCCTTCGTTCTGGTATAACGTCCATATCATAAGACACTGGATGTTACGAGGGGTTGTCCGGTTTCTGATACTGATGACTTATCATCAAGATAGGTCATCAATATCAGATCAGCAGAGGTCAGATTCCCAGCATCCCCCACCAATCAGCTGTTTGTAGAGACTGCAGCCCTCATGTGAGCGCTACCTTCTCTTCACTGTTTACCTGCTCAACATCGGCATTGCAGCGGTGAGCAGCGCAAGTACAGCTCCTCTGTCCCAGTCACTTGAATCGGACAGTTTTTTAACTACAATTGTTCTGTACCATTCAAGTGAATGGGAAAGAGGAGCTATTACATTGAGTGCTGTGGTCTCTACAAACAGCTGATCAGCGGGGGTGCTCGGAGTCTGACCCCCTCCAATCGGATATTGTAGACCTATCCCAAGGATAGGTCATCAATATTGGAAAGTGGACAATCCCTTAAAGAGGCTCTGTCACCAGGATCAACCCTATTAAACCAGGCATACTGGCTGGTAGAGCTCATCATGCTGATTAAAACTGTACCTTTCTTTTGTCTGTATGATAAATAGCCGCAGAGAAATCAGCGTTTTTATTCATATGCAAATGAGCAATTCAAGCACTCGGGCGGGGCTGAATATTCTGAGCACTGCTGTGTAACACCCCCTGTGCTCTGCACACGCCCCCTCCCCTTGACTGACAGGGCTAGACAGCAGGCTGAGAGCAGAGCTGTGTCCAGGAGCTGTATGCTAATAGGGTTGATCCTGGTGACAGAGCCTCTTTAAAGGATATGTTTTTTATAAGGAGATTTTGGCAAATAAGTTGGTGGTATTCCAGGATTCTAATATGGATTGCCTATCCTCAGGATAGGTTATCAATATCAAACAAGGCAAAGTCTACCGAAACTGCATTAGGTTTGCCAAAGCTTCAAAACCTTTGTGTGTGGGTTGGGGGGGATTATGACTAAAAAAAAAAAAGGAAAGGAAAGAAAGTCTTTGCTGTTGAAAATGATGCATCCTGTGTAGTGTAGATGTCAAGGTCCTAAAATTCTCAGTTCCACAGACCTTATTTGGACACAATGATCATAGTTTCTTATATAACTCAGATTAATATTCTATAAATATAATTATTATACCATATTAGTCAGTCTTGTTTGGCACTGTAACATTAAAGGGACCGCATGACCTTATTTTTCACTTTTACAAATGAAACCCATAAGGAAATGTACCATATTCTAATTTGCTTTGATTATCTGATTTTTGCATGTATTTTTTTTTTTTTTTTTTTTTTTTTTTTTCTATTTTCTTTACATTATGATGAAGATAGCTCCTGCTGTGGTAACAAATGTATTTATATGGGGTAGTGTTGTGAGCATGCTCTGTCTTGTGCAGGAAAAGAGAGGAGAAGCTGGCCCAATCGCTTATTATAAATGGTGCGATCTCATGTGATCTGTCCTCCAGATTTACAGTGCCCATACACTAAAGTTGATCAAAATAGACAATTTCAACCAAAACTTTCATCGCGTGATATAAAATTGACACTTCTTTCAGCCAATTAATGGCACACTGCCATTGTCTGAAACTAAGTTGGGCACGTTTAAAAATTTTTTCCAATAGTATGACGAAAGATCTTTAAAGGCTATGTACACCTTTTGCGAACAATTTATTTTACTGTAATCTGGGGCTAAAATCATATTCTTTCAGTTGGTCTTTATTAAAAATATTGATCTGTTCTGTCACAAAGGTTAACTTTCACTTTGTGCCTGTCATCTAATGACCCTTATCTCTTAATTTCTAAGAGGTCCTATATAAACTCTTATTTAAGCCACATTCTCATCAGTAAGATAAGGATTAAGCTTTGATTTGTGCTTTATAAAGTCAGAGAGCAGAGATAAGGAGCCCGTCTGCTCCCTGCCTGACTGAGCAGAGAGAAAATTCTGGTCCCTCTATTAGAGCATCTCGGCTCTGTACAGAGAAAAGGACTCCATATTGAAAGACCAATTTAAAAAATATTTTTAGCTCGTAATGAGTACAATGCAATAATAAAAAAAACAATTGCCCCTATATATATAGCCTTTAAAGACTATTCCCAGAAAGATTGATCCTCCTTCTCCCAGTGTCACTGAACTTATATGACCAGTTTGAAGGACTGTAATGGCCTATTTGGACTAAAATGTATATGGCGGTCTCAACAAAATGATAGATCAACTGCTGTTCAACCATCAACTTGTTTCCATCTACTGTTTTCACCTATGGGGTAGGGCAGCACGTGGTGAACAGTTGAGACATGGCTGTGATAAAGCTGAGAACTGTGTGGCCATGTAAGCCGCAGTGGTTTTCTAATAAATTGTTGAGTTGATTGCTCAATGTTGTGCTGCATTCTTATCTGCGGTAAAGGTAGTCTGGCAGTCTGTTTTGGCAGAGGAACAGATTACCGGAGTTACTTTCCCGGCATAGCTGGATGCCACCGCACACTGCAGGATCCCCATTGACTATAACTAGATCCAACTGCTTTCTGGCATTTATGGGAGAAACCCACCAGATCCCCTTATAGTCTAGACCAGTGATGGCTAACCTCCGGGACTCCAGCTGTGGTGAAACTACAACTCCCAGCATGCTTCATTAATTTCTATGGAGTTCTGAGAACAGCCAAGCAAGTGTACATCTTGGGAGTCGTAGTTTTACCACAGCTGGAGTGCCGGAGGTTAGCCATCACAGGTTTATAGGGATCTGGCATTATCCAGCTAGTTAGCGGAAGTGTGAAACTACCCTCAATGGCCACATGGTTTCGCAGGTTTACCTATGTGGCTATTAACAAAATCACTGACCAGTCGGCTTTAAAGGGGTTTTCTGAGTTATATATATATTGATGACCTATCCTCAGGATAGGTCATCAATATCAGATCGGCGGGGGTCCGACACCCGGCACCCTTACCGATCAGCTGTTTGAAGAGGAGGCGCGCGCCGTATCAGCGCTGCCTCCTCTTCACTGTTTACATGCTGGCCGACACGGTGAGTAGGTGTAATTACAGTGGTAATTACGTTTATACAGTGGTAATTACAAGTCTATGGAAGCGATCCTTCCCATAGAAATGAATGTGGCGGTGAGGTGTAATTACACCTACTCACCACTACCCCCGTGTCGGCCAGCATGTAAACAGTGAAGAGGAGGCAGCGCTGATACGGCGCGCGCCTCCTCTTCAAACAGCTGATCGGGGGGTGCCGGACCCCCGCCGATCTGATATTGATGACCTATCCTGAGGATAGGTCATCAATATATATAACTCGGAAAACCCCTTTAATAATCTATTAGAAAACTGTGTGCGGCTTGCATGGCCACGCAGTTTTTGGTCGCTGTTGGAAGTTGTCCGCAGCAAAAGGAAACTTCTTGAAGCAACTTCTTCTTTTGAGAAGATTCGTTCATTTAATCAGACACCAGAAGAGCAAGTCAGCGTAGAAATAAGTCAGAATATAGCATAAGATGAAGGTAGAAGTGAGAAGCAGCAGGAGCAAAAAAGGTGGTGTCTGCTCAAGATCCCCAGACAGTCTTTTGAGCCCTAAGAACAAAGGGATAATTTAATATTATAACTTGAGCTTTCTGCAGGCCATAAACTTTCTAAAGCCCACCATTACATAATGACTCTTTTAATCAATTACTAAAATTCTATCTCCTACCACTAAAACAGATCACTATACATTTCAATATGATAGTTGAACTCCTTTCTGAGATGCAACACAAGATGTCTTCCAGAGACAACATGGCTGACGTCCGATCTAATCCTGATTCTCCAACAGTCGTATCATGGCCCCGTTTTGACCACCCACTGACTTGCATGTGTTGCCCTACCCTGAAAACAGAGGTGTTACATTTCTTATAATCCTGCTCTCTTGCTGCTAGTCCCCCACTGTACACAGCACATAGTAGAAAAAATGACTGGAAGCATTATGACCAGAAAAAGAAAAGTGCTTGTACAGGGGGTACTATAGTTTAGTGTGGTAGACTTTTATGTCTCCATCTTTTTTTACTTTGTGTATTGTAAACCAATTAGAAGTTGGAAGTGGGAAGAAAATGAGGGATAAAATGTCATGTATTTGTTCCTCTTGTATATTCTTTTGGTATATAGCAGTTTAGTCTTCAATTGAAAATGCTGGCAGTGATTTAAAAAAAAAAACGCCTTATTGTAAGCTTTACATAATTAGTCTGTGTTGGGCTACCATATATAGACATGAGAATAGTTGGGCCTACTTCTCGGTAAGGAAATACATGGTTTCTGCAGGAATTCTTGGAAATTGAGAGAAGTAGTCCTCGGCCGTGTGTCTGCTGCTTCAATCACTTAGAAGATAGCTGTGTGTTCCTGTTGGTCTTCTGCCATCTCTGGACTGTAGTAGACAGGCTTTTAAATGACTGTCTCTACCAGAACATGCCATTGATACCCGCTTACAATGAAGTACACCATAGTAATCTTGTTATGTAATATTTAAAGAACTCCCGCAAAAAATTTTATTCTCTGACCTGTTAGAAAGGTGCATGATATAATCTATAGTGAACGTCATTTTCTTATCAGGCTGAAATTGAGTTTCCACTCTCTTCTAATTGTAGCTGGGTCATGTGACCAACTCCCTGACCTCCAACTGACCCAGGACAGGAAGCCAGTCACTTCTCTATTCATTCCTATGAGACTGAAAGTGAGGCTCCCATAGGAATGCATAGAAAATTAGACTTCCTGTCCACACATAAGGTGCTGTGTGAGTTGGTGGGTCTAATTCCTAGTCACATGACACAGATAAGAAACTTCAGGATGATATAACTCAAAAATTCAGCTACTGGTAAGAAAATGACAATCACTACAGATTACATCATGTACAATTCTAGCAGGACATGGAATAAAATTTTTTGCAGGAGTTCTTCTTTAATTCATCCACAGTGAGGTTCTATTTCTGGGCGTAAATATATATATATATAATATATATTACACCTATAGGGACATATTGTATATTTGCATTTCTGCATTGTATGCCTTGTTGGAAACGAAGGCGGGGAATTTATCATGAGGAGAATACTTTGTCCGTTTTGCTTGAATCTATGTTGGAGTACTTTTAGGCCACATTTATCAAATCTCACAGGTTGTTTGATAATTTTGGGTTGTCCTTAAACTTCTGTCTAGAGAAGCTCCTCCAGTTTTCCTACTCCACCCTCCTCCTGGAGTCAGATTGCGACTTTATTAAAAAAGTCGCAATGATAAATCTGGAGTGAAACTCCGAAACATAGAGAACCACACCCACTTTTCCACCCATATTACAAAACTGGAGTGAGTGGTGTAAAAAAAAAAAAATACAAAGTCACAACATTTTGTGCAAGGGAGTGTAAAAAGTTGCAAAGTTTTTTTGCACTCTCTTGCACAAAATTTAAGCGATTGCGCAAAAGTCACAAAAGCTCTACTTTGCGACTTTGATGTCAGAATTGTGGAGTGAAGGTCTGATAAATCAGGACCAATGTCTCCTAGAAACATTGCTTGTACATGAGAATGGCCTGGGCCAGAGATGCTCCATATGTTGGCACTCTGTGTCCTTAATTTTTGGGGTTCTTCACCTGTGAGGGTCTGTCCCCTGGTGAAGAATATTCCCACTGGCGCTTGATTGACATGTTCAGAGTAGAGGGACAAGTACAGAAGCTTCCAAAATATCAACTGGGGATGTGCTGTAACATGGCCCTGTCAATCAAGTGGCTGGAGGGACCTTCACCAGTGGGAACAGGCCCTTGCAGACTTGCTCATCTCAACAAGGAGCCATTATGGATGGTGTATTAAAATCTATGGTCCAGTAGTGTACCAATTTGTGAGTCCTGTTTCCTATACAGTATTTTTATATGCATGTGCTGTAGAGGACTGTATCAAGCACCATGAGAATCACTTGATATCAGCTTGTCTGAAGTGTACTTGGAGGCCACTGGTTTACCACTTCTGCTTTTTCCTGTGCTGGGTAGTTGTAGAGTTTCCTGTTCTGTTCTTTGGTTTCAACACCCATTTATAGACTGTGCTCGGCCATCCTTGTCCTATTGACGTTGCTGGTCATTCACACAGTTATTGGCAACATCTGGAAAATGGGGCAGGCGGGATCAAAAAACTTCTTATATGGACTGATTTGTGTTTTAAAGCTTACGCTGAAAGGTGAATCTTCTGTCTCCAACCCACAGTACTGCTTGTTTTCTAGTAAGTCGCCTATCATTGGTATACAGATCTTTAGGCAAAGTGCACACCTGGCCTCCACAATGTATAGTACCACGCAAGCAAATGTCATGTTGGGGATGCAGCACGCTGTACATAGTTTGATTTCTGCATTAGATTTAACCCTTTGCCGAGGATTTCAATGAAAATAGTTTCCTTGGGGTTCCATGGGGTTGCTTTGGATTTCTGCACGCTCCATTCAGTCAGTGGTGTCGGTTCTGTACATGGGACATGAAGATTGCGGTCTTCACTCTGAATAAATTGCTAGCAGTCTGCAGTAAGGGTACAGAGGGGAGGTAACCAGTTGGGGGTGTGTACCTGCATCAGTCTGAAAATGGCAGCACTGATTGGATAGAGTGAGTCTGCAGATACACACCCCCAACTGGTAACGCCCATCTGCACCCTTACTGCAGACTGCTAGCAATTCATTGATAACTTCTAGTGCAAATAATAAAGGAATGGCACAACATACAGACATAAGAATAGATGTTCCAGAATTGTTATTACATGGGGAATGTATGAAGCTATTAAAACAGGCATGTCAGGAGAGGGGACAGGTCCTCTTTAACTTTCTCTACATGATAAATGCCATTTGTGAGGGAACCCCTCTAATGCCCCCAGTGTGTGTGTCCTCATAATGGCCATTATAATGTCCCCCATTAATGAGGACTCCCTTCCCGTTAGTGCCAACACATTTAAAAAAAATTAAAAACTCAATCTACTTGCATCGACACTGGATCCTCACTGACTCTCCCATTGTCACGTCATGACGTTGCCACAATGTTGCATCCTTCTGCCTCTAGTCGGGAATGAGTGCCTCAACTGTGCAAGTGGATGAAGGGAGTATAATTTTTTTTTAATATATATATATATATATATATATATATATATATATATATATATACGTCCGTTAACAGTCGTTAGATGTGTGCACTCCTGTCTAAATAGGTTTTTAAAAACAGCCCATTTATTTCAATGGGGTCTGTCAAATAATAGGACATCTTATTATTTGATGGTCACTATTTACTGGCCAGTAAATCAATGGGTACGTGTGCTGTCCGTGGAAAATGCGTTGTTAAAAAACTGATATGTGAACAAGGCCTTATGGTAAAAGTTGCAGAAATTTCTTCAACTAAATATATAAAAAATATATATATATATATATATATATATATCCCAGTATGTCAATTTTATGTTGCTGATCACTGCTGCTGATTTTGCAATACTGAGGGTGAAATCTGTGTCATCTCTGCAGTAAAATCCACAAGACTTGGTGTGGATTTTGGCCAGACCTGTACCTTTTTAGGGCTGTATTTTTGTGTTCATACTCCTCATGGTTCTAATGACTAAGCCCTTTGTTATGTTGGACAGTTGGGCGACCACTTCTAAAGGTGAATATAGATAATTTTTTTTTTTTTTCATGGAAGAGGAGGATGTACTGCACATTTCATACAGTGACTTGAAAAAGTATTCATAACCCTTGAATTTTTCCACATTTTCTTTCATGTTATACCCACAAACTTAAAGAGAGCATGTCCTCTCCGAAACACCTCCTGAACTAGAGTAAGCGTTGTATAGTGTAACTGGTGCTGAATCCGAATATGTAAGTTTTTATCTTCGTACTCACTTCCATTCTGACTCTGTGCTCCCACAAACCTGCAGTAAAATGCACTCACTGGACTCCAGTGCTCACTCACATAATGGAGAGGACTGAAAGAAGAGTCCTCTCAATGCATTTTACTGCAGGTTTGTGGGAGCACAGCATCAGAATGGAACTGAGTATGAAGATAAAACTTACATATTCGGATTCAGCATCATTTACACTATAAAACGCTTACTCTAGTTCAGGAGGTGTTTCGGAGATGACAGGTTCCCTTTAAATGGTTGTGTTTTTTTTGGGGGGGATTTCATGTGATAGACCAACACAAAGTAGCAAGTAGTGAAAAGAAAAATATTGTTTGATAAAATAAAAATCTGTAAAGTGTGGCATCCATTTGTATTCTGTAGTCTGATACCTCCTAAATAACATCCTGTGTGACCAATTGCCTTCAGAAGTCCCCTAATTAGTAAATGGAGTCCACCTATATTCTCAGTATACCTACAGCTGTTCTGTAAAGACCTCAGAGGGTTGTTAGAAAACATTAGTGATCAAACAGCATCATGAGAACCAAGGAACATACCAGACAGGTTAGGAGTAAAGTTTTGGAAAAGTGTAAAGCAGGGTTGTTTAAAAAAAAAAAAAAATCCCAAGCTGTCAAACATCTCATGGTGCACTGTTCAATCCATCATCTCAAAATGGAAGGAGTATGGCACAACTGCAAACCTACCAAGACATGGCCGTCCACATACACAGACAGCCCAGGCAAGGAGAGCACTAATTAGAGAAGCATCCAAGAGGCCCATGGTCACTCTGGAGGAGATCCACAGCTCAGGTGGGAGGCTCTGTCCATAGCACAACTAATAGCTGTATACTCCACAAATCTGGCCTTTATGGAAGAGTGGCAAGAAAATGCCATTTTTGAAAGCAAGCCATAAGAAGTCCCGTTTGCAGTTTGTCACAAGCCATGTAGGGGGACACAGGATCATATGGAAAAGGTGCTGTGGTTAGACAAGACCAAAGTTGAACTTTTTAGCCTAAATTCAAAATGCTAGGTGTGGCAGAAACCTAACCCTGAACACACCATCACCTCTGTGAAACATGGTGGTGGCAGCATCATGTTGTGGGATGCTTTTCTTCAGAAGGGTCAGGGAGGCTGGTCAGAGTTGATGGGAAGATGGATGGAACTAAATACAGGGCAATCCTGGAGGAAAGCCTAGTAGAGGCTGCCAACGACTTGAGACTTGGGTGAAGGTTAACCTTCTATCAAGTCAACGACCCTAAACATACAGCTAGAGCTTCAATGGAATGGTTTAGATCAAAGCATATTCTTGTGTTAGACTGGCCCAGTCACAGTCCTAAATCCCATTGAGATTCTGTGGCAAGCCCTGAAAATTTCTCTTCACAGACGCTCTCCCACCAATTTGAGTGAGCTTCAGATATTTTCCAAATAAGAATGAGCAAACTTTCAGCCTCTAGATCAGGGGTGCACAACCTGCGGCCCACGGGCTGCATGTGGCCCCCATCCTCCTGGACAGAAACACAGCTGATCGTGCAATCAGCTGTGTTTCTGCCCACAGCGCTGCACGATAGGGGATTGCAGCTCCTGCGCTGGAGCAGGATGGGTACTGGAGCGCAGGGGAGACGAGGAGAAGGCAGAAGCAGTGTATCAGCGCTTCTGTCTTCTCAGATATGTAAGCAGCGCACTGTACAGGGTGGACCTGGGGGCAGAGGAGCGCAGAGCTGCTGGGTGAGGAGACCCAGATCAGCTCTGCCTGTGTACAGTGCCCCCAAAGCAGGCTGGTTTCCCCTGTAACCGGGGCTCCTTTGGATGCCCCAGTTATAGTGGAAATAGTGAAAAAAAAGTCTGTGTCCCCATAGGTCTTTCAGTGACCTCTTGGGGACAAAATATGTGGAAAAAAAATATTAAAAAATAAAAAATTTGAAAAAAAAAAAATATAGTAAAACACAAAAAAAAATAAAATATGTGGCAAAAAAATAGAAAATTATTAAAAAAATAAAATACAAATGAAAAAAATAAACGGAAAAATTGCTAAATAAGTGTTCAAAAAATTAGTGTTCAGAAAATAAAACAAATTAAAAAAAAATAAGTGCAAAATAGTAGATTGTTTATTGTCCTCCAACAGTCTTTATATGACCTCTTAGGGGACATATTATGTGGCAAAAATATATTTAAATAAGTAATAAACCAATTATAAAAAAATACAATAAAATATGAATAAAATATAAAGAAAAGATTAAAAAAAAAACCCCATAGCCATTATCACCACATTCACATGAAACTATACATATTATATAACATGACGATCGACACAAAATAGGGAACTAATTTGTAGTGGTGTCAGTTTGCATATTTAAAGAATAAAGAGGTATAGTTTGAAAAAAATACTTTTTAAAAATGCTTTGTACATTTTTCCCTCAAATAAAACTAAAAAATAAATTATAAGGCCCTATGTGTCAAGTGACAAATTGTTGCAGAAATTATTTTGGTAGTCCCAACAACCGTTTGAACCACCACCTGCGCTAAATCACAAAAAAGTGTCTTCAGGCCTGGTAATTAAAGTGTTAACCAATAAGCGCTTTGCCCACTAGTAAGGGAAAATGCTTACTGGTTGTTACATGGCGCCTGTAACTGGCAGGAGGTGGTAATAACCAGTGAGTGCCATCCTCTGCAGTGAAGGAAAGCGCTGATTTATAAATAGAAGGCAGGAAGGAGATGTCACCACTTTTCCAGCAAAAATTACTTTTAAAGGGAACCTGTCACCTCCTGTAGCGAAAAAAACTGTTAGCAGTACCTTAATCTGGTGGCCAGGGTGACGCTAAAGAAGGTCTTCATAAGGAGAAGAGATTCCTGTAAATAGAAGAAATTGATCTTTTAATCATGCTCAGAACGCTGACTTGACTCGGCTTGAAGTCAAGGGGGCAGCGGCTAGTCAAGCTAACCACTCCCCCTGGTCAACTTGAATGACAGTTGCCGTTGGGCCGGGGATCACGCAATTCTCGCGCATGCGCGGTGCGCAATTTCTCCCTGCGCGATCCCGGCCCCGGCTCTTCACTTCTGCGGCGCTTTTGTCCCTACAGCGCATGCGCCGCAGAAGCAAGCGAGCGCGCGGGGACGGCGGGCGGGCGCGCTCTGGCAAGCTCGCTTGCTTCTGTGGCGCATGCGCTGTAGGGACAAGAGCGCCGCAGAAGTGAAGAGCCAGGGCCGGGATCGCGCAGGGAGAAATTGCGCACCGCGCATGCGCGAGAATTGCGCGATCCCCGGCCCAACGGCAACTGTCATTAAAGTTGACCAGGGGGAGTGGTTAGCTTGACTAGCCGCTGCCCCCTTGACTTCAAGCCGAGTCAAGTCAGCGTTCTGACCACGATTAAAAGATCAATTTCTTCTATTTACAGGAATCTCTTCTCCTTATGAAGACCTTTAGCGTCACCCTGGCCACCAGATTAAGGTACTGCTAACAGTTTTTTTTTCGCTACAGGAGGTGACAGGTTCCCTTTAAAATGTTCCTACAGCATGGCCCCTGAAACAGAAGATTCATACTTACCTGCTCCATGGCGCCCTGGCCCCCTCTGCCTTCATTGTCCGGTTCCTGCACTTTTACACCTGTCAGTGCATGGCCATGGTCACATACACCGCTCTAGTCAATGACTGGCTTCATGTGTGGCCACATTACTGCTGAAGCCAGTGATTGGCTGGAGAGGTGCACGTGACCATGGCCATTCACTGAAAACAGTGCGGGGAGCAGGTAAGTATAAGGCCCCATTCACACGACCGTATATTTGTGGGCCTGCATTACTGAGGACCCGCAAATATATGGGGGCCCGCCCGGCGTGTGTTCCGCAGCGCTTGGAACACACGCCGTGCGGCCCCATTGAAAATGCCTATACTTGTCCGTGCGCACGGACAAGTATAAGACATGCTTCAAAAGAGCCGCGGCACGGAGCTAGCTCCATAGAGGTGAATGGGGCCGCATCTATTCCCGCAATTTTGCAGATAGATACGGCCCCATTCATACGGTCGTGTGAATGGGGCCTAACTCTTCAGTTTCATGGGCTATGCTGCAAGAACTTGTTAAAAATTCATTTTTACTGGGTAAATCGCTAAGCCCCTATTAAACTGCGAGATATTCAGGTCAATTACTGTGAACACGTGTTCATAGGAACGCTCATTCATGATAACTGGCCGGTATAATCGTGCTGCACATCTCTGTGTAATCAGGGATGTGATACTGATAATCAATATAACTAAATAAAGGAGGAATGACTGTGATAGCGATCATTCCTTCCCAGTCACTTTACATTGGCCTGTGTAATAGGCTGATGAGTGCCAATCAACTTTTTTTTTTTTTTTTTTTTTTTGCGGCCCCTTGAAATAGAGCGATGTGACAATGCGGCCCTCAGACAAAAAAAGGTTGTGTGCCCCTGGTCTAGATGTACAAAGCTGGAAGAGATATACCCCAAAACAGTGCAGCTGTAATGCAGCGAAAGGTGGTCCTACAAAGTACTGACTCAGAGGGGCTGAATACAAATGCACATCACCCTTTCGAGAATTTTTGTAAATTTTAAACTTTTGAAAACCTTGTATCATTTCCAACTGTTTTGTTGGTCTTTCACATAAAATCCCAATAAAATACATTTAAAGGCTAGGTACACCTTCAAAGGCTTTTTTATTGCATGTTACTCATTTTTGGCTAAAATTTTTTTTCAATTGGTCTTTATTAAAAATATTGAGCTTCTGTCACAAAGGGGTTAACTGTTTTCCTAACTGTGTGACTGGTACTTTCACTTTGTGCCTTATCTCTAAACTACTAAGAGGTAATAAACACCTTATTGAAGCCACATTCTTATCAGTAAGATAACAACTGAGCTATGAGTTTAGGAGGTCAGAGGTCAGAGATGAGGAGCCTGTCAGCTCCTGGTCTAATGGAAAATACAGAAAATCCAAAGGCTGCTACTAGATCATCTAGGCTCTGTACAGAAAAAAAGGATTTCATATTTTTCATAAAGACCAGTTTAAAACTTTTTTTTTTTTTTTTTTAAAGCCCAAAATGAGTATGATGCAATAACAAAAAAATTGTCCCAAAAGATGTACATGACCTTTTATGTTTGTAGGTGTAACATGAAAAACTGTGGAAAAGTTCAAGGGGTAGGAATACTCTTTCAAGACACTGTAAGGCCCCTTTTACACGAGCGAGTTTTCTCTGCAGGTGCAGTGTGTGACGTGAACGCATAGCACCCACAGTGAATCCTGACCCATTCATTTCAATGGGTCTGTGTACATCAGTGTTTTTTTTTTTTTTTCACGCATCAGATCTGCGTTGTGTGAAAAACGCAGCATGTCCTATATTCTATGTTTTTCACGCAGCCCTGGTCCCATAGAAGTGAATGGAGCTTCAGTGAAAAACGCATTGTATCCTGAAGCAAGTGCGGATGCAATGCGTTTTTCACTGATGGTTGCTAAGAGATGTTGTTTTTAAACCTTCAGTTTTTTTTATCACGCGCGTGAAAAATGCATCAAAATGCATTGCAGCCGTGTGGAAAAATTGTAGACAAAACTGACTGAACTTGCTTGCAAAATGGTGCGAGTTTTCCTGAACACATCCAGACCTAATCCGTCATGCTCATGAGAAAGGGGCCTAAGTGCACTTTAAGGGGTTGTTCACCCCGGGGACCTTTCCTGCAGACCTCTCTAGCTTTGGCGGAATCATGTTTATTCGATCCTCACAGCTGCGTTCTCGGTTCCGCTAATCCCCCTCAGGCACTGCAGATCTCCCTGTGTCCACATCCAATTTGATGTGGGTCATGTGACTGGCTACAGTTCTGATGTGTCACTGGGTCATGTGACCAACCCAGGCCCTCTGGATCTGCAGAAAAGGTCCTCTGAGGCTGCATGCACATGACCATGTTTGTATTTCGATTCCCAAAAATATGGATACATATATCCCAATTTTCGATAAGCCCAAGGAGGGACAAAACCAGCAACATGCATAGTGTCAAATTTTTTTTTTTTCTTGTTCACGAAGCTGTCTCTACCGCCACCCGTTGGCTATCTATACATGCCTAATCTCACCCAGTCCATTTAGTGCCCCTCCTCACACTAGTATCCCTCCCGCTTTACAAAAGAGCTGCCCATGTATTTAAAAATAAAGCACTACTCGCCTAGCCCTACTCCCCTGACGAAGAGAGCACATCATCCTTGGCCTGTGCTGGGTGCAGACATCACTGCACAACGTCAGGCTGGTGAATGGTAACGGGTCACTGTACTGAATTATCAGCAGCTTCAGGATGCAGATACACTTGAAGGCCTCATTCACACAACCGTCTTTTCCGTCTGAGTCGGATGTGGACCCATTCATTTCAAAAGGGCCAAAAAAGATGCAGACATGCCGATGCTGCAGATACAGCTGCCCTCTATTCATTTCTATGGGGCCGCTAAAAATAGCCATTTCCGTTGGCTCCATAGAAATGAATGGGAGCGGTGGCTGCGCATTTGCTCTGTACACTCCCATTCACTGCTATGGGAGCAGTGGGGAGCTGCACCTGGTGGTGGCAGCACCCTGGGAATCCCGGGATCCTCCAGGCACAGCGCTCTGTTCTTGATATAGGTGCAGGTCCCAGTGGTGGGACCCACATCTAGAAGACAATTGTCAATGATGGGAATACCCCTTTAATTTTCAGCAGAGCAAAGTCAGTGAACTACTGATGACACAGGGAGGGTAAAAACGGACCCTTCATGGATGATACACCTACGCTTTTTTTCCAGGACATGACATGGAAATGTGGAGACCGGAGGCTAAATGAAGCACATAGCGCCATAGAAATGAATGGGTCAGTGTCCTAGTCCCAAAAAAAAAAAAAATGCAGCCTGATGAAAACTATGGGCGTGTGACTGAGACCGATAACTGTACAGAGGCTGCCGGTGCTGAGGACCTACACCTTCACTGTAACGGAGGCTGAGCTCACACGGGGCACAGACACCGGGACTGTCCGCCACCGGGCTCCTGCGCCAGGACCTGCGCAGCTGAGGCGCTGGGGTGGGCGTGTTCGGGGTGTGTCAGTGGACGTGCTGGGGGCGTGTCTTCGCTGACAGCCGGAGTAGTTCCCGGCATGCCCTAGGGCTGGTGGGGCAGGCGCTAACGAATTTGAATGAGCAGCTCTGAGCTTTCGGCGCCATTTTTGAGTCTTGACTGGAGCGGAGCTGTGTGAGAGGAATGGCTGTGTCGCAGGACGGGACATGTACTGCGGTGCCGGCTGCGGTGTGGCGGCTGACAGCCTGAGCGCGGGGCTGGAGAGAGCGGCTGAGGGGCTGCCCCCTGGAGTCAGGGTGATGCGCAGCGGCTGGTACCCGGGGCTGTCATTCGGAGGCAGGTAAGGGAGGACGTACGGATCCGTGTATGTACAGAGACGTGTCAGGAGCGGGGCTGCGGCGGGAATGGCAGGTATAGAGTGCGCTGAGCCCAGCGTCCTCCCCCGGTTGTGCTGACAGCTCCGGGGGCAGCGCTCGCTTCTCCGCCTCACCTTAAAACACCTGTCAGCGGGCTGGGAAAAATCTGAAAAAAATCCTAAAAAATCCCCCGAAGCCCCCTGAGTGCCCCCCGAACCGGCACCGGGTCCTGGGGGGCTCCAGTTTGAATTTTTCAGTTTGAGCGGGACTGTGAGGGGGGCTGGGCGGGTGCATCTGTCATTATGAGGGGGGGAGGCTAGTCCCGCTGTCATCTCCTCTGTACAGCCCCGTACCTGCAACTGACACTGCACGCATCAGGGCGCCCCTGCTTGGACCATCGGGGTGCAGGTACCCCCGGGCTGCGGTGTGGTTACCCCGGGGTGCAGTCTCGGGACCCCCCCTCCCCCAAACTTCAAAGGAGGCTTTTTTTTTAAATTAGGGAGTGAAGGGGTTAACAGTGATGTGTGCTTCCATTATATTGCGTGTATAGAAGTATATACTTTGTAATATCTGGATATAGCGTGTATATGGGGAGGTGTAATATATGGCGTATACAGGAGAGGGTATACTCCGTATACATTGTGTAGTATATGGATATGGTGCGTATACAGTAATGTATAGATATATAGCGTGTATATGGGAGTTTATGTACTGTAATATATGCATATAATGTGTGTGTATATGGGGGTGTGATATATGGTTATATAGCGTGTATAGGAGGTTCATATATAGAAGACCGTGTAGTGCTTGTATACTGTAATATATACCGTGTATATACTGTAACATGTGTAATATAGCCTGTACAGGAGGTGCATATACAGTGAAGAGTATAGTGTATACTGTAATGGATATATAGCCTGTGTATATATCAATATATTACACAGTATACACCCCCGTGTATATACGGGAAAGGGTATAGTGCCTATACAGTGTAATATATGGATATTTGGTGTGTACAGGAGGTGTATATACAGGAAAGGCTATAGTGTGTATACTGTAATGTGTGTATATATAACGTGTGTATGGGGGTGTATACAGGAAAGGGTATAGTGTGTATACTGTAGTATAGATATATAGTGTAGAGGGGTATTATGTACATACTGTAAACGTAGTGTGTATATACTGTAAAATATTTATTGTACAGGGAGGTTGTATATCAAGTAAAGGTTATAGTGTATATACTGTGTAATAGTGTGTGTACGGGGAGTATATACAGTAAAGGCTATAGTGTGTGTACTCTGTAATGGAGATATAGCGTGTGTATAGGGGTGTATACTGTAATATATGGCGATATCGTGTGTAGAGGGGTATTATATACATACTGTAAACCGTATAGTTTGTGTATACTGTGTAAAATATATATTGTACAGGGAGGTTGTATATCCAGTAAAGATTATAGTGTATATACTGTGTAATGTGTGTACGGGGAGTATATACAGTAAAGGGTATAGTGTGTGTGTACGGTATAATATATATATATAGTTTGTAGAAGGTTGTATATGTGAATATAAAAAAATACATATATAGTAATGGGTGTAGACAGTGCATGTATTATGCAGTGCTGTGTGTGTGTGTGTATGTGTGTATATATATATATAGGTATAGTGTTTGTGTGTATATATAATTTTACACGCAGTCCCCTCTGTACAGTACTCTGTAGTGTGTATATAATGCAGTACTGTATATAGGTGTATTGTATGTATATACAGTAATGAGTATGTATGATTACACGCAGCACCCTCTGTATACAGTGTATATATAATTTTTTTTCTTGTATGCAGTACTGTGTATAGGGGTCTTGTATGTATACAGTTATGGCTATGTATGTGTATATATAGTAATGGGCATATATGTATATATTACAGTCAGTACCCTTGTATACAGTACTATAGTATATCTGTGGTGTACAGGATGAGAAGCCATATACATGTAGTAAGTGATGCCCCACGCCTGTACACCCGGCAGATGAACTCTCCTCTTCTCCCTCTATGTATATGAGTTTCTTTAGAAGTTCCGGGTTTTTCCCCTGATCTGCACCTCCAGTTTTCTGCTCCGTGTATCCCTGTACTTTTATCACACGGTAAATATTCAGTATCCTTCCCCCGTGTAATATGTTTGATTAGACGCGTATTTATCATCTAGTGATTGGCCATGTCCTCAGACACTTGTATATCAACTATTTTTGGGTTAATAACTGGTGTCACCCGCCCTCTAATCTATACACGTAGATGCCGCACGCCGTATCCGCACTATGTGCACAGTGTGTAGAGCGCATCCGGCAGTATAGGTCCCTCAATGTGGCAGGGGGCACATGGGAGCACCCTGTGTGTGCCGGGCATCTGTGCCAGTCTACAGGGCTTTCTGTTTAGAGCCAGAAGCTCCAGAGAGGGGTGTGTACATATCTCCAGCAGCTGTATACCGGCCGGCACCTGCCTGTGACATGTATGCAGAGGGATGAGGATGCTGGCGTGTGTACCTGTGTGTAGTCTATATGCATAATGCAAGCTCTACCATATATACGATATACTGCTGCTAGTTACTGCACAGGACGTGTACCATACACCTCTATGGTGGTAGCACTGTGCAGACATCGGGGTTAGATCGTGGATTCTATACAATATATACACATGATATGTGATACTGGAAGCACCGTGATATTACATGGGTGCTATGTAATATAGACGGTGTAAGATGTGTATCTGTACTGCTGGTTATATGTATGTATACTACTATACTACTAGTTATATGCCTCTATACTAGTTATATGTATACTGCTGGTTATATGCCTCTATGCTAGTTATATGTATACTGCTGGTTATATGCCTCTATACTAGTTATATGCCTCTATACTGCTGGTTATATGTATGTATACTGCTGGTTATATGCCTCTATACTAGTTATATGTATGTATACTGCTGGTTATATGCCTCTATACTAGTTATATGTATGTATACTGCTGGTTATATGCCTCTATACTAGTTATATGTATGTATACTGCTGGTTATATGCCTCTATACTAGTTATATGTATGTATAATGCTAGTTATATGCCTCTATACTAGTTATATGCCTCTATACTAGTTATATGCCTCTATACTAGTTATATGTATACTGCTGGTTATATGCCTCTATGCTAGTTATATGTATACTGCTGGTTATATGTATGTATACTGCTGGTTATATGCCTCTATACTGTTGGTTATATGCCTCTATACTGTTGGTTATATGCCTCTATACTGGTGGTTATATGCCTCTATACTGTTGGTTATATGCCTCTATACTGGTGGTTATATGCCTCTATACTGTTGGTTATATGCCTCTATACTGTTGGTTATATGCCTCTATACTAGTTATATGTATGTATACTGCTGGTTATATGCCTCTATACTGTTGGTTATATGCCTCTATACTGTTGGTTATATGCCTCTATACTGTTGGTTATATGCCTCTATACTGTTGGTTATATGCCTCTATACTGTTGGTTATATGCCTCTATACTGTTGGTTATATGCCTCTATACTGTTGGTTATATGCCTCTATACTGTGGTTATATGCCTCTATACTGTTGGTTATATGCCTCTATACTGTTGGTTATATGCCTCTATACTAGTTATATGCCTCTATACTAGTTATATGCCTCTATGCTAGTTATATGTATACTGCTGGTTATATGCCTCTATACTAGTTATATGCCTCTATACTGCTGGTTATATGTATGTATACTGCTGGTTATATGTATGTATACTGCTGGTTATATGCCTCTATACAAGTTATATGTATGTATACTGCTGGTTATATGCCTCTATACTAGTTATATGTATGTATACTGCTGGTTATATGCCTCTATACTAGTTATATGCCTCTATACTGTTGGTTATATGCCTCTATACTGTTGGTTATATGCCTCTATACTGTTGGTTATATGCCTCTATACTGTTGGTTATATGCCTCTATACTGCTGGTTATATGCCTCTATACTGCTGGTTATATGCCTCTATACTAGTTATATGTATGTATACTGTTGGTTATATGCCTCTATACTGCTGGTTATATGCCTCTATACTGCTGGTTATATGCCTCTATACTGGTGGTTATATGCCTCTATACTGGTGGTTATATGCCTCTATACTGGTGGTTATATGCCTGTGGTTTCATGGAGTCTGTAGATTACTACTATTTGGAGGACTGTAGATCGTGTTTGATACATTTTTATACGTTGTTCATTACGAAGCTGTACGGATCCTCGTGTGATGGCTGCTGTATACTCCGTGTCCGGGGATGTATACTGCTAGTTGTATTTCCATCGTATTCCGAGGGCACGTGTCCGTGTGTAATGCGCTAGAATTGGCCAGATGTCTGTACCGTTCACACCGGGTCCGTGCCGCGGTACAGGAGGGGCCGGTGCTGTGTGTGACCCGGGGCAGTCGGTGTCGCCGGGTTTCACCTCCCAGCCCCTCTGTAACTGACCGCGGAGGTAAGTGACACTCTGCCATAAGTACCAGGCTTCTTCCCTGGCAGCAGGTGCTGCACCCAACCCTTATCATCACCACCCGGCTCTACAGTCCTGGGTGTGGTTCACACTGATGCACAGGCGGTATATTCTGCCATTTTCTGCATCTCCCCGAAGTTCTCCTGGACAGAGCTCCCTCCTCCTAGATCCGTACAGAGGGCAGAGCAGCACCCAGACAGGAGGGCCGTGCGTTACTGAGGGACAGCTGTGTGAACGGCTCTCTATTCTGTGTGGATGTATGTATGTATAGATATATTTCACTGAGGGACACGGGTGTGTTAATGGCTCTCTATTCTATAATATTGTGTGTATGTATCAGTGCACATATGTGTGGTTCTCCATTATTTCTACTGTGTATGTAGATATATATATTAGACACACATATAATATACATATATACACACAGTAGATATAATAGAACCACACACCTCTGTCCCCCTCAGTGAGATAGATCACATATATATATATAATCAGTGTATATGGAACACACTTTTAAGTTGCAGAGAAATGGCTGTGAATCTTGGTAAATGTAACCCTTTGATCTCCTCCTTCCAGGACTGTCCTGAGGTAGAAGTGTAATCTTCAGAGTCTCTGCACTTTCCTTGTCTTATTATTTCTAGAGGTGGGAGATTTGTATTGTTGCTGTGCAGGGCAGACTGGAAGAATTTTATTTTAACGGAAGGATTAGTTTTAAAAAAAATAAAATAAAAATTTGCCCACATTATATGTGTATATATCAGCCTGTATTTTTTGTGGCTCGTTAATGTGCACCATTACAGGCTATTTTGTTGCATTATTTTCAGGAGTATTTTCCCCTGTTCTCTCATGTGGTCCAGTGTTTTTCCATGTGAAGAATAGCATAGACTACATGTCCTATTCTCCTCCTCACACCAGACACCTGACTGCCCCTCATTGTTGATGGGATCAGACATAACGGCCACAACTCCAGTGTGAACAGAGCCTGGTCCTAATTCTCCAGCAGCTATGGCTGACGGCTCCTCAAGGGGTTAATGTTCGCTGGAAATTCAAATGTCTCGGGCCGACTTCTCAGCGCAGTGACCTTGTGAGAAGCTGAGCTGCACTGGAGATTTGGGCCTGTCCAGCTCCGTGCATATTTGCATCTAATTTTGTTATATTTTACCTACATTTTTTTACAGTATAACAGAGGTCAGTTTGGTTAATATTTATTTCACAAGCGGATGTCCATGTCTTGTTTTTTCCACTTGCATGCTACACCCCCCTCTGCTCTGAATTACCAGAACTGTATCCTGGTGCTGTATGGGATGATAGTGACTGAAAGACCATCTCGGGTCATTTATTTTATTTTACGTTTGATCATTTTATATAGGTTTTGTTTTGTGTTTTTTTTTTTTTTTTTTTTGTAAATTCCAGAATCCACCGCGGCCGTTTCCATTTAACAAAACTCTCCAGAAATTCAGTTTTAACACCAATAATGTGTGTGATGGGTGATCAGTAATGAATCCTGGTCTCGGAAATCTGTTTGGTGTCATCTCGCCGTGTTACATGGCGTTTTTATTACCGGTTTTGACCTTTCATTATTTAAAATGAGAAGGAAGGGGGGGGGGGTAGGTGTTCGATTCTGCTAGTCACATCTGTATATTCCTGATATATCCGTCCGTTCACACTGAATACAGCTGTGTATTTTTTTTTTTTTGTCAGAATTTAAAATATAGTTTATTTTCTATTTGTAATATTGATCACATTTTTTTACTTTGATTTTAATATATTTTTGAATGATCTCTTTAGATGAACTGAAGGCAGAGACCAGTGGACCTGACCAGTGCCAGCGGAGGTGACCAGGTATGGTATAGAATTTCCTTTTGTTTGGCGGGTCTTCAATGGTTGATGGCAGTGAATGAGTCTAAGTGTTTTTTGGAGCTGCGGATACGAAGCCTCTGACATAACTTCTTAAACCATTCATATCACAACTCCCAGCATTTCACTTTCCACCAAAACTGCCCAGCAGACTGATGTGGGCTTTTAGTACATGAGTCATTTCACCCTGACCTGGGCTTGAAAATGTCAGAGTTTAGTCACTTTTGTGTTGTATGTTTTACATGTAGGGTGTCGTGTATTGTGCGGCTACATGTGGGAGATGCACTTATTGGAGGTTGCGGGGTGTATACTGTGTGTCCAGGGAATTTGTGGTGCATATATGTGCAATACTGGGCTGTGTCTCTCCTACCATAAACTCAGAAATGAGCCTGTCCATCTCAGAGTTCTTGTTGGTTTGTTACTATTAGGGTGCGTCTACACTACATTTTTTTTATTTATTTTTTTATTTTTGACTTGTGAAACAAATGGCATGAAATTCAGGCATTTTTCCAAGCAGTTTTTTGGGGTTTCTTTTTAATGTAACGTTTTACTTGCTTTTTAACTTTTTTTTTCGTAATGAGAAGTCTGTGAAAAGCCCGAGCATGTAGCAATTTGGGGGGGGGGGGAAGTGACAAAGCCCTCCAGGAAATTTTCTTAAAATGCCACTCCAAAAAAATGTAAGGATTGACCTTCGTGCAAAATCTGACTGTGGAATATTTTTTGTTTGTTTGTTTTAAAGCAAAAGGGGAAAAAAACTACAGTGTTAAACACCTGGTACAGTTATCTGGTATTTGTTCCACATAAGTGTATTCTTCAGTATGCAGGATGTGCGGCCACCATACGCCTGTATTTCCAAATCCTGTAACATCGGTATGAATTGGTATTACGGATGCAGAGCACATAAAGGTGCATGTCGTATACTTTTTAAAGGGAATGTGTGGCTTGTGATTATATTATTTATTAGAACAGGTTGAAATGTTTTTATTTTGTGGGGTTTTATTTGTATTCCACTTCTCTGTGATTATTGGCGCAGCTATCTTGCTTCATCTGCTAACAGCATTCAGAGATAAACCACATGAACCATAGGAACCTGTAGTTTGTGGATGATTCAGTGACTTTGGGTTTCTGCAGGGACGATGGGGAGTGGAGCTGTGACCATTTAATGTGAATGGGGGCTCCTCTGTTACCCATTTCTACATACGTGTGTATGTATATATTAATATATTTTTATATATTACCTTTCCTTGTAATCCTGTGGTGTGATGACTGCAGAGAACAGGAAATGTCGGCCTAATATGAGGCTGAAAGGTCAGTGTGAAAGTGCAGGATTTCGGAGTTTCTTAAAATATGCAGAACATTACTTTTGAGGAATTTTTTTTTAATTAAAAAAAAAAAAAAAATTAACTTAATACCGTAAATTTCTGAAGATGCGTTCCCTTTAACCCTTTGACGATCCATAAACATTTGTCATTGGCTGCCTGCTAATGCTCCATGGGATCACTGGCAGAATTGTTTACCACCTTACAGCACCTATTGGGCCTTGCAGGAAGTAGGTCCTAATAGGCTGCCTTTCAATTTTATATTGACACTCGTGATGCACTGCAAGTGTATTATATCCGCAATCAGACTAATGGGAGTTCAACTCTCCAAGTAAGAAGAAATAAAAAGTAACAAAAATTTTTTTTAAAGATATTTAAAAAAAAAAAATAATTTGGATGTCAAAAATGTAAAAAAAAAAGTGTCCCCTCATTTCTAAGTGTTCAAATAATCAAATGATGATGTTATTGAACTTGCACACAACACTGTAAAAAAAAAAATTAAAAAAAATCCAGGATTGCTGTTTCTGGTTAGTTCACCTCCAAATAATGGAATAAACAGTGGTACCCTCAAAAAACAAGCCCAGACACTTCTCAGAATATGGCACAAACATGTTTTTTCTATTTTTGTCAAAAATTATAAAACAGAACTATAAATGTGGAATCACTGTAATCGCACTGACCCTGAGTGTGAAGTTAAAATGCCATTTCACTGAATGCTCTGAAAACTAAACCCCAAAAATGGCAGAAGTGATGTTTTTTTGCCCAAAAAAAATAAAATAAAGGCTAATCAATATATTTTTGGGTCATTTATCAAACTGGAGTAAAGTAGAACTGGTTTAGTTGCCCATAGCAACCAATCAGATTACTCCTTTCATTTTGACAACTCCTTTGGAAAATGAAAGGTAGAATCTGATTGGTTGCTATGGGCAACTAAGCCAGTTCTACTTTACTCCAGTTTGATAAATGACTCCGTATGTTCGTAAACGGTGGCGGTTATACCAATCCCTTTATACAGCTCCATGGATGGGAAGTTAAAGGGTTTTTCAAGATCCGAAAATGTTTATAATAGTATTGAGAGCTATAAAAAGAACAAAATAGGGGTCAGCAGTCACGGGGGGGTTGTTGATGGCTCTGGTAGGGTGGGGGACCAGAAACAACGTTACACAAAGTTTTTGAGGGTTTCGGAAAACTCTTTAGTCATAGCCTTTTTAAAATGTGTTGATGAAAAAGTTGCAAGGTCCTTTAGGCCCAGAATAGAAGGGTTGTTGAGGTGTTTAACCCTTTCCCAACATCGGGTGTACATGTATGTTAGGTCTTTAAAGCAGGTTTTACACAGCAGAGACTTTTAACCCTTCATATGCTATGGTCTATTACAACCAATGCGAGATTGTGGGTGCAGTGTGTGGGTGCTGTGGCAACCCCCGACCTTCTGAAGACCTGTTATAAACTATCTGCTTGATAGAGGGGTTGGGGGCGCTTCTGACTCTACCATAGCCTGCAGTGTTCAATCATTGCAATCTATGGGAGAAGTAGTTTAAATATAAAAAAAAAGATGATGAAAAAATAGCTATAATTGGCATAGCTGTTTCCCAAAATGGCTGGATTATGAAGATCTAAAGTCATTTATCCCATATGGTGAGCAAAATTTGAAATATAATAAGTCTCACACACTTCCAAATATTATCAGATCACAGCTTCATAATTATAAAAAAAGTAATGGGGGAATATGCTGATCCAAAGAAATTTCTTCCAGTTTTTAAGTATTAGAGCACAAGGAAAATTAGAAAAGTGACCTGCAGAATGAGGTTAAAAAATACATAATACAAAACATAACTAAACCCATGAATCTCAGGTGAAATAGTTTTTTCACAAACGCTATTAAATGGTGGCATACGATTATTATGTGAGGGGGGGGGTTATGGCTCTTAGAAGCCAGGGGGTGAAACAGACTAAAAGGAGAAGGGAAAAAAAATGAAAATTGCTGTGGCAGTGAAGAGGTTAATATACAGGTGGATTATTTTTTTTATTTTTTTTTTTATCAGCATAAGATGCCCTGTGGATTAACCCCTAGAGTGCAGCATTGCGTGCATATATATAGAAGCTAGATTTTGTAGTGAATTGTGTTGAGGGTGACATTAAAAAAAAAAAAAAAAAAAAATGAACACAGTCCATTTAATTGAGACGTTATCATGTCGTATGACACACTTGAAGTGTAGGTCTCGCCATTGACAGGATCACATTTTTCATGTGTTTGGTAAATGGCTATGATGCATACCATCATACATCTGTAGATTATTCCACTTATGATCAATATAGGAAAAGAATTGGGGGGGGGGGGGGAGCAAAAAACTGCTGGAGATATTCATGGAATCAGCAGAAAGGAGAATGTTAGAAGTCAGGTTTGTGTTGTAATTTGCGCCAAATTTATCAAACGTGACTGGGTGCTTCATAGATTTGGCAGATCATTACACTTGTCTAGTTATATTAGTCCAGCTTTTTACACTACACTCCTACTGGAGGAAGAATCTATTTTATTTTATATTTTTGTGACTGTGAAAAATGCAGTGACTGGGGGGGGGGGGGTTGTAGAACAATGACCGTCTATGGCTGTATTCACACTATTTATTTATTTATATATTTATTTTTCTTATGGACTGTGAATACTGGTGGTCGGGAAAAAAAAAAAATCTAGGACATCATAGTCTGGTGTCAGTTTGACAGCCCTACAAAATTGAAGGGGACCATTTTTAATCATTTTTCAGAAAGGCATCTGTGAAAAGTCACTGAAAAACTGACGGTCTTATGACTGCACACTTAGGCACACGGGTGTTGGTGGACGCACATAAGAGCCAAGGGTGAAAAGGGTAAAATCCGCAGCTAAACCCGCAAACATAATTGACATGCTATTTAATTTGAAATCTGCAATGGAGGTCTATTTCTAAACGCGCATATTCCACAATGTGTACGGTGGCTTTAGGGCGGCTTCACACACTGCGGCATTTGTTGCAGAATTTTCTCCAACTGGAAATCTATTCTATTCACCTGAATGGGGCTCACAGAAATCCATTTGCTTGACACCCCCCCCCCCCCCCTTTCAAATGAGTGGAACTGATTTTTCAGTCGGGGAGAATTCTGCAACTAAATCAGGAGTGCACCGAAATTGCCAGAATTTTTGAATAAATATGGAGGGGTGCAAAAACTGTGATCCTTGGGAAATCGGTGGGTTTAGCCATTTTTCAGCACTCTGCATGGGCAGCTTCAGGCCCTGTTCACACTTTCTGTAGCTCATTGTTACTCTTACCAGTGCTCGTGAGATTTCTCTCTGCTGTCATACTGGTGTATGAGAGACCACCGCATGAGGCTGGTCAGTCGCACATGACATTCTAGGATGTCCTTTATAAGAAAGGAAAGATTTTATGTCTCCCCAGCATGAGCCGTAATGTTTTTAATCGCTCGTCATTTGGGTATATATAATGTATACTGCTTTTGGTGGGATGTGTGTGGGGTTTTTTTTTTTGTTTTAGGTTTCCATTAACCATGAGGTGTGAATTTTGTGAACTTTGCCATTACACTGATGTATTTATGTCCTACATATTATTATTATTATTTTTTTTGTTTATATATATATATATATATATATATATATATATATATATATATATATATATATATATATATATTTTTTTTTTTTTTTTTTTTTTTTAAATTTTTGGTCACCATACTCAAAACCAAAAAGGCCAACGTTATTCCCCCCCCAAACAATTTTTGTTGAAGTTTTTTTGCCCACAGAATTTGGCACAGATTTGTTTTCAGTGGGTGGCCATGTAGCCGCTTATGCAGCAACATCATGTCTACAGATGAGCCCAGTGGGGACTGATATTTGGTTCTCTATTTTTGTTTGATTTTATTTTCCGACGTTTATTCAGGAAAATGAGTGAGTATGATTAGTGGATATTGGTTTGGTGGTATTATATTGTTATATTTATATATTGCTCTCACCTGTACATGTAAAAGATTCCTTTCAGGGCAGTGGTGGTTGGGGGACCTGTTCTGTATAGCATTAAAGGTCATTGTCACCTATGTCTTGTTCACTATTTATGGGCATGTGTTTTTTTTTTTTTTGGTCCCTGCTGGGGAACCATCTTTTAGGTTATATATTGTATGTATACATGCCATCTTATAATATTGTATGAGGCTTTTGTGGTTTTGTAAAAGGCAAGTGGGTCTGCATCATTCAAATTGAAGAAGCAGGGCAGAAACCAAGTGCAAAAGCTGCCATGTGAACAAAGTCATAGTAACATAGTTTATAAGGCTGAAAAAAGACATCTGTCCATCCAGATCGGCCTGTTATCCTGTTGTATTTCCTGTTCCTTTTGAATACTCTTCTGGCTTTGACTCAAAAACAGCATTTAAAAAAGCAGTGTGTGAAAGTACCCTAATGCAGTGACAGCTGTGCCCACCCCATCACTGTCATGTAGTATCACATCACTTTGTGACATCAGTTTAGTTCCCGTGATGTAATAGCTCATTAGTTTAAGTCCTACATCAGTCATTGCTGGAACTTAAAGAGGTTATCCCATGTATAATGTAAAAAATGAAAATCACACCATACAGTACATGACAACCTCTTTCTAACAAAGCTAGAACCAGCCCTGTACCTCACATGGATCCAGAGATCTCCCCATTCATTGCTCTGCTAGATTTATATCAAGCTGACAACTTAAGGGGAGTGTCTTTTCTGCTACGGCTCTGGGGGCGTGTCCATGCTCTCCCTATCACGGCTCTGGGGGCGTGTCCATGCTCTCCCTATCACGGCTCTGGGGGCGTGTCCATGCTCTCCCTATCACGGCTCTGGGGGCGTGTCCATGCTCTCCCTATCACGGCTCTGGGGGCGTGTCCATGCTCTCCCTATCACGGCTCTGGGGGCGTGTCCATGCTCTCCCTATCACGGCTCTGGGGGCGTGTCCATGCTCTCCCTATCACGGCTCTGGGGGCGTGTCCATGCTCTCCCTATCACGGCTCTGGGGGCGTGTCCATGCTCTCCCTATCACGGCTCTGGGGGCGTGTCCATGCTCTCCCTATCACGGCTCTGGGGGCGTGTCCATGCTCTCCCTATCACGGCTCTGGGGGCGTGTCCATGCTCTCCCTATCACGGCTCTGGGGGCGTGTCCATGCTCTCCCTATCACGGCTCTGGGGGCGTGTCCATGCTCTCCCTATCACGGCTCTGGGGGCGTGTCCATGCTCTCCCTATCACGGCTCTGGGGGCGTGTCCATGCTCTCCCTATCACGGCTCTGGGGGCGTGTCCATGCTCTCCCTATCACGGCTCTGGGGGCGTGTCCATGCTCTCCCTATCACGGCTCTGGGGGCGTGTCCATGCTCTCCCTATCACGGCTCTGGGGGCGTGTCCATGCTCTCCCTATCACGGCTCTGGGGGCGTCTTAAAGATGGAACTGAGCATGTACGGCCATCTCAGTGAGCAGGTCAAAGAAATTAAGTGGCACTATACAGCTACATCTTACTGAATTCAGTAGCTACAAAATTTTTCACTACATGCAGTTACAAATGTATTCAGATCCTGGTGCTGGTTTGAAAACTGTAGAATATTTTTCATGCGACAACCCCTTTAAAATCATGCTTGTATATAGGGCCGGGCGATATGACCTCAATTTTGTCTTGAAGCTTAAAGGGGTTATTCAGTGGGTAGCTACTGATGGCCTGCCTATCCTCAGGATTGGTCATCAATACGAGATTGGCGGAGGTCTGACTCTTCAAGTTACACTTCGTATTTCCTTGCTTGTAGCAGCGTGGCGGTGTAATTACATGAGCTCACCCTGTTAGGTGAATGTATTATAATTCTACTCTGCGCCCCCTAAGACGAGCGAGATGACGCACAGGTGATCTTGAAGAGGAGGCAGCGCTTGAACAGACCCCCGCCAATATGATATTGATGACCCTGAGGATAGGTCAATATCTTACCACTGGACAACCCCTTTAAGGCCCCATGCACAGTGTCATGTGTGTCTTGCGTCCCTCAAAACATGGATTCTGTTCATGTGCATGCCAATTTTACTGAAGTATACTATCCCTGTCCACAAAACTGTCAACTATAGGACATGTTTTTTGCAGGCTGGTACAACGGACATATGGGTGCAGACAGCATTTTTTTATGGCCCTGTTTAAATTTGGAAAAAATATACGCCATGTGTATGGATCCTACAGAGGATTCTTGTTTTTGTTTTTTAATTTTTGCAAAAGAGACAATCTGTAAGCTGGTTATATAGTAATCTGCTAGTTGTGTGCTCATGTGGAGGTACAATAGATAAATACCTACATGGTGTCTTTTATATATCTGGAACCATACTGGTGTGTATGTACACAGAGATGAGTCCTTGATAAACTACCGTACCTCCGTGGCAGAATGCAATTATTTTCGTACTGTTAGAAATCTTACAGACGTGTAATATAATCATCACATAGTACAATCATGCTGCCACAAGACGTGTCCGGGGGGCACAGCTCTGCTTACTGACTGCTCTGGAGGATGAGCCGCAGTGTATAGCAGAGGGGGGATGAAGGCAGGGTTATAGGAGCTGCCCACTCCCCCCTTCCCCCGTGCTCTCTGTGTGTGAGGTAGGGGCCGTGCCCACTGGTCGGGAGCCATTCTGTTTAATATATATATACATATTTGATCTAGAGAGGAGATGTCGTCTCTCTTGACGTCCGTTGTAGTAACTACTTGCATTCCTCATGTGTAAGTTACACGCCCCGGCCCCTCCTCTCTGCTGCGTCCGATGGCTCTAGCAATCTTCTGAGCTAGCACAGAGGAGATGCTGGGGAACGAGCGCAGACTGCCCAGGACGCTGCAGATGAAGGAACCCCTCCTCCTGGGCATTAGTGGGATTAAACGAGACCCGTCACCTCTTCCCACGTGTTTGTATGCCTTTCCTATGTAATAACAATTCTGTAGCGTCTTTTCTTATAACTATGTTGTGCCATTCCTCTGTTTTGCCTACTAGTTTATAAATGAATTGCCAATGTGTGGGGGAGGGGGGTTACCATTCACCTTGTCAAAGGGTTTGTCCCTGCAAGGTCTGGACCATGCCGGACTGAGCAGGGAACGTCCAGTCCAACTATTTAAACTATTTATTCATACACTTCCAGCAGGAATAACAGAGGAATTGCACAACAGTCATAAGAATGAAATATGATTATTTACTGAAACATAAATGTCAGGACGGGTGACTGGCCCTCTTCAACGATTTTGTAAAGTGAAACGGCGAGGCTCCCAAATGGTAAATTTTATTAGAGGTCGACGTTGGTGGCATACCGCTAGTCTGCGCCTGTGAGACCTGCGCCCTTCTCTAGAACGGGGCCCACAAAGTGAAAGATGGTGCTCTGGGCAAGCATGGCCACCCTCATTCACTTCTGTGGGAACTCCCATAGTGGTGAATGGAGAGGGGGGCTGTGCATGCACGATGCGCTCTCCTTTTCTTTGGAGGCCCCATTCTAGAGAGGTGCAAGTCCAAGAGATAGGACCCCAATGTCTCAGGACATAACACCTTTAAACTTGTGTCCATAATAAAAATGAATGCAGGTTTATCAAAGGTTTTTTGGGTTTTTTTTTGTGTTTTTTACACTAGCTTGGCTGTTTTTCTGGCATTTTTTGTGCCATAGACATGCATAACCCGCCCCTTTATTTGTTTGCTCAGGATTATTATTATTATTTATTATTAGCTACTATTCATTTTATTTGTAAATTAGCAGAAGCTTATCTGTTTTACACAAATGGCCTCTGCTCATACACGAGGTCCCTCAGGGTGTAGATATAGATATGTATAAGGAGCATGCTTTTTGTGGCATCTTTTTTCATATATATATATATTTTTTTTTTTTCAGATGTCGTTATTTGGTGGCTAAACATCTGCTTTTAAATTACGTGCATTTTTATTAGGAAAAATACATAAATTGCTCCACAGATTCAGTTCAGTAATTCTAGGAGTGTTGTATGTATCCCTGTGGTTGTGAAGATAAAAAATATTTGTATATTATGTGTCTTGAGAGCTTTTAATAAATTGTACTCATAATTTTTTTTTTCTTCTATAGCATGTACACACTGTTATGGTGTCTGTTTATGTATATATATAATTATGGGCATATTTGTATGACAGTGTGTAGTTATCTGTGTTTTTTCTTCTAATCTGTAGTTAAGAAAACTGAGAAATTATGTGAAGAAAGTGACATCTATATGTAGTTACCTATGACTGGCTGGTGACCTGTGGCCCTTGATTGTCATTCGGGGCCAGTCTCCTCATAGGACATTCACCGGTTAGTGGTGTAATAGGTGTTTTAGTTGTAGAACTAATACATGTGAAGACGTTTGGCTGGGTTCACCTCACATTTGCCCTATGTCTAACATATGCAGTTTGAAAGAAAAAACTTACAAAAGTGTAATCCACCATGTATTTCCATCCAGCAGTGTCCTGTCCAAAAATGTATACGTGAAAGTATGTTTTTACAATGAAACTCTTTGGACAGTGTATAGCATCCATATAATGTATAGAGTGTGTGTGTGTATATGTGTGTATATATATATATATATATATATATATATATATATATATATATATATATATATATATATTATTTATTTTATTTTTTTTCTCCTAAAGAAAAAAATCGGCCTAAGAAATGCATTTTTTTTGTGTGTGTATTTTTACATGTCTACCGGGTCCACGAATGACAGTTTTTCAGTTTCCTCTGTAGACACCACTTGTCCTGTCGCTTGTTCCATAACAAAGTATAAAACTATGAAGTTTTTAGATAAAGCAAATCTGTTTCTCGGCTGTGAAATAAAACTAGAGGTTTCATATCCTGTGGGTTAAACTGCCCTTTAGCTTGTGTACTGTGTGTATGTAGCATCAGAAGTTGTCATATTTGGGCTGATCTCTTTATAATATTACGGTATTTTGTGCACTATCTCAGGGTCATTTGTTGGATATGGCAGCTCATCATGTATCTGATATCACACTGTGTGTATGTGTGTATATATATATATATATATATTTACAACCTTATGGATTATCAATTGTAACTTTTTTCTTGCAATATTTTATTTTTCTGTTGGTAGTGCACTGTATATAGAGGGAGTGTCTACTATGTAGAGGGTTGCACATATACATTAGATACTCCTTTAGTCTTCCCAATATATACATAATATACTATAATTTTATATAGAGGGAGAACTGGAGGAGGGTACACAATTTATACTGGGTATACTGATGCCCTCAAATGGTTCCTGGCCGCCATCTTGACTAACCTTCATGGCTTCTCGTGCTCTGTGGGCTCAATCTGCGGCGGTCCTGCACAGGAACAGTTATGGTTATGCCGGAGTAGCAGCGGTACACTTTCTTCCTTATATCCGGGTGTCAAAATGGCGCTGCAGACTTCACTCTATTACTTTCTAGGTGGTGCAGCCTATTACCGGATGGTTATCAGTCAGTTTATATTGGAGGCAAAAAGTGATTATATTTTTATTTTTTAATTTATTTTTTTTAATCCAATATCTTTGCAACAATCAGAATTCCTTACAGATTTTACAGCTAAAAAAAAAAAAGTATCTATACTACGGTTTTGATGAAGTTTGGCCCCAGTGAAATGCCTTGCTACACAGGAACTGTGGCGTGGATCTCAGATATTTGTGTGCATGAGGCCAAATAGTGTTCTCTTTTTACTTTGTTTTGTGAAGATGCAAAATTGTATAAAAAAAAAAATTGGCCCATGTTAGTGTTCGGGTGGCCTAGACGCACTGCCACGTGTGAACGCTCCAGTAGTAGGGGAGAAAAGGCTAAAGATTGCAAGTGATCATTCTTGAAACTCTGACATTAGTCTAATACTAATACTTTTGCACACGAGCGTGTTTCCTTTTAACATGAACTCACAGATTCATAATGACTTACCATGCTGTGAGTTCCTTCCTGACTGCAGGTCCTCTGTCCTCACATTGCAGGGAGTACAGTTCAGCAGGCCTGCAATGTGAAGTTAGCCTAAGGGTGAAGATGTCTACGCATCAGAGCGTCACCTGTTTGTTCAAGTATCGCACCTGATTTTGAAGGAAGAATAGGTCTGGACTCCAGAACTTTCAGTATGGCACGCCAAAGTCGTGTTTACATGGTTAAAGGTCAAAATGGCGCACGTTACTGGGCAGGTTTGCATGGCAATATGATTAAAGGGGTATCCCCATATTAGATATTAAGTCAGATGTTTGGATGTGTGTTAAACTATTGCAGCACCCTCGCAGTGTCTTTACTTGTAGCAGATGCGCTGAGGAGTTTCTGTTGCAGATGTTCTTGTGGCAAATCTGCAGCACTGTACAGTACCAGCAAAGTGGATGGGATTTTAAGAAATGTCATCCACATGGTGTCAAAATCTGTAGCGCAGAATTGACCTCAGGTGCCATTTTGAAATCTGCAGCCTGTCTATTTATGCTGTGATCTGTTACAGATTTCACCTTATGCAATGCAAAGGATGAAGCCCACAGCCGTTTCCATGTAATGCATCTGGTCATGTGGTCCTTGACGTGGACATTCGCAAAGATGCCTGTATGAATACAGCAAGTTCACGTAGTTCAGTATATTCAGTGGGCTGTTCCTGCTGAGGTCAGCATTACATGACAAAATATTCACTTTGGTTCCGCTAACTTTCTTCCGTATAGGACCCCTTGAAAGCCATTTTCAGATGCCGGATATATTGCAAGTTTTCACTACAGAAATCTGATTTTGCAACAAAGCAGAATGATTCACTAGTGAGTGCTTTATGAATCTCCTTTCATATATGGTGGGAAATTGGTGTGTTCAAATCTGCAATGTGACTGATATGCTGCAGATTAAGGCCTCATTCACATGACAATATTTGTCTGCCACGATAAATGCACATTGGCTGCAGATTCGTTCATTTCAATGGGGCCACAAAAGGACAGCACACCGTGTGCGTTCCGCATCCGTATGCCCGTTCCACAGACTATCCAACCCACCCCCAAAAAAAATAAAAAATAGCACTGCAGAAGGGTAAAATGCGGGAAGCAAACAGCTGGTGTCCGTATTTTGCTGAGGTACTTTTGCGGTCAACAAAACAGTTGTGTGAATGGGGGGGGGGGGCAAAACTTGATGCAAAGGATCAATCTGATTGGTTGCTATGGGCAATTAAGCCAGTGTCTTCTGCAGGCTGAATGTATTCTTCTACATTGCAGGCTGCTCTGTTATGTTCAGTGTGAAATCTCAGTCAGATTCTCTTGCATCTGTGTAAAAAAAAAAAAAAACTGTTGCCAAAATTAAAGGGATTTACCAATATTTTAGTATTGATGGCCTGAGGATAGACAATCAATATCAGTTTGGCAAGGGGACACCATGCACCCATGCCAGTTAGCTGTTTGAGTAGCGTTGATGCTGGAACCACAAAGCCCTGTCCATTTGGGTAGTGGATGGCGGTGCTGACTGCAGTGCTGCCCCCATTCACGTCTGTGGAAGCTGTGTTGCAGTTACCAGCTTTGTCCACTAAACGGCGGATGGCGCTGTGTACTTCTGTAGCTTTTACAGCTGATTGCCAGGATTTCCTGAGGATAGGCCTGTGATGGCTAACCTCCGGCACTTCTGCTGTGGTAAAACTACAACTCCCAAGATGTACACTTGCTTGGCTGTTTTTCAGAACTCCATAGAAATGAATAGAGCATGCTGGGAGTTGTAGTTTCACTGCAGCTGGAGTGCCGGAGGTCAGCCATCACTGGGATAGGTTATCAAAATCTTATAAAAACAATTAAGGGACGACTAATGCGTATCCTGTCTTAAAATAAAATAAGTGCTGCATTTGGGAAGAAGGAACAGAAATTGATCTTCCCTTTTATTATTTGACCAGGCCATGATTGTCAGTTCCTGGTCGGTCATACTATACGAGGACAGCCTAGTGCATCTGATTGCTGTTAACCCCTAGTTTGGGTTTAGGTCCATTTTAGTCTGTAGGATTGTTGTCTGGTTTGTACGTGTCTCACATGTACATTATACAAGTGTCAGTGTATGCACACACAGTATATAATGCTGACAGTCCTATCAGTCGGAGTGTAATTAACCGTCTGGTAGTAACGGGGCAAACCCTGCCCCCTTGTATCTAGCTGTGCATGTACAGCTCCCTACTGTGGCTGGAGACCATAATCACCACCTTTTTTTTTTTTTTTTGCCTTTTGTGAGCCAAAGAATTCAAATGAGATTTACGTTGGAGTTTAGTTCTGGTTTCCTTATCTTAGATTTGCATTGCTGCAGATCTTATGACTGAGCGGTTCTCCATACGGGGGCATTCTCACTGCGGTGTCTCTGAGGCATACAGCAGGACATACATAGGTATACAGTGGCATTTGTTGACCATGGGCTCCTAAGTTATATTAAAAAAGTTGTGTATTTTTAATAGTGGATGCCTGTGTATGACATGGTCCATCAGGCTGCATTATCCCACAGAACAGAGCAAAAATACACCAACATAGAGCAGCCCAAGGGAGGCTGAAAGGACACTTGAGTAAATTGGGCCTGTGGATAAATTTAACGAATGGGCCGGGAGCTTTCCTGACATGAGCATCCTAGTGATGTGAAAGGTGAAACGCTTTCAGGGAGTGACCTTTATATTTGTGGGGTGCTGCATAGATCCTACAGCGAATGCTTATAGAACGGCCCAAAAATTGCTGGAATGCGATAATGATAATCGAGTCAGACTAGGGCTGGGTGATTGAATATTGAATTTGATTAAATAGAAAAAAAACAATCTTTTGGTCCAGAGTGCAGCATCAGCTTAGTCCCCCGGTCCCTGCGCAGACTACACCCCACACGGGCTGCGCTGATACAGCACTCTGGATCAATGTGAAAGCCCAGCACTGATTGTAGCCAGCAGGCTCCCACTGTAACGCCCGGATCCAAGATAACTCTGATCCTTGCAGTTTAACTCCTTAGGTGCTGGGGTCAATACTGACCGTGGTATCTGGGCAGCTACACATAGAGAACAGACACGGGGTGCCAATGCATTGCCTTGGCAGTTGGGGGCCACACAAAGGCCCCAAGGTCTGCTATGACTGTTGCACAGATGCAGGTGTGTAGATTGCTTGTCCTAGGGAGAGTTCACATCAGTTACATTTAAAAAAAAAAACAAAAAAAAAAAACACACATCCTGTGCAACGGTTCTGCATCCGTTATAGCCATTTCCGACTGAGATCCGTTTTTAGACATAAAGTACTGCATGCAGGACAATTTATTAATTTTTATTTTTTTTCCATCTAAAAAATTAAATCTGACCAGAAATGGCTCAATCCAGATGTGCAGAACCGATGCACAGGATCTGGGTTTTTTTTTTTTTTTCTGCCCTCCTGATGGAACAGAAGATGAAATGGTGATGTGATGTCTCATACAGTGATATGCTATAATGAATTGGTATAAAAGATATAGCAGGGCACTATTCTCTAAAAAGTGTTTTTATTTAATAAAAATGTTAAAAAAAAACACACACGCACACATATGGTGGCACCCTGTGCTTGCCCAAATTTTGTAAATAAAAATGCAAAATAAAATATGGTCCCATATACCCCAAAATGATACCAATGGAAGCTGCATCTTGTCACACAAAACAAGCCCATATATGGCTACATTGGCAGAAAAATGAATGTTCGTGGAAGGCGGTGACACAAAATGCTATTTCCTTTTACTATTATTGTGCAAAATTAGTAAAAAGAAAAAAAAATAAAATAAAGCTGATAATTATACTGACCCATAGAATAAAAGTACCATGAGGTATGCCGCACAGCTACTGTCGTAAAATGGCTGAATTGCTCTTTTTTTTTTTTTTTTTTTTTTTTTTTTTTTTTCCTCATTAATGCCCACAAAGATTAGTTATATTTACCCCAAAATTGTCGCCAAAAACATAATTCATTTTCATTCTCTCGCATGGCTACATCATCCATAAAATAGGTGTGACAGGAAAAAAATAAAGAATTGAATAATTGTCCTTTTTTAAAGTGGAAATCTTTTTTTTTTTTTTTTTTTTTTTTTTTTTCTTTTTCTTTTTCTCTTTATTGGCAAACTCGCATAGCCTAAACTGAAGCCAGATCTTTTTGAGGGCGCTTGCGTTCTACAATACCAGCAAAATGTCTGAGACAAATCTCATTTGCTATTTTCTTACGTGTGGAAATTGACCTTTTTTTTAAATCTGCCACTTTGAATTGTTGCGATTTACACCCTTTTCAATGGAAGGGTGAAATCTGTGGAATATCCGTTAAAACTTTAACAAAAACGCGGTAGAGTAGATTTATGTGTGGGTTTTTTGTATGGTTTTTGTGCAAATTTTTTGCACACAAATCTGTACCACGTGGACCGTGTTCACACATCTGGCAGCAGTTCCAGCAGAGAGCAGCCTGGCAGATTTCGCCCATTCCGGCATTCCCGGATTCTGTAGTTCGTCACTGGATCCCCATTACCTGTAATAATGCCTGCTTGTGGTCCTGCCGCTTTCCGACATGAATTCCGGGTTTCTGCTGGACGCAATGGTTTTTGGTCCGGCCAACAGCCAGCATTTGCTTCGCTCTCAATCCCATTTGTGCAGTTTGGTATGTAAAATATACATTAAATCATGACTTTTGTTGACTAACCAGTGACTTGTGAACTTTAGTCACAAAACTGTATACTGCATGAAGTTCACATAGCCCAGTGATGGCTAACCTCCTGCACTCCAGCTGTGGTGAAACTACAACTCCCAGCATGCTCCATTCATTTCTATGGAGTTCTGAGAACAGCCAAGCAAGTGTACATCTTGGGAGTTGTAGCTGGAGTGGCGGAGGTGAGCCATCAGTCATGTACTCATGTGGACCTATGGTCTAAATACACACACATTGCAAAAGTTTAAAAACTGCCATGGCGACTAAGCCCTTTTTTTTTTTTTTTTTTTGTCCCCTTTAAGCCAGTTTTGATAAATCTCCCCCTTGTTTTCTATACTTTCTAATGCTACTCTTCTACTGTTCTATACAATGTATTAGGAAGCTGGAAAAAAATTAGCGGGGTGGAATTTGGAAAAACATAATTCTACTGTAGTTTTAAAGGTTTCGTACTTGCAGCGTTCGCTATGCAGTAAAAATAACAGCGATTCAGTCGTTTTAATTCCTTTCCCATTATTTTGCTCCCTATATTGGATAAATACTGTTATATTTCAGTAGTTCATAGAGAGCAGCCCACTCTTTTAATGACCTCTCGGATGCTGTGGTAGTCGACTCCTGCGTAGGCACCATGTTTGAAGGGAACCTGTCAGATTGAACGTGGTGTGAGCTGCAGGCAGCATGTTGTAGAGCTGGAGGAGCTGAGCGGACTGATATATAGTTTTACGGAATCTTTTGCCATAAAACTATATATTTCATTCAATTAAAGAGGACCTGTCACCTCTCCTGACATGCCCGTTTTAATAGCTTCAGGCATTCCCCATGTAATAACAATTCTGGAACATCTATTCTTATGTCTGTATGTTGTGCCATTCCTTTATTATTTGCACTAGAAGTTATGAATGAATTGCTAGCAGTCTGCAGTAAGGGTACAGAGGGAGGTAACAAGTTGGGGGGGTGTACCTGCACAGTCTGAACATGGCAGCACTGATTGGATAGAGTCAGTCTGTGCAGGTACACACCCCCAACTGGTTACCTCCCCTCTGTTCCTTTACTGAAGGTAAATAGCAATTCATTCATAACTTCTAGTGCAAATAATAGAGGAATGGCACAACATAGAGACATAAGAATAGATGTTCCAGAATTGTTATTACATGGGGAATGAATGGAGCTATTAAAACAGGCATGTCAGGAGTGGTGAAAGGTCCTCTTTAAGTTCCTGCTGATTCTGGGCTGTGAAGTCCAGGAGGCGGTCCTATCAGTGATTGACAGCTATCTGTGTATGTATCCATAGATGTAAGGCTGTCAATCACTGATAGCACCGCCTCCTTGACATCAGATAGCTGTCAATCACTGATAGGACCGCCTCCTTGACATCAGAGATAGCTGTCAATCACTGATAGCACCGCATCCTTGACATCAGAGATATCTGTCAATCACTGATAGCACCGCCTCCTTGACATCAGAGATAGCTGTCAATCACTGATAGGACCGTCCCCTGGACTTCAAAACCCAGAATGAGCAGGACTATAAATTAATAAAATACAAATTTTACTGAATCTTTTCCCTTAAAACTATATATCAATCTGCTCAGCTCCTCCTGCTCTAGAACATGCTGCCTGCAGGTTAGAATGCATTTTCTTAATGACTGGTTCCCATTTTAAATCCATGAATTTCTCAGTGAATGTGTGGCAGATGTTGCCAATGGGTTGAAATTTGTAATTATCAAAAAAACATCATTTAATGTTTGCTTATTGTGTGGGCCTATGTAAGGCTACATGCACACTAACATTAAAAATGGCCATCACACAACCATTTTTAGCACTGATTAAAGTCTATGGGGGTATTCACGAGAGAGCTGAGCGCTGTACTCTGGAACTCCTATAGAAATGACTGGAGCGGGGGTGTGCATGTAGCCTGCCTTAGAGAAGAAAGAAAACAAAAAATTATATATATATCTATATCTTTTTGCTGTCTCTCCTTGAGTAGTCTTGACTTTTCATGAAATGTTAAATATTCTCTCCTCTTTTTTAGGTATTGAAAGCTTAGACTCGGGCCTGGCAGATCTTTGTACGTATGATGCATTAAGAATGACGCCATTGTGTGGGATTTCTGTGCTCTCTGAGGACTGGTGACGCGTCAGGTGTTTGCCTTGAAGTAGAGTAGCAGCACATAATGGTTTGTGGATTACACAGAGGTGCAGGCCATATTGTGCTGCCGCCAAAACACAAGGGTTGCATCCTTCCAAAAAAAGCAGTCAGCGGAGTTTGTCACTGGACGTGTCGGCCGTGCCTTAGCAGCACGTAAATATTGGAGTTAACAGATCTTTCCAATATTAACAGTGCTGCTAGGGTAAGGCTGACAATTACCATCCGAAGAAAGTAGCTTCAAGAAGGGCGCCATCAAGTGGACTAATGCAGACTCTGCTCTGATTTACCATGATGTAACATGCGCCGTCCATAATGAATAATTTAGTAGCTGCTCTGCTGTTTCTGTGTTTTCTTGGAGGAGGTTAGTGCAGACTTAGTCAGGATCTATACGTGTTTCTATGCTGTAGTACTGCAGTCAGATTTCTAATGCGAGCAAGAAAAGGTAAGTTTCTGTCCTTTTAGCACGGAAAATATAGACATTTAAGAAAATCCAGCAACTGTTCATCAATTAAGTGAATATTCTTGATTTCTCTGAGCACCTGCACTTCACTTCATATGGCAGAGGAGAAAATGATGTAACTTGTATTTCTGCAATAAAGTATTAACTGTGTCAATCTGAGTGTTTTTGTTTTTTCCTATTCTTACCTCCATGAAATCAACTTTATTTCTAAGGATGAGCAAAGCTACTTCTGATGCTACATTTGAGGATGCTACACTCTTCGCTAAAAAAATTTGTTACTGTATTTGAATGTATGGGCTCCGATGAGCCAAAGTAAGTTAGTCACAAAGTCGCATGCAACTTTGTAGAATAACTTCGGAAATTGATTATTACAATGAAAAACATTGGAACCGAACTCTACTTGGGTTCCAAGGTTCCACTCGGTTCCAAGTTTTGAAGTGTTTTTTCACTGTAATAATTACCAAAATTATTCAACAAAGTCTCGCTTGACTTCATGAATAACTTCGGCTCATCGGAGCCCATACTTTCTAATACTGTACAGAGACAAATTATAACAAATTTTGTAGCAAAGTTGCCTCGGATGTAGCATCCAAAGCTCGCCTCGCTCCTCTCCAGTTATTTCACATATAACCTTTTTTTTTTTTTTTTGCTATAGAAAAACCATTTTATAAAAACATTCCTTTAAAGGAATAAAGGAATTCTGTCACCAGGTTTTGGCCTATATAGATAGTCACACTTGTGTTTAGGTCTTACTGCGCTCATTCTAAATATTTTATTCTTATTGATCGTAGAGTTCTATTTCTATAAACAAAAAGCATTTTGATTAATATATAAATCGGTCACATAAGGAGCCCAAGGGGGATGTCCTTTGCGCCGTTGGAGCCTGGCCACGCAGCAAATCTTGTAGCCCAGCACCGCCCACCTACTTATTATTCACTTCAAATCATCCCGGTGACCTCCTCCGGCTGCAGTGTAATCCCGCGCATGCGCAGTACTTACCCGAGTATGCGCCCGTGCAGTCATCTGGCATCGGCCTCATGGATCCAACCACGCGTGCGCCAGCTCTCTGCGCACTTTGGATCCATGAGGCTGATGCCAGTAGACCGCACGGGCGCAGACTCGGGTAAGTACTGCGCATGCGCGGGATTACGCTGCAGCCGGAGGAGGTCACCTGCTTCATGGTGCCCTCACAGAAAGCAGCACACACTGGGTAAAGGTACTCTGTTTTGGACTGTGCTGGTATGATTGTGTAATTTGCATAAACTCGTTCTATGCATTCTCCCACCACCCGCCAATTGACAGCTTTCTCCCTTTTAGGCCTCATGCACACGAACGTGTGCTGCGGGCTGCAATGCACGGGCACTGACCGTGAGGCCACCGCATGCGGATCGCGGACCCATTCACTTGAATGGGGTCCGCGATCCGCATCCGAGGGTCCGCACCGCAAAAAAGTAGTGCTTGCGCTACTTTTTTGCGGTGCGGAGGCACGGCCAGAAACACCACGGAAGCACACCGTAGTGCTTCCGTGGTGGTCCGATCCGTGCCTCCGCTCCGCATCTCTCGGATCGCGGACCCATTGAAGTGAATGGGTCTGTGATGCGGGCTGCACACGGCCGGTGCCCTTTTACTGCGGACCCGCCGTATGCGGCCCGCAGGACGGGCACGGCCAGCACACATTCGTGTGCATGAGCCCTTAGGCTGAGTTCACACTTCAGTTATTTCCATCAGTTATTGTGAGCCAAAACCAGCTGCAGGTCCAAGACCAATATCTGGAGGCAATCTTTACATTACACCTGATCTCTGTGGAGGCTTCACTACTGGTTTTGGCTTACAATAACTGATGGAAATAACTGAAGTGTGAACTCGGCCTAATGAATCAAAGTCAGAAATGAATCCAGCCGGGAAGAATCCTTCCTTTCTTTCTCATACCCTTCCAACCCACTTCTGGCTTTGTCTCAAAAAGCTGCCACTGTGTGCGACACCACGCTTGGGGCTCATGCACACAGCCGTAGCCGTGTTTATGGATCCACAAAACACTGATACCAGCAGTGTGCATTCTGCATTTTACAGAACGTTCTGCCCTCTATGGACCAGTCCTATCCTTGTCCATAATACGGACAAAAATAGGATGTTGTATTTTTTGTGCAGCGGAAGGGACACATGGATGCATACACCACACAATATGCTCTTGCATCATTTACGGCCCCATTGAAGTGAATTGTGGATTGGATACATGTGACCTTACTGTGCATAGGGAGAAAGCTGTCGATCTACAGCAGGTGGGTGGAGAGAGTCTGCATATTGTGAATACATCAGACTCTTCCTTCACACATCTTGCAAGTATTAAACAGTGGGTTTGAAAGAATAAGTACACGATACCAGTAGCTGGCAGGTTTCATTTAGGACGGCTTCACACAGGTGTTTATTTTTAAGAAAAACACATTCTTGCGTTTTTTGTTTTTTCCCTCCTCGCCCTATGACAGCACCCCTGGAGAGACGCCTCCCACTCCTCAGGACAGGAAACAGCCAAAATTTTCGCATAAAAGGTAGCTCCACCTCATAGCCCCCAGTTCTGTTTCCTGTCCTGCGGAGCAGGTGAGCCAGGGGTGCTGAGGCACCCTGTCTTTTCTATAAGCATAAGAGGTGAGCCGAGGGCGCCCCCAATATAATCTGCCATGGGGGGGTTACCCTATAGAGGTGTAAGTCTCCCATTGGGGGAGCAACCTCTGAGACTATCTCCCTAGTCCCCCACCTGTCTCCGGACGGCGGACCCTTTTCTCTTTTTTCCTCCTCCGGGGCTCCCCGCGCGTCTGCAGGCTTCTCGGGGCTTCAGTCAAAGCCCGCGCCACCTGGATAGTCTGCGCATGCGCGCGCGCGCGACGGACTGTGCGGCGCATGGAGGTTTTCTCCCGCGCCGCGTGTGACGTCGCGCAGGTTACTTCCGGGTAGGCTCCGGACCTGTCTTGGACCGGGCGGCGGCGGTGAGTGGGGGTTCTTAGGGGAGGAAAGGGGGTAGGCCCTGCGCCTTGTTGCAGGGTCCCCCATTGGAGGCCCAATTAAGAGGGAGGGTCTCGCAGGTGGATTAAATAAGGCGCGCTGGGAGGGGGAGATTGCCGGCTTCAGAGGACCTGGAACACCACTCCTTGTCTGTGGTGTTTGTGACTCCAGTGAAGATGGAAGAGCGCGCTGAGGCGGTGGAGCCTGCTGAAACTCCTGCACTGGTATTCCTGGTGGGGTAAGAGGGGAAGTTCCCCATTTTTAGAAGCTTTCAAGAACTTATATATATATATATGTGTTATTATAGGTTGAGACCCGCAAGAAAGACAGGCCCAGGCTTTGCGCTCTGTGCAAAAGGAAATTATATGGGTCAGAAAAGAATATCTGTGCCCAATGCATTGGGAAAAGGTCGTTAAGGACGCTTCTCCGGTCCTGGTGGCGGATATGAGAAATATGTTGAGAGAGGAGTTTCAGGTCCTTCAGAGAACATCCAACGTTGGAGGTCCCTGGAACTTCCACTGAGGCTCCGGTGTTGATTCCCCGTCCGGGTCCCTCTTTATCTCAGGATTCTAGGGATGAGGATAAAGGTTCTCAGGAGGAGGGGGAGGTGGATGACGATTCTGGAACTGAGGACTTATCTTCTAACCAGTTGTTTAGCACCGAGAATATTGATAGCCTGGTTTCAGCAGTAAGATCTACTATGAATGTGGAGGATTCCCCAGTAACTGAGTCTGTACAGGACAGGATGTACGAGACTTTGATTGCTAAGAAAAGAAAGGGTTTTCCATTGCATAGCAGCATAAGAGGGTTGGTGCAAAGGGAGTGGAACAACCCTGATCGCAGATTTTTGTGCCCAGGCATTTAAAACGGAAGTACCCCTTTGACGAGTCTGACTCTCTTCACTGGGATAGAGCTCCCAAACTGGATCCTGCTATTTCTAAGATCACCAGGAAGGCGGCTCTATCCTTTGAGGATCTAGGTGTTCTTAAGGACCCCCTTGATAAAAAGGCAGACGGGTTCCTTAGGAAGGCTTGGGAGGCTTCCACCGCTTCCATGAGGCCTAATATTGCAGCGACCTCAGTTGCTAGATCCTTGAAATCTTGGCTTCAGCAACTTGAGGCTCACTTAAAAGCGGGTACTCCAAGAGAGGACATTGTCGCGTCTTTGCCCACCTTGTTTGGGGCAACAGACTTTTTATTTGACGCATCAGCTGATGCTCTTCGCCTTTCTGCCCGTACCGCAGCCCTTTCCAACTCGGCACGTAGATCCCTGTGGATCAAAGAGTGGAAGGGAGATCTGGCTTCCAGAGCCAAGTGCTGTGCACTGCCCTGTGAAGGGGAGTTTTTGTTCGGTCCTGCCCTCGATTCTGTCCTGGAGAACACATCTGATAGAAAAAGAGGGTTTCCCTCCATTACTCCTGTGATTAGGAGGCCCTTTCGTGGCAGGGGTAGGAGGGATTCCCAGCCTGAGTCGAAAAGGGGCAGATGGAGGGGACAATATAAGGGGAAAGGCGTTCTCTTCAACCCTCCTGATTCCTCCAAAAAGGCTGCACAATGACGCCAGTCACCCTGTGGGAGGTCGTCTGTCACTGTATGGGGACGCTTGGGAGAAGATATCCACAAGCGGTTGGGTGTTAGACACAATAAAGCACGGTTTGAAAATAGTTTTCTTGTGTCCTCCAGTTCAAAGATTCATAGTGACGGACTTAAGATCGGATCCCCACAGGCAGAAGGCATTAGAGTCGGAGGTCTCTTCCCTGATTCAAAAGAATGTGCTGGTTCCAGTCCCCAATCAGGAAAGGGGGAGCGGTTTTTACTCGACCCTCTTTTTGGTGAAAAAACCGGATTCTACCTTTCGGACCATAATAAACCTGAAGCTTCTCAACAAATCCTTGGTGTACGAGAAGTTCAGGATGGAATCCATAAAATCTGCCATCCTGAACCTTCAGAGGGACTGTTATATGGTTACGCTCGACCTAAAAGATGCGTACTACCATGTACCAATCTTTCCAGACCATCAAAGGTTCTTGAGAGTGGCGGTGGTTGTCCAGGGTCAGATAGAACACTATCAGTATCAGGCACTCCCCTTTGGCCTATCTCAGGCTCCCAGGGCCTTCACAAAGATAGTAGCGGAGGTCATGGCCCATGTCAGAGAAGAGAAGTTGGTGATAGTGCCGTACCTGGACGATTTCCTTCTTGTAGCCAATTCCAGGGAAAGACTCCTCTACCACCTGGCCAGATTTCGGGAGATCCTGCACAACCTTGGCCTAGAGGTGAATCTGAAGAAATCTTCCCTGATTCCAAGTCAGACTTGTACCTTTTTAGGAGTTCAGATAGACTCCAGGAAGCAGATCTGCCATCTTCCCGATCCCAAAATAACTCTGATCCGAAACAAGGTCCAGGGTCTACTGCTAAAGAGTGTTACCACCCTAAGGGAGGCTATGTCTCTCCTGGGTCTTTTGACCTCGTGTATTCCTGCGGTAAAATGGGCCCAGTACCATTCAAGAGTTCTTCAGCAGCAGATCCTGGCAGGATGGGACAGGAAAAATTCATCTTTAGACGTCCCCTTCTGTCTCGCTCCACTGACTATGAGGTCCCTAGGTTGGTGGATGGATCCTTGCAACCTAACAAAAGGAGTTCCCTGGGCACCGAAGGACGTATTCATTTTGACGACAGATGCCAGTCCTATAGGGTGGGGGGCCCATGCGGAGGGCCTATGGCTACAGGGCTCTTGGTCCCCAGAGGAAAGTCGGAGGTCGCAGAACTTGAGAGAACTGACGGCAGTGTTCTATGCTCTCTCCCAAGCACTTCCTCAGATTGGGGGGAGGGATGTCATGATAAGGTCAGACAACGCCACTGTTGTAGCATATATAAATCACCAGGGAGGCACGAGATCAGTTGCACTAATGAGGATGTCTCATTTCCTCCTCCACCTGGCGGAACTGAATCTGGGTTCTCTATCAGCCCTACATCTAAGGGGGGTAGAGAACGTAGAGGCGGACTTCCTCAGCCGTCACCACCTATCCCAGGGGGAGTGGGTATTAAATCAGGAGGTCTTCATCAAGATTACGAGACTATGGGGGATTCCTCGAATAGACCTCTTTGCCACCAGACACAACAGAAAGGTGGACAGGTTCTTCTCTCTAAGCCCCCGGGATTTCCCATCAGGAGTGGACGCATTTTCCCAGTTCTGGGGGGGAGGGGAGCTAATGTATGCATTTCCCCCAATAAGACTGATTCCCAGAGTCCTAAGGAAGATAAGGGAGGACAGGGCAGAGGTTGTTATGGTGGCCCCCTTCTGGCCCAGGAGGGTCTGGTTTTCTTGGCTCCAGATTCTTTCCGTTCAGGATCCTTGGGTGCTTCCGGTAGAGAATCTCCTGTCCCAGGGCCCAGTGGTTCATCCGGCGGTACAGGGTCTTCACCTCACGGCGTGGAGATTGAGAGGCTACTTCTGACTCAAAGAGGTCTATCTGCTGAAGTAGTGGAGACATTGCTGGCCAGTCGCAAACCAGTAACATGTCAGATATACCACAGAACCTGGAGGGCTTTCTGTAGATTTGTTGGTTCTCCAGTAAATACTCTAGCTCCTCCAAATATCCCCATGATATTAGATTTCTTACAGGCAGGGTTGAACAAGGGTCTTAGGCCTAGTACTATAAAGGTACAGATTTCTGCCCTAAGTGCTTTGTATGATGTTAAACTTTCTGACCATCCCTGGGTTAGTAGATTCGTGAGAGCGGCTGGTAGATTATATCCCTCGCTATCCAAGAAATCTCCTCCTTGGGATCTTAATCTCGTCTTGTCAGCTCTGACTTCCCCTCCCTTCGAGCCGCTATCAGGATTACAGATTAAGATCCTCTCTTGGAAGCTGGCCTTTTTGATCGCCATTACTTCGGCAAGAAGGGTCGGGGAAATTACAGCTTTCTCTATAAATAGTCCCTATATGTCCATCAGAGAAGACAGAGTGGTTTTGTCCCCTGATCCTGCGTTTCTACCTAAGGTGGTTTCTGATTTCCACCGATCCCAGGAAGTTATACTCCCATCCTTTTGTGAGAATGCAAGAAATGAGATGGAGTTAAAATTCCATTGTTTAGATGTCAGAAGATGTCTTCTCAGGTATTTAGAGGTTACAGAGGAGTTTAGGAATAGCCAGCAGTTATTTCTTCTCTTCCAAGGGAAAAATAGGGGCAAGGCAGCTTCATCAAAGACGGTGGCAGGTTGGATTAGACAATCCATCATCTTGGCCTATTCTTCATTAGGTAGAGATACTCCGGGTCCCTTTGGTGCTCACTCAACAAGAGCTGTTTCTACCTCCTGGGCGGAGCGAGCTTCTGCGTCCATTGACCAGATTTGTAGGGCTGCTACATGGAGTAATCCTCACACGTTCTTCAAGCATTATAGGCTACAGCTTGCCCCTGCAGGAGACCTTTCCTTTGGAAGGAAGGTCTTGCAGGCGGTTGTCCCCCCCTAAAATGCTTCTATCCTAGTCTACTCTCCAGGGGTGCTGTCATAGGGCGAGGAGGGAAAACTTAAATTACTTACCGGTAATTTCTTTTCCTTGAGCCTATGACAGCACCCGCAGCATCCCACCCTGGCTGATTAGACTATTTCTATGTCTATTTCTATATCTGTTTCTTTATACCATTATTCGGTTTAGATTTAGATATATTCTATACCTACTGGTTATATATATATCACTGGTCCTTAGGAGGATAGTGACGGAACTTCTTCCATCTTTGCTCATAAGAGGTCATTATGTGTAAAGTAGAGTTTTTGTTGAACTCGTTAACATATTTTTTAGCTCCTTAGAATACTTGCAAAGGACTGGGGGCTATGAGGTGGAGCTACCTTTTATGCGAAAATTTTGGCTGTTTCCTGTCCTGAGGAGTGGGAGGCGTCTCTCCAGGGGTGCTGTCATAGGCTCAAGGAAAAGAAATTACCGGTAAGTAATTTAAGTTTTTTTAATCTGTGCCTAAGTGTGCAGTGTGTACGTGCCGTCTCCCTGCTGCTGCTAGGCAAAGCTGAGCTGGAAGAGAGAAGGGAGATGGCACATACACACTGCGCGCGCCATCTCCTCATACAGCTGATCGTGGGGGTGCCGCCAATCTGATATTGATGACCCATCCTGAGGATAGGTCATCGATATTAAAAGCCCGTCAATGGAAATGATGAAACTCTACATCCAGTGTGTTGTTTTTGGACACTTTGTTGCGTTTGTGTATATCTCCTGTTTTTGGTGTTTCATCAAAGCACAACATACTCTAGACCTGGTGGGGCTTTTTCAGCCATTTTCCATAGACTTCTTTATAATGAAAAGTCTAATTAAAGAAACGCAAGTTACAGAAGTGCAAACAAAAGCCACTAAGAACACTTGCACAAAAAACGCACAAAACTCATGGTATTTTATTCTTTTTATTTTTTTTACAAGTGCAAAAGAGATGCCCCAAAAAGTGTGTGACTGAAGCCTTAAAAGAACTCCCGCAAAAAAATTTATTCTCTGACCTGTTAGAAAAGTGCATGATATAGTCTGTAGTGATTGTCATTTTCTTATCAGTGACTGTTTCTGTGAGTAAAAACCTCTGTTCTTATTGTAGCTGGGTCATGTGACCAACTCCCTGACCTCCAACTGACCCAGGACAGAAAGCCAGTAACTGCTCTATTCATTCCTATGGGAGCCTCACTTTCAGTCTCATAGGAATACATAGAGAATTAGACTTCCTGTCTAGAGTTGAGTGAACGTGCTCGTAACGAGCACTGTACTGCTCGGATCCCCTGCGCTTGAATGGCCACAGCCATCCGGATCCGTCCTCCTCACCCGACTGCAAGTCAGTGGGGACGGATCCGTTTGGTATGACACACTCGTACCAAACGGATCCGCCCCCATTGACTTAGTCAGGTGAGGACGGATCCGGATGCCTGCGGCCATTCAAGCGCAGGGGATCCGAGCAGTACAGTGCTCGTTACGAGCACGTTCACTCAACTCTATTCCTGTCCACACATAAGTCTGTGTGAGTTGGTGGGTCTAATTGCTGGTCACATGACACAGATGAGAAACTTCAGGATGATATAAGTCAAAAATTCAGACACTGGTAAGAAAATGACATTCACTACAGATTATATCATGTACATTTCTAGCAGGACATGGAATAAAATTTTTGCTGGGAGTTCTTCTTTAATATAATTTAGTTAGCATGTAAACAGCTTTTGAGGTTATCACTTATGATCTGATAAAAAATAATTGTATAAAAATGAAGTTTTGGTTCCCCTCTCTTGTCAGTTTCATCTCTCCTCCATAAATGATGAACAAGTATTACAGAAACCTCCAAAGGTCTGTTTATTTCCTGTTGGGCTGCTGAATCATTCCAAAAGTGCTGCGGGTGCTCAGCTTCTAAAAAGAAATATACATGATGTTTTTAGTGAAACTTTTTTTTTTTTTTTGTTTCAATCTTTGTATTCACCCATTTGTGTAATAACTCAATAAAATCTCAAGATACTATTTCAAGAGATCTAATATTAAATTCCTCGATGTCTCTATACTTGTACAAAAGGGAAGAAATGACTGTCGCCATAGGAAATCAAAGAAGTACATCTCATGGGTCAAAACATACGTAGAACCTAAAACAGACCGCAAGAGACGTACAGAAGCTGAGATTCATTATGAAAGTGCTGCAGTATGATTTAGAAGCAGGGTTTGCTATGCTCCCTGAATAGTTGCGAAAGCAGGAGGTCTGAGTTGGCCCATCACTATAATAAGTGATAACTTCTCCAAATGTGGAGGAGCAACCACTAGTATAGAAATAATGAGAACTTTACAAGCCAAAAGGTCTTAATGTAGGTGGGATGCTCTGTACTTCCGCAAAGAGATGGCCTGTTTGGGGAAGGGATGGGGGGAGAGAGATTCTACATTTAGTGAGGTCAGGTATTAGTTTGGATACTTGTGGCCGAACCCCATCCACAATCTCTAACATAAGTAGGTTCGGTAGTGTGCAAGCGATCAGGTGTATAATAGCGCAGCATCATCTTTGTGACCGATTCTATGTGTGATATGCATTGCAACCTGGTGTGTATGAACTTATTGGCTCTGGACCGTTCCTCTGAGCTAAAGGGTTTATAGAGGTCATTCTTACCTAAAAAAAAAAATAAAAATAATAATATTGTTTTTTTTGTAAATGTTGAAATGGTTGAATACAGATTTTAGCATATAGTTGGGAAATTGTTACAATGACCTGTGCCCAATCCTTAGAGGTTAAGGTGCTGATACGGAGCCCCCTGCAGGATCCCTATTCACTATAAATGCGGTCCGGTGAATATCCGGCCACTTTCTGGCATAAATGTCTGGTTTCGGACGGACAAAAACTCTTACATGCGATGGTTTTTGACCTGCTGATAGCATGCATTTGCTGGATCTCCTTAAGGGCTCATGCACCCTACCGTGGCCGTATTGTGGCCCACATCACGAATGCAGACCCATTCACTTGAATGGGTCCTCAATCCGGGAGGTGCAGAACGGAGGCACGGATCGGAAGAAATACGGAGTGCTTCCGTGCGTTTTCTATCCATGCCTCTGCACCGCAAAAATTTATCTTTTATTTTTTGCAGTGCGGATCGCGGACCCCATTCAAGTGAATGGGTCCGTGATCCACATGTGGTGGCCCACGCTCGGTGCCCATGCATTGCAGACAGCAATTTGCAGTCTACAGCACGGGCCCGGCCCGCACACAGCCGTGTGCATGAGCCCTAATGGAGATGTAAACTTGGCCTATGTGAGGTATAGCCTCTGACCTTGGAATGAAGGTCCATTAAAGAACCTACTGAGATGGATAGCAATGATGTAGGAGGTGAAAGGTCCCAAAACCTACATAGTAATAAGATCTGTAATGTCAGAGGAGCTGCCGTGTGGTTTTCTATGTGAACCCAATGCTTTGTAAGAACCGTATTCCACCGACTGGAAAGCCAGGATACTTGACTTGCAGGATAATAGTTTTATGTCAGGTACTCCCAGACCACAAGAAAATTGGTATTTCATCAGTATGCGGCCTGCTACCCTAGGTTTATGGCCTGTCCAAATAAACATAGATACAATCTAATGTGCAGCAATGAAAAAGGCATTTGAACCCTGTTCTAGGAAGAGTTCTGAAAAGATAAAGAACCTGAGGTAGCAGCATCTTAAAGGACCGTGTACTACCCAACCATGAAATCTCGTGCTTGTTCAATCTCATTGCTTCTACCTGAATGTTGTGGAGGAGAGAATAATCATTTTTGTGTGTAAGAGGCTGTTAGAGCGATCCATAGGTATGTCATATGTTCTGACTGCCACACAAGAGTTAGGCTTCATGCACAACCTTATTGTGATCTGCAAAATATAGATTATGTCCGTGTTGTATCATTTTTTTTTTTTTGGGTACTCATTTAAGTCAATGGGTCTGTCGTCCGCATTTTGCAGCCTTTGTGGAACAGACATAAGGATGCAGAAAACACATGGATCACCTGTGTGCTTTCCACATCCGTATATCCGCCCCGCAAAGACATGTCGTCTTGGCCGCAAATGCAGACGATGAACCCATTAAAGTCAATGGGTCTGCAAAAAACAAAAGCAACATCATCCGTCTTTCATGTGGCCTTAGCGACCATAACTGAAGGGGAAAAATGGTCTTCTAGAGGGATCATCCATAAAAAAAGTTAATTCAAAATGCATTGAAAATCTGTCACTGAAAGATCTGGTCTAGATTAGGCCGTGTTAACATTAGGAATAAATATAAAGAAACCTGAGTCTCAAAATGGCTAAAAACCATCTTTATTAAATCCATATGTAATATAAAAGAGAGATGAAATATCACATACAAAATGTGGTGCCCACCTGAGGGATATAAATAGTAATATTCTCAATATAGAGGGACAGATTATTATAAACCACTCCAACTGTACAGTAGTAGTAGAGTGGTATCAAAGTTACAGCACAGCATATAACTTGCACAAATAAAGTAACACACCCCCTCGAAAAGAGATGGTTGTAAATTATAAAACATCATACCCATATAGGACAAAATCACCTCAGGAGGACTGCACACCCTGACACGTGTTTCGGCAACACCTTTCTCTAGGTCTTTTTCTCTTTTCGAGGGGGTGTTACTTTATTTGTGCAAGTTATATGCTGTGCTGTAACTTTGATACCACTCTACTACTACTGTACAGTTTGAGTGGTTTATAATTAATCTGTCCCTCTATATTGAGAACATTACTGTTTATATCCCTCAGGTGTGCATCGCATTTTGTATGTGATGTTTCATCTCTATCTTTTATATTACATATGGATTTAATAAAGATTATTGTTTTTGGCCATTTTGAGACTCAGGTTTCTTTATATTTATTCAATTACCGTATTTTTCGCCCTATAAGACGCACCTAGGTTTTAGAGGAGGACAATAAGAAAAAAAATATTTTTCATCAGAGCTCTGGTCAGACCCCCAATGTTAATCAGACCTCAACTGACAGCCCCAATAAGACCCCCAATGTTAAAGAGACCCCAATAAGACCTCAGATCAGACCCCCCAATCAGATCTCAGCTCAGACCTCAATGTGAAAGACCCCAATCAGACCTCAGATAAGAGCCCCATGTCTTTTATCAGCCCCCATATGCCTCATATCAGCCCCGTATATTCCTCTTATCAGCCCCCAGCAGTCTTATATAAGCCCCCATTGCCTTTTTATGAGCCCCCATCAGCCTCATATTGAATAAAATAATAAAGCCACTTGCCTCTCCTGCTCCTGGACGCCGCTGCTCCTCCGCCCGCGCGCGCTCTCTTCTTCCTTCTGCCTCCGGCTGTGCTGTGACCCGGCGTGCACAGCGTGAGGTCACAGCACAGCCGAACGGAGGACCAGGAAGCGGTGAGTACAGAGCCTTCCCGGTCCTCCTGTGCTAATGAGCGCTTCCATAATGGAATTCGATTTTCCTAAAATGGCGCCCAACATATAAAATAAAAAATATCTCTCACCTGTCCTGCGGCTCCGCTCCGGTGTCCGGCGCTCCTCTTGTTTTCCGGGGCTGCGCTGCACTGCGCGTCAGAGTACGTCCTGACACTGTACGCGGTCAGGTGACAGTGCAGCGCCGGGAGAAGAAGACACAGAGCACTGGAGCGGAGCTGCGGCGCAGGACAGGTAAGGGATTTTTTTTAATTATTATTATGATGGTGGCTGCTCTGAGGTCTGGAGGGGCACTTTGGGCTGCTCTGAGGTCTGGAGGGGGCACTTTGGGCTGCTCTGAGGTCTGGAGGGGGCACTTTGGGCTGCTCTGAGGTCTGGAGGGGGCACTTTGGGCTGCTCTGAGGTCTGGAGGGGGCACTTTGGGCTGCTCTGAGGTCTGGAGGGGGCACTTTGGGCTGCTCTGAGGTCTGGAGGGGGCACTTTGGGCTGCTCTGAGGTCTGGAGGGGGCACTTTGGGCTGCTCTGAGGTCTGGAGGGGGCACTTTGGGCTGCTCTGAGGTCTGGAGGGGGCACTTTGGGCTGCTCTGAGGTCTGATGGGGGCACACTGGGCTGATGTGGGGTCTGATGGGGCACACTGGGCTGATGTGGGGTCTGATGGGGCACAATGGGCTGATCTGGGGTCTGATGGGGCATAATGGGCTGATCTGGGGTCTGATGGGGGCACACTGGGCTGATCTGAGGTCTGATGAGGGCACACTGGGCTGATCTGAGGGCTGATGGGGGCACAATGGTTTGATGTGGGGTCTGATGGGGCATGGTGGGCTGATCTGAGGTCTGATGGGGCATGGTGGGCTGATCTGAGGTCTGATGGGGCATGGTGGGCTGATCTGAGGTCTGGTGGGGCCACAGTAGGCTTTTTTATTTATTTTTTTATATTTTTACTAACATAAGAAAATTGAGATTTAAATCGTGAATCGTCCAAAAAAATTTTAAAATTTTTTTTTTTTTTTGCCCATATCGCCCAGCTTTAGTTGCCTATTACTTTATTTAGGTTGTTACTTTTGTTTGTGCCGTTACCTATTTTGTCTAACCGTGTTAACATCACGGTCCAGGCTTACATTTGCTGTATCTACAATGAACATGTGCCCCAGATGTATGTGACTGTGTGCCTATAGAATTGTGTACATCTTTCATTGAAGAGTATATTTCAGTGTGGCGCTGGTTCCTATATTACACAATCATATGATCGCCAAGTGTACTTCACAGAACTGCTGAGTCTTGCAGGCCCAGATCATCTGATTGTGATAAATGTCAGAGCACAGGGTTGTTATGACTGTGACTGGGGCTGGCTGCTATGGCTTCTGCAGCGACCAAGGCTGTGGAGTCAGCCAAACTTCCAACTCAGACCCCACAATATTTCCACACTCAGACTCCAGCTCCGCTGCCAATATAAATGGCTCATGTATAATAATTAATAACAAATTTACTGTAATAAAATGGTGACAGGCTTTTTAATCATCATTATTATTATTAATTATACAGTATTAACTCCTTCCTGTCAGACAATTTTCTTTTGCCTGCCTAGAAAAAAAAAACTTAATGCGGTGGAAAAACAGAATTTCAGAATTTTTATGGGTTTTGTTTTTACTGCATCAGTAAAACTGACCCATGATGTTCTGCTGATTGGTACAGTTAGAGACACCAAATTTATATAGCTTAAAGGGAGCCTGCCACCTAATTTTCCCCTATATAACTAACAGCAGTGTCCCACAGAAAATTGCAGACACATCCCAGACATACCTGTGTGCACTGTGTGTATTACATGTCACATCCCAGACATACCTGTGTGCACTGTGTGTATTACATGTCACATCCCAGACATACCTGTGTGCACTGTGTGTATTACATGTCACATCCCAGACATACCTGTGTGCACTGTGTGTATTACATGTCACATCCCAGACATACCTGTGTGCACTGTGTGTCTGTATTACATCTCACATCCCGGACATACCTGTGTGCACTGTGTGTATTACATGTCACATCCCAGACATACCTGTGTGCACTGTGTGTCTGTATTACATGACCAGAAAAATCACTTTTATTCTGCTGGAAAACGGCTCCCAAGTGCCCGGCTCTGCTGCTGCAAGTGCTCAAAACAAACCAAACTGAAGAGGGGAGGGCTGCTTTAGCTGCTCATATCTTGGGATTGGTAGCAGATAGAAAAATGGTTCTGACCTTCTGTGAAAGCTATCCAGTATATCAGAAGATATAGCAGTTAGAAATCGAGTCAGAAGAGAGCTGTTTTTACGTTCACTTTCAGCCGGGCACTTGGGAGCTGTTTTCCTGCAGAATAAAAGTGCTTTTCCTGGACATGTAATACAGACACACAGTGCACACAGGTATGTCTGGGATGCAGTCCTCTGTGGGGCACTGCTGTTTGTCACCTAATGTTCACCTATATAACTAACAGCAGTGCCCCTGTATTTCTGTTCTGAGGGCCACATTGTTATATTAAAAAACTCCCAGGGGCTGCAACACAACTTAGAGTTGTTACCATCTGACAAATATATGAAAAATGGAAGTCCCACTTCCAGGACTCGCACCTAGCTGGAGACTATGGGCCCCTTCTTCCCAATCCGCCCACCAGAGAGGAGTAGACTGTACATGTGTGTGGCTCCCTCCATTAAATATTGAGCGTTGTGGTAGCAGCCTAGCATTTCACAACTCTGATAAACTACAATGGCGAGAGCTGCAGGCATACTTGTAGATTGCAGTTCTCTCCATGGACCCATTCATTGCAGTGGGACGGAGGAGCTGTAACTACACTGCTGCGCTGTCGACAGCGAGCAAGTAAACGGAGAAGAGAACACACTGTACGAGTTTTGCTTGCTGGCAGTCAGGACCTGTCGATCTGATATTGATGAACTATCCTGTTTTTTTTTTTTTTAAATTTGTTTTAAAAAGAAATTGTAAAATCATCAATCCTGCCTGTAGTCCTAACTAGAGATGAGCGAGCATGCTCGGGTGGAAATTGCGTGTGTTTTTTCAAAATCCGCACGCAATTCCTACGCATATTTTAGTATGTACACTAATGCGTACGCATTTTATAAATTAGTACGCATTTATAAATATTAAACTCTTAATGGATTTTGAATTTTTAATAAGGTATATTAGAAAAAGTGTTATTGGGGTATTTAGGACATTTTACAAAAAACTTAATTAAAAGTTTAGCTACTCTTTAACCCCTTCGCTACCACCGCCATACATGTATGATGCTGGAGCGATTGGCAAACATGGCGCCAGCGCGCACAGCCAATGAGAATGCTTGTAATTGAATTCAATGCCCTAGCTCTTGCTGAAGAGACACAGGGCATTGAAGCTGCAATTCTGATTTTGGTCAGCAGATGGCAGGCCAACGTAACAAATGAGCAATAAATGGATGTAAAAAAATCCATGATTGTTCAGAAATTTTTTTTTTTTTTTTTAATTTGATTTTGTAAACTCAAATACAAGCTTCAAAATCATAGCAAAAAAAGTAAAAAAAAAAAAAACTTTTAAAAAAATATAAAAGTTTAAATTACCCCCCTTTCCCTCGAATAAAAAAAATAGCAAAAATATAAACATCATGGGTATCACTGAGACTGACAACACCCGTACTATTAAAATATAAAAATATTTTTCTAATGCGATGAATGATGTAGTGGAAAAAAGGGTCAAAATGGCCAATTTGCCATTTTTGATTGCTTCTATTATCCAAAAAAGTAATAAAATGTGATCAAGAAGTCACACACACACTCCACAATGAGCCCCTATATAGCGCAGTAGATATAACTATAAAAAAGTTATGGGGATCAGAAATTTAAATTTATTTTTGCACCATTTAGACCTAAAAACCTATACATATGTGGTATTGTTGTAATCGTACTGATCCAGAGAATGAAGGGCACAGGTCAGTTTTACCGCAAAAGGAACTCCGTGGGAACAAAATCCGTAAAACGCTGGAGAAATTGCGTTTTTTTTTTCCCAAATAAACCCCATTTTTAATTTTCTTTCCCTCTTCTCACTACTTGGTATGCCATATTAAATGGTGGCATTAGAAAGTATAACTTGTCCTGCAAAAAAATAAGCCCTCATGCCCTTATACAGCTATGTGAACGTACAAATAAAAAAAAAAGTTATGGCTCAAGGAAGATAGGCAATGAAAACGAAAAAAAAAAACCCGGTATCCTAAGGCCCCATTCACACAACCGTATATTTGCGGGCCTGCATTACTGCGGACCCGCAAATATACGGGGGCCGCCCGGCGTGTGTTCTGCAGCGCTCGTAACACACGCTGTGCAGCCCCATTGAAAATGCCTATACTTGTCCGTGCGTACGGACAAGTATAGGACATGCTTCGAAAGAGCCGCGGCACGGAGCTAGCTCCATAGAGGTGAATGGGGCCGCATCTATTCCCGCATTTTTGCGGATGGATACGGCCCCATTCATACGGTCGTGTGAATGGGGCCTAAGGGCTAATAAAAGGAGTTGGTCATCAAAGCCTTGGGGGCTTTGCCTCAATAAATCTGTCCGCTCCTCTGCCAGTAGGCTTTTTACTAAGAGGCACATACCTCTTAGGCCCCATTCACACGTCCATATTTGTGCACATCCTGGAAAACGGTCAGTTTTTTGCGGATCCGTTGTACCGCAAAAAACTCAGTTTTTCCAGCACATCCGTTCTGTTTTTCCGTAAAAAACGGAAAGGATGTATCCATTTGTCATCCGTTTCTTTGTGGATCCGCAAAAAACGGAAGGAGTAATCAAATCTTTTTTTTTTTTTTTTTTTTCCTACCCTCCTGGAACGGAACCCGCAAATGCGGATGACATGCGGATGGCTTTCGGCATGTCTTCCGCATTTACGGATGTCCCATAGACTTGTATTGGGCTACGGACCGCAAAATCGGAGGAAAAGTAGGACAGGAGGATTTCTGTTTGCGGATCCGCAAAACAGAACGGAACAGAGAAACGGATGCGGACAACATACGGTGCAATGTCCGCATTTTTTCGGGATCCATTGAAATGATTGGATCCGCAAAAAACGTCCGAAATTGCGGAACGGACGCGGATGAAAAATACGGACGTGTGAATGGAGCCTTAATGAATTTGTCTCGTTTTCTGATTTCCGTTTGGCAGAACAGAAATCTACAGCAGCTAGATTTCTGATGCACAAGTTGTTAAATGAGTCGGGCTGTGAGACTCCCACCCGTGACCTACCTTTTCCCACCCACTTTTTTGAAAATGTGGTGAGGGTGTCGGAAAAATCTAAAAAGATGCAAATTTTGTCGCAAAATAACACTTGTGGCAACACTTCTATCCAAGAAAACGGGTGTTGTACATTAGTACGACCTCCATTGTGTATGAGTCTATAGCACAGAAACTAGGTTTATGTCATCTTGCAGTATGCTGGCACAACTTATGTTGAGGCCCTCCTGGTTGCAGATAGCTGCACAAAATACTGACCTGAGCCCTGGTTCCTTGAGGACACATCTAAGGCCTCTCACACATCATTGTTTAGGTCAGTGACTTTGACTCTCAAATGAGAAGCAAAATCGGAACAGGTGCAAACCTCTCCATTAAAGGGGTATTCCCATCTCACAAATGTAGTTTGTATAGTTAGATATAGTCATACCAATAATATTACTAATATACTATACTATATAATATACTATAGAATGTATTTATATAAAATGTACCGTTTAGAAGATTTTCCTATTTGTATTTCCATTGTCCCACACACATCAGTCAGACCGTTGCCCCTGGTTACGACCACCTTGGTCATGTAGTAGTGGTGGCCGGCTTGCTCTTGTTCAAACCCGCTGTGAGGTAATTGCTGTATTGTGAACACACATTACATCAGCATGAGGAGACACATCTTAGGGTACTTTCACATCTGCGTTTTGGACACTACCAGTCCAAAGCGCAGACTTTATAAACGGATCCTGCTCCATAGAGATGAATTGCTCTAGGAACAAGGTCTGTTTCTCTGCGTTTTGGAAGCGCAGACAAAAATGCTACAACCCTAAGATGTGTCTCCGCATGCTCATGTAAAGTGCGTTCACAATACAGCAGTTACCTCAGAGCGGGTTTGAAAAGAAGCAAGCTGACCACCACTACTGCATGGTCGCGGTGGCCGTAACCAGGGGCAATGATGTGTGTGGGACAATGGAGATACAAATAGCAAAATCTTCTAAACGGTACATTTTATATAAATACATTCTATTAGTAATAATATTGGTATGGCTATATCTAATTATACAAACTACATTTGTGAGATGGGAATACCCCTTTAAGTGCTCTTTCACACGAGCGTGTCCCTTGCGGGAATCGCACTCCGTATGAGAGAGGGATCACACGGTCTGGAATACAGAAGCGCAAGGTATTATCATGATTGATAATGCTGTGTGTCTCTGCCTGACAGCTTTATGTCCACATGATTCAGTTACAGAAAGGTCAGAGGCACACAGCATTATCAATCATGAAAATGACGTGCAATTCTGTAGTCCAGACCGCACAATCCCTCCCTCACACGAATCGTGATTCCCGCAAGGGACACGCTCGTATGAAAGAGCCCTAAACCTTATCCCTTTGGAGGCTCCATTCCTGGCTATGGCTCACAGTCAGTGATCAAACATTGATGTGTGAAAGAGGCCTTAGGCCTCATGCACACGACTGTATGTGTTTTGAGGTCTACAGACATAGGGGTCTCATTTATTAAACTGGTATTAAGTAGAACAGGCTTAGCTGCCCATGGCAACCAATCAGGTTCCTCCTTTCATTTCCCAAAGGCGCTGTCCAAAATGAAAGATGGAATCTGATTGGTTGCTATGGGCAACTAAGCCAGTTCTACTTTACATCAGTTTGATAAATGACCCCCATAGTCTATCTCAGCGATGGCTAACCTCCAACACTAGCTGTCGTGAAACTACAACTCCCAGCATGCTCCATTTCTATGGAGTTCTGAGAACAGCCAAGCAAGTGTTAATCTTGGGAGTTGTAGTTTTACCACAGCTGGAGTGCCGGAGGTTAGCCATCACAGGTCTTTCTCTTTGCAGAACAGACAAATGGATGCAGAAATCACACAGTATATCCTATACTTGTCTGCAAAATGTGGATTAAAGTCAGTGGATCAGAAAAAAATGTGCATGCAACACAGACGGCATCCACGATTTGCAGACCACAAAATGGATACGGTTGTGTAAATGGGCCCTTACAGCCATATTTCTAGTATTGCATTAAACTTGTCAATGTCATTTTCTGTTTTATTTGCATTTGTCCTGGACCAGGTACAATTTTTGGTTTGGTTTTATAGATTACCATTTAGACTCGCTGCTTTTAGTTGCTGGGTAGTTTTCATCTCTTTTTGTTCGATTTAACCTGTTTCATTTGGATTGTTACATTTTTTTCTGGTTTGGGGTTCTCTGTGATGGTTAGGACTTCTGGCCTTTTCTTCCTCTCAAATGTGTAACACTCCACTTTCTCCTCTGCTGACACTGCTCTGGTGCTCACCAGACTGAAGCCTTCCTTGAGCAAGATGTCCAGCAGTAGTCCAAGCACGTTGGTTCCATTTAGTAGTTTCCTCTGATCTGGTTTTATGGAGACGTACCTGCGGCAAACAAGATTCAACGGGACAGATTTACTAATCCTATCTAAAATGCAGACACTGGCTTAGGCAGGATGATAAATGTGGTGCAGAGATGGACACTGTTGCACACCAGCGGTAAATTCTTCCGGCAGAGGAACAGTCTGCCGGAAGACATTGTATCCAGCATAGCCCATTGACTATAATGGGAGTGGGGATGTGGCCTGATTCTGGCATCAGTGTCAGAGTGCCCAGTTGCAGCAGTATTTGTTCAGGCTGGAGCCCTCTGCCACCCGAGTCCCATTATAGTCAATGGGACCTGACGTGCTCCAGCCTTTTACGGATACGATGTCTACCGACAGGCTTTTGCTCTGCTGGAAGAATTTTCTGCTAGTGTAAAACTAGCCTAACTTCATACCTCATATTAGTTGGCTTACATTGCAACAGGAAAATGGTGTATTTTAAAGGAGTATTCCCATCTTAGACAATGGGGGCATATCGCTATGCCCGCATTGTCTGATAGGTGCGGGTCCCACTACTGGGACCCCCACCTATAACGAGAACAGAGCGGGGAGCACTGTGCCTGGAGGACCCCAGGTTTCCCAGGGTCCAGCCACCACCGGGCGTAGTTCCCTGCTACTCCCATAGAAATGAATGGGAGCGCCCCGCGCATGCACAGCCACCACTCCCATTCATTTCTATGGAGCACTGTGCATGCACAGCCGCCCTCCATTCATTTCCCGGCTCTGTTGTCGATATAGGTGTGGGACCCCCACCTATGAGACAATGGGAGCATATCCTAGCAATTGTCTAAGATGGGAATAACCCTTTAAGCCTTGCCCTCTCTATGGGTGAGACGCAATGAATTATTTGTTTTGGTTGATTCAAATTTTGGTGCAAATTAGGACAGAATTCAGATTCAGCCACATCAGCTGAACTACACAATGAGTTCTATATACCTAGTACATGACTTGGACACCACCACATCCACGAGATGGCTCCAATGCATGTCCTACTGTCCTCTGCAATAAGCTGTACCCTAGTTTTGGAATTTACCTGGCTCCAAATTGGTCTCCCGTTGAGTAGTCTGTTCCACATTGAAACACTAGGTCATGATGGGAAGGTCTTTGTAGAGGTATCGGAGCCAAAGGTTTTTGTGAGGCATATGGAAAGTTCCAGCCTTGAACTCCCACCGGCTGCTCTATGTACATTACAATACGATCAGCGAGAGCTTCAACAGTGCTGCTACATGAGCAGAAGATGCGGAAAAATGCATGAGTTTCTTGAAGCAGAAAACGCACTTCTAAGATTTCCATTCTAGGCCGATAGAAGCTCTCCTGACCCAGCTGTTCAGCCAAGGATGGGATCTGGTAGAACTCTGCTTCCCTCTGAAGTCTCTCATAATCTGAGAAGTCTGAAGGCAAAGTTAGCTGTGATGTCCTGAGATAATCCAAAATGTAGCTGAACAGTTTTCCATCCCGGTCCACGAAATATTGGCCATTTACTATCCTAAAGTCCCGATCGCTGCCATCCAGCATATGTGCAAATTTGGACTCTGGAAATCTCAGAAGGGTTGATGGCGTGGTGGTGAAACTCATGCCTCCCACATTGAGTGTTATCACTTCTGGGTTGCTCATTTTGGATCACCTGCCACAGTTTTAGAAAGTCCTCACTAAGAGCTTCCAGCAAGCTGCACCACAGACGGCCCTGTACCTGGCAACCACAAACTAAACACTGGCTTCCAGTTACCTGGGAACACCCATTACTGTGAGTACAACAGGCAGTGTAACCCTTTATGTAAATCAAGGAGTGGAGTGTAAACTGTGAATTGTTACAATCTTTAGTTTTTGTCAAGATCAAACTTTGAGCATTTTATTTGTGTTTTTTGCTTATTATATTTAATATTTTTATACTTCCTACCTAATGAACTGGCTATATTGTAAAAAATTGCATAACTTTATACAAAGAATAACCTTTATTTGTCAAGACTGGAATACAGCTTTAAAGGGGTTGTCCAGTTTCATTAAAGGGTTATTCTCATTTTAGACAATGGGGGCATATCGCTAGGATATGCCCCCATTGTCTTATAGGTGCGGGTCCCACCGCTGGGACCCGCACCTATATCCAGAACGGAGCGGGGAGCGCTGCGCCTGGAGGACCCCGGGGGTCCGGCCACCACCAGGCGCAGCTCTCCGCTGCGCTGATAGAAATGAACGGGAGCGCAGCGCGCAAGCGCAGCCACCGCTCCCATTCATTTCTATGGAGCCGACGGAAGTAGCCGAGCCAGCGCTCGGCTATTTCCGGCGGCCCCATAGAAATGAATGGAGTGCGGCTGCGCATGCGCAATGCGCCCTCATTCAGTTTGGGGGCTCCGTTCTGGATATAGGTGCGGGTCCCAGCGGTGGGACCCGCACCTATAAGACAATGGGGGCATATCCTAGCGATATGCCCCCATTGTCTAAAATGAGAATAACCCTTTAAGGCTAGTTTCACATCTACAGCAGTGAGCGCTCTCCCGATTCGGCACTACTGGATGCAACCAGAATGCCTGCCAGCCCCATTCACTATATCGGGGTCCAGTGAAGATCCAGCCACAATCTACCAAAAATGCAGAGAATCGGCCATACAGAAACCACTGCACCCTGTGGTTTGGGTTCAGCTGATTCCTGGCTCTCACTGGTGACCAGATCACCTTGCCGCAGATGTGAAGGTAGCCCAAGCAAGCAGGCAACACTGGCAGGGGCAGACTGGGAACTTAAAGTTGCCCTGGAAAAAAAATCTAAAAGTGGCCCTAATGTTGTAGATTGGTCCAAATTGACAGAAGGTGGAGCAACACCAGTACGGTAGATGGGGCCAATACAAGTAGGCAGGGTCAATAATACCATAGTGCAGCACTGAATACCACTCTACAGAACCAAATGTGGAGCACAAAATACCTCGGGCAGGGGCTTAAAAGGTGATATATGGGCCACAACACCAAGTCAGACCTACCTTCAGCATACAGGCTGGACGTATTCTAATAATGACCTCTATAGTGCCCTTAGTAGTATGTACCCAGCCAGTGGCAATGAGAAGGGCTAGAGTGGCCCTATGGGCATTGGTCCACCTGGAAAATTCCCTGTAGGGTCTAAACACCGGGATTAGCCTGAATTAAAGTGATACTTATCTGTGATACTTACCTAACAGATTTAGTACTGGTACTCTGATTCTCCCAGATGGGCTCTGTCTACCTGGCTGCAGCAGTGACGTCACATCAACAAGTCAGGCAAACAGAGCCCAGCCGGGAGAATCAGTGGCGGCGCTAACTCTATTAGGTAAGTAGCACCCAATTCTTTATTTGAGGCTAATCCCGTGTGTTCAGTCTCTTACGTAAACCAGACAACGTCTTTTAAAGATTGAGTTTCCCCAGCCACATTCCCTGGTTCTTTTCATTTTATGCTCAGCACACTTTCTTTGATTTTTTTTTTTTGCCTGGTAGCTGATTATTGCTTAAAATAACAAATATGTTCATACTTGCCTCTTAAATATCTACTGCTCCAGCATCGTGACCCCCTCTGGATCAATGACGTGCATACATACTGATTTTACCTCCGGCAAGTGATCAGCTACAGAGGTCACGTGTTGGAACAGAAGAGACTACGTTTGATACAATTCATAAACACGTGAACTACCTATCCTAGGGCTACATGCCAGCTGAGGTTGTGCAACCCAAAAACGAATGCAGTTTGTCTGTAACTTGCTGCTGCATTGGTGTCAAGTGACCATTTGGGGGTCTAAGTTCTGTGCTATTTAGTATTTGCATCACCCAATACAAAAAAAACATGCAGGCATGTTGCAGTCCTGTGTAAATGACATTGAAGTCTATGCTGGGAACAATTTGACCAGAAATTCAGCCGATTTGGTTATTTCATGGCATTGCGGTGTAATACTGCATTCTTGTGACTCTGTAATTGCCAGGTGACATAACAAAGGCCTGGTGTAAGCCTAGCCTCATTTATAAACCAAGGCCTCTTTCACACGTAACATGAAGATGTCTGTGAAGGGTTAGTTGTTGGTCTCTGTGTGTCAATCATGTATTTTGCTCTCTGTGTATCATGTTCCACATGCATGATTCCCTAACATGTAAAAATGATGTCCTATTTTTGGCTATTTTCAGATGGACCCCATTGAAATTAATGGGACCCTTCTTAACGGCCGTATAGACAGGAGTGAACCCGTCTAAAGGCCATTAAAAACAAGTTAAAGTGCCTTTCAGGGGTTAAAATAAAAATGAAAAAAAAAAATACCTCATCCACTTGACAACTCTGACCCTCACTCTGCACTGGAGGGAAGTGGAAGGACCTGATGCACCCAGCGTCATGACATCACACAGGGGCACTATTGGGGTCCTTTTTATATTAGGGGAATACTATTCTGAATATTTTATATACGGGGGGCACTATTGGAGGGTATTTTATATACAGGGGGTACTGTGGGAGGGCATTTTATATACAGGTGGCCTTATATATACTGCAGCTATGGGGCATTATAGATACTGGGGGCACTACGGTGGGTCCATTAGCCATTAACAGACAAATGGCCAGAAAATGCACACATGGATGCAGAATGGCCAAGAAACACTCACAGTGAATTGGTTTTTAATTGCCGTTTTTTTTCACCGTTGTGAATGTACCTCTGACAGCTGTTACGAAACTACAATTCTCATCATGCCCCCTTCGCGTGCTGATTCCTTGCATATGTTTTTATTTATTAATTTTTTTTTGGCTGTGATTTCACAAATCCCACAAATTACACTACTGAAGCACCACTGCCATTAAGATACTAAACAGTACATATGGGCAGTAAATGTTCCTGTAATGCAGCACAGAATGCCTACATAACCCACGTTCAGGTGACATCTTCTCTGAACTCATAATTGATTCAAGTCTAGTTGCTTGTTAGACGTGAGTTTCTCTGAGGCTGCATTTTACATGTAAATAATATCTTGTGACCAGAGCTGCTGTTCCTTGGCCAGCATTTCCTGATCCATTGAATGCAACTAACACCATTCCTGAGTAGTGCAAGTGCCAAATATTTCCACTATGATAAGGGAACTGGGACTTGGATACAGTCTAAATGTGCAGTTTCATATTTGCTTGGATTTTTGGAATGTTTTATTATTCTTTTTTATTTGTTCAGCAAAATACAAGACGTGAAGCAGAAAACTTCTTTTCATCAGTGATCATGAGACTAACCCCTTGCTGCCCAGGCAGACAGACTCAAAGCTGTGCTGAAATACACAGTCCAGACTGCTGTGCAGTGCAAACATAATGGAGAGGACTTGTGCGCATACACAGCAGTTCTGACCATGTATTTCAGCGCTGCTCTGATTGCTGACAGTGGCAGGAATGGTGGCCAGTAGGAAAATAAAAAAAAAAATACTGATCTGTCCTTGTCTGCTACATATGTAGTACTGCAGACAAGGAGTCCAGATCACTATTTTAAGACCAAGATCATGCCGACAGATTCTCACCTCAGATTCTCTCAAGAAAAAACATCTCTCACCTTTATAGTCCTGCCATTCCAGTGATGTTCCTGCACACAGCACCACTGAAGCCAGTGACTGGCTGCAGCAGTCACATGAATAGGAATGTCATCAGTTTTGGTCTGCCAGAGACTGAAAACTTTGGCACTTTTTCCTATATTGTGCAAGCACGGCCACCATTGCTGGATTGCAGGGTGGTCGTAAACCCTGGAAACAAACAGTGTATAATGTGATGGGAAAATAAATCCAGCCAGCAAAGGAAGCAATATGGACAATCACAATACATTAGAAGGTGCTTTGTTTTAACTTTCAGTACATGATAAATGCCATTTGCTGTTGAGACAACCCCTTTAAGGGTTCCGACACACACATTTTTGGGCTTGGTGGTTTGTTTTGTCCCAAAAAAGCTCCTAAAAAAACACCTGACTTGATCAGCGGTTTTTTCTTTTGTTTTTTTTTTAAGCCATTTTTTCCTATATAGCATGTTTTAGTACCTGGTATGACACTAGTCTAAAGGAGTTTGTCAGTGGTGAGGCAGAGCGTCACTGTTATATTCTCTCTGCATTGAACTACTTCAGAGTGACAGCCTGGTTAGATGCTGCAGCTGTCACTCAGATGAGAGGGGCTCTGAACCAGCACAGAGCACTTCACAGTGGAGCTCTGCCTACTGAGTACTTACAGAAGCAGAATCTGGCAAAATAAAAATTCATATTCTCACTACTAAGTAATCCGGGGAGAAGGTCCCTGGTAAGAGAGGTGAGAAGAAGAACCCAATGGTCACTCTGGCTGACCCCTAAAGATCTTGTGTGCAGATGGGAGAAACTCCCAGAAGGTCATTCATCACTGCAGCACGCCACCAATCTGGGCTTTATGGCAGAGTGGCCAGAAAGATGCCTCTCCTCGGTAAACAACACATGTACATTTGCCAAAAAGCACCTAAAGGCCTATCAGACTATGAGACAAAAAGATTCTCTGATCTGATGAAATCAAGGTGGACCTTTTGGCATCATATCTAATCATGTTTGGAGGAAACAAGGCACTACTCATCACCATCCCTATAGTGAATTGTGGTGGCAGCATTATAGTGTGGAGGTGTTTTTCAGCGGCTGGGACAGTGGGACTGAGGGAAAACTGAATGGACCAAAGTACAGAGATATTCTTAATGAAAACCTGATCCAGAGTGCTCTGGACTAGGTAGACAACACAGGAGTGGCTTAGGGACAAATCTGTGAATGTCCTTGAGTGCCCCAGCAAGAGCCCTGACTTGAACCCAATTGAATTCTCTGGAGAAACTTGAAAATGGCTGTTCACCGACAGTCCCCATCTGACCTGACAGAGCTCGTGAAAATCTGCAGAGAAAAATGGCACAAAATTCCCAAATCCAGTTGTGCAAACTTGTGTGGCATCATACCCAAGAAGACTGGAGACTGTAATCACTGCCAAATGTGCTTCAACTACATACTGAGTAAAGGGTCTTAATACTTATGTCAATGCAAGATTTTAGTCTTTACATTCTGTTTTCACTTTTCCATTATGGGGTATTGAGTGCAGAATGATGTGGCAATACCTGAATTTTTACAGGAATTTTGCACAAATGAATATGCAGCAGATGTTGCAAAATAAAATTGCAATTTGTCCATGCCATTTTAGTGTCCATTGTACCCAGTGTAAAATGTAAACCATCAAATTATGTTGTGCTTCCTGGTTTTAGAACCACTATACATGTGGACCTAATCTTTTGCCTGAACGTATGACAGGGCTCAGGAGTAAAAGAGCACCATGCACATTTAGAGGACTAATCTGATTTAAAGGGAACCTGTCACCTAAAAAATACCTTCCAAGCCGCCAGCATTACCTTAAAGTAGCCAGTAGTAGGTTTCTAAAGCTCCTTTTCTTCCTCCGGTCAGCTGTGCCAAAATCTTGAAAAATAAACTTTAATCCTCTGAATTCGCTATGTCACAGCAGAGTTTGAAGTCAAGGGGGCAGCGGCCTCCTCGCTTCAAGTCAGGATAACCGCGCCCCCTTTCCCTGCCCGTAAGCCTCTGATTGACAGAAAAGCTGCCTGAAGACTAGTACATCGCGATCTCTATTCCCGTGCCTGCGCATCAGCTCAATGCTCAGCGCACATCGAGGGAATAGACACGTCGGCGCATGCGCGAGACTTCAGACGGCTTTAGTGAACAACTGCCTGTCAATCAGAGGCTTAGGGGCAGGGAAAGGGGGCGCGGTTATCCTGACTTGAAGCGAGGAGGCCGCTGCCCCCTTGACTTCAAACTCTGCTGTGACATAGCGAGTTCAGAGGATTAAAGTTTATTTTTCAAGATTTTGGCACAGCTGACCGGAGGAAGAAAAGGAGCTTTAGAAACCTACTACTGGCTACTTTAAGGTAATGCTGGCGGCTTGGGAGGTATTTTTTAGGTGACAGGTTCCCTTTAAACTGCTAGTTCTGACCTCAGTTTGGAAACTCCACTCAAGGTATTTATTAAGGAGTTGGGACCGTGCAAAGTGAAAAATGCAAGTTTGCCACAGCAACAATATGTTTTGTCCAGCTCATGCCATCTAAATCTCACACTACACCTCTTAAATTGTTGGACAGGTTCTACTGGGTACAAAAATGCCATACATGTGGATGTAAGTTGCTGTATGGACTCCTAGCAGGGCTCAGAAGGGAAGGAGTGCCATTTGGTTTTTGGAGTGTGGATTTTGCTGAATTTGTTTTCTGCCCCTACATCACATATGCAAAGACCATGAGGTGCCGGTACAGTGTAAACCACCAATAAGTGGCCATATTTTGGAAACTACACCTTTCAAGGTATTTTTCAAGGGGTTTAGTGAGCATTTTGAGACCACAGATATTTTGAAGAAATTAATGAGCAGGAGACCGTACAAAATGAAAACTGCAAGTTTTCCACAGAAATGGCATTTCAGTGCCCAGCTTCTGCCATCTCAGACTCGCACCACACCCTTATGTTAGACAGGTTCTATTGAGTATGCAAATGCCATAAATGTGGATGTAAACTGCTGTTTGGGTACTCTGCAGGGTTCAGAAAGGAAAGACCACATTTTGGCTTTTGCAGAATTTGATTGATTGGTTTATGGACATCATGTTGTTTTCAAACAGGCTCAGAGGCACCAGTACAACTATTTTCTGAGAACCATGCATTTTTTATTTTTCCTCTCGACAGAGCTATGTAAGGGCTTATTTTTTGTGGGATAAGTACCATTATCATTGGTACTATTTTGATGTACATACGACTTTTTCATCTTTTTATATCGCTTTTTGGGGAAGCAGGATGAAGAAAAGGCAGCAATTCTGCTATTGTTTTTGGATTTAGTTTTTACGGCATGCACCATGCTGGAAAAACAACATGTTAACTTTATTCTGCTGCTCAGTACAATTACAGAGATTTTATATGTTTTTTTTTTTACGTTTTACCACTTTTACACAATAAAGGCATTTTTGGGAAAACAAAATGTTGGGTTTGTGTCGCCATTTTCTGAGTGCCATATTTTCATTGCACATAAAATGAGGTGACATTTTCAGTGATAGCATTTTGAAGTTCATATGACTTCATATCTATGCTTTTTTGGAGACGAGGTGATGTTGCTATTCTGGCATAATTATTATTATTTTTTTTTTTTATATATATGACATTTACCTGACGGGGTAGATATTTTTATAGAGCAGATCGTTATAGCCGCAGTGATACTAAATGTTTTTTCAATAGTAAGTGCTTTGAGGGGAAGGAAGGGATTTTTTTTACACTTCAAACTTTTATTTTTCTTTTTTAATTTTAGTTCCACTAGTCTGATGACTGGTACTGTATTGTAGTGCATTGTAACACTGACACTTCACCTATCAGAACCTGCCTGTGGCTAGGCCTTATAGGCTTCAGTAGCTGGCAGACCTAGAGGTCCACAAGCCTCCCTTTATAAACCCCTTAAATGCGGCAGTCACCATTGAAAGCCGCATCTAAGGGGTTCAATGGCAAGAGTTCTCTGATGCCAGCAGTTACAGCAGGCCCCTCCACTGATGGAGCAAGCACGACTTCTTTGCCCGCCCAATCAGTGCAACTTACACCTTCGTTGTGATGTTGGAACTCGTTGCCTTCTGCGCCGTACATGTACGGACAAATGAGGAGTCCTGGAAGTGATGATATGGCCCCAACAGAGCCCCAATCCCAATTATCAACTCTGGGATTACATGAAGAGACAGAAAGATTTGAGCAAGCCTACATCCACAGAAGATCTGTGGTTAGTTCTCCATGATGTTTTGGCACAACCTCCATGCCAAGTTCCTTCAAAAACTGTGCAGGTCTACCTACAACTGATATTTGTAGACAAAGGTCGGTCACACCAAATATTGATTTGATTTCTCTTTTATTCGTTCAATTTGCATTTTGTTAAAAAATTATTTTGATGTTTTGATCCGTGCAACGGGGAGAAGCAGCGTCGGTCGTGTGGGGATCAGGAGTGACGCGGCAGTGGGCATTGGGGGGTTCATTACAGGGGGTTTGTATTACCCCTGTAATGTAGCCCATATGCAAATATCCATGGTCCAGCAGAAGTGACCAGTGTAGATCTAACTCAGAGCAATACTTACCTGTGAAAAGAGAGAGCAGCAGAAGAACCTCTCCAAAATATGACAGTATATAAGAACACAAAACCTGTATGTGCATCACTTCTGTGTTTGCTTCTAAGTCGAATGTTGTTCTCTGTAGCCACTTCAGGCTATGGAAAGACTGACTAGTTGTAATCAATTGGAGTGCAGACATGAAGTCTAGGAAAAGGTTGGCCCACATGGTCACTTCTGTATCTCACAGCTCCAGTGCTGGTAAACTTTTACGTACATATGTGTAAATGTTATAAGCGAGTGTTTCTAGGGTTTTATGGGGTTTGTACTTTAGGGTTACTGCTCCTTTAAGTCGTTCTAGTAGATCTATTTATAGTTAATTAAAAACATGACTGCATTGTAATTACAGCTGCCAGAAGGCAACCTGTCTAACTGGCTCTGCCGCTTCTGGTAACTCCACGTTTGTGCCCTCTCATGACAGATCGCATCTCCATGCTGAATGTTTATTAGCCTAATCATCCCCAGGACTGCGAGCCTTGGTTTTAGGGTGGGGAATCCTCCTCCCATCCCTTTTTCCAGTAGAGATTGTAAAAACTGCTGGGGGGGGGTCCCTTTTTTTTTTTTTTTAGCACGCAAGCTGATACTCATGACTCCTCAGCCAGTGACATACATTTTCAATTAGATGTTTGGCTATAGGGAGCCATACAAGAGCTTTTAGTGTACGGCATCCAATGTAAACAGCCCCCAAGTCTCATAGGTCATACCATAGTGGGGAACTAACGAAAAGTGTATGAAAAGCAAGAAGACACCATCAGTATTGATAAACAGGGTCCTCACTGAAGTCCCAAACAACTGGGGGCTGGCAGCAGGCTCGGACTGGTCCACAAAGGCCCCCTACTCTCCAGGGGTGCACCTAGCCTTTCTGCAAAAACTGAAACGGTGCACACCCCCCTCCCTTCCCCCCAATGCCAATTTGTTAACCTAACCCCTTTGCCACAATGAAAGCGCTCATTGCCCATGGCCCTTCTGCTGTCCCCCTCTTGCCCTTTCCTGGTTCTGCCTGAGGCGATCGCCTCACCTGGCCTCATTGGTGGTGCACCCCTGCTAGACTCCCACCCCCTGCATAAGGGCTCATGCATAGGACTGTTGTAGGCTGGTGCCCGTATTGTGGGCCGCAAAGAGCGGGTCCGCAATATACGGGCACCAGCCGTGTGAACACCGTTTGACAGATGTGGTCCCATTCACTTGAATGGTTCTGCAATCCGAAAGGTGCGGTGCACGGGCCTGGCCCTAAGTGGCACATGACACCGTACACTGACTTCACGGCATACACGTAGGCTGAAGGAGAAATATAAGTCTATTGCCTCCTGTTATGCCAGACACTGCATTCTCAAGGTCTTTACATATTTACACATTCCAAAGGTGGGGGTGCGATGTGGCCCTCACTTATATGAGGGGCTATAAACTAGACTGGACAAAAGGAGGTTGTATAATGATTATCAAATGTTAGATATATGCTCACTAGACACATGCAGCCACTGGAAACATGAATAAATATAAATTGCATCACTGCTATACTTACTATATGAAAATTAGAAACTATTTGCACACATTTTTGATCAAAATTGTGTCTGGCCCATCTACCAGTGACAAGTGGCTTCCAACAGATGGGACCTACACTATCACACCTGCCTCTTCTGAGCTTTTGTCCTACAAAATTCAGGGTTAGACCAGCACCGCCAGGGCAATTGGCGGTGCTGGTCTAACTTTGTTTTTTGGCATTCTACATTTGGGGAGTTGCTGCTTACCTTTTGGACCATGCACTCCTGACCATCTGCAGAGGGTTTGTAATCGGAGTGTGATATAACTGGGTTCTACACTGCCCTGAAATTTTGTAGGCCAAAAGCCCAGAAGAGACAAGTCTGTGTAGGTCCCGTGTGATAGAAGCTACCTTGTGGCTGGTAGATGGACCCAACACAATTTTGTGCACAAAGAGCTTCTAATCTTCATCATAAATTAAGGGTATGTTCGGGTTCAGTTCTGAACCCAGACAACCCCTTTAAGTATAGCAGTGATGCCTTTTACATTTATTCATGCTTCTAGTGTTTGCATGTGTCTTTGCACATGGTAGCGTGTGCTACTTGTAGTCCTTGTTTGCACCTCAGCGGAGGTGAAGAGCTGCACTTACACGTGGCAATCACCTCCACTGTATGGGGATGAGAGCATCCTCATACAGAGTCATTGTTTCTGGTCAGCAGAGTGCTGACGATATGATCTACTGCCCAGAAATGATTACTGAGGTGTCTGCATGAAAGATTGTTTTATGCGTTTTGCTTGTTCATCGGGTGATCTGCAGCATCTTTACATGGGCAGATATCAGGAACAAGCTTTTGTACCAACTTTCGTTCCTGATAATCTGCCAATTGGACAGTCTAAATCCAGCTTTACTCTTCCTGTGAGTGGATTTCCACAAGCCAGCATCTCCACCAGCCTAATAGATGGATCGGGTGGCTTACATGATTTATAGGCACAGAGGCAGGCCAGCCCGTAGCCTCTTTCTGCTTGGACGCACCTTCTCAACGTTGCTGCAGGAGCCCCCATCATCATTCATCTTGCAGCGTTTTGCTGGTGCCCGCCACTGTGTGAGTATGTATTCCTGGCTCATATAGGTAAAAGAACCATAGGTCCAAGGCAAGAGAAAGTCAGCAGGATACTGACAGGGTCTCCATGACAGAACAGGCTAGACATCAGACTACTACTGGCGCAGTCTTAGGGATTTGCATACAGGGGTCATGTAATATTTCCACGTGCTCTACGCAATTTTGATCGGAGGAGAGCCCTGATATGCTGCCAACGAGGCCTTACTGACTGTGGAAGTGGAACTTCAGAGTAAAGGCCCTTTTACACTGGTTGTGGATGGGCCAGTTTTTGGAAATGAATGTACAAACACTTGTCCCCGCATGTAAAGGTGCCGCTGATCCCCCTGAAAAACAAGCGCCAAACCTTGTTTTTTCAGGATGAACAATCATAATAGTACGGCCTGGTATGATGTTGATTTGTGCTTTTTTATTAGCAGTGTAAGGCTATAGTTTACATGCAGCAGATTGGTTGCAAACATTTCTGTGACTGATCATTCATCTGAATGGGGTGTGCCACGTGCTTGTCACCAAAACAGCCCTGATCGCATTTGTGAAACCGATTTTCAGCTGCAGTTATTTCTACAACAATTAGGTGCTAGGTGTGAACATATCCCAAGAGGGTTCATCGGCCTCATAACCATTTCAAAAAGTCTGCAGAAGAGTGTTTCGACATTGCCAATCTCATGCATATGTCTCCTATAATATTAACCACAGAACACAAATCCAGCCATGGCGCACTTGTTAATCACGCTTTACCTGTCTGAAGAAGCAATAGCTATCAATGACAAGGGCATGTGCTTCTTGTGCAATATCATCATTAAAACCACAGTAATTAAGACTGCGAAATGTGGCCTTTCACAGGCAGAGCTCACAATGCAGAGTACTGATGGCAACGACTCCAGTATTAAAGGGTTTGTCCCACCAAAAATATTCTACATTTTCCAAACCAGCGCCTGGATCTGAATACTTTTGTAACTGCATGTAATTAAAAATGTATTATATAGCCAATGAGTTATTCAATAAAAATGTATCTGTATGGCGCCACCTGCTGTTTGCTCTTTTACTAATTTCTCTGTCCTGAAGCACATGCTCAGTTCCATCCTTCAACTGCCACCAGCTACAACAGACAGGACATGCCTCCTGAGAAAGGACACACTCCCTAAGCTGCCATCTTGACAAGAAGCAGCAATGGGAGCAATGAATGGGGAGATTTCTGGATCCATGTGAGGTACAGGGCTGGTTCCAAGTTTATTAGAAAGTGTACTATATGATCAGATGTCTATTTTTTACATTAAAGGGGTTATCCAATACCATAAACATCCCCCCCCAATGTGCTGGGCCCCTCACACGGAATATACTTACTTGGGTCCCAGTGTCACTTCTGGTCCCCGCACGGCCGCTGCTGCTTCTCCCTGTACATCTGGTGTCGGGGAGGGGGGGGCGTCACTAAAGATGCTCGAGAGTATCGTCCTCGTCCCCGTCTGCCATTGGCTGCCCCCCCCCCATTGGAGCAAGGGGGGGGGGGGCTGTTTATGACATTGGATAACCCCTTTAATCTTAATTTAGGATAGTCCCTTTAAATATGGAAATAAGAAAGTCTAATGAACTTGGCTGTGCACTCCCATTTGTATGGAGCAGTGACAGTGCTGCCATAGAAGTTCATGAGGCCTCTACTGTATCTCCCTATGCCTCTGATTTTGTGGCATGCTTCATCAGAGGCCGATTCCATACAGGTCCTTACTCAAGAGCCCTGGTGCACTACTGTACAGGTCCCCTACACAGCACTCCGCCATATCTCCTGTGATTGTATGTAGGTATTATTGTACTGAAGGTAATCAAGTGGTGTTCATTTAACCACAGTTACTCATTTTCTAACTCTCAGTCCAGTACAGAGAAATCTCATCCTCCCAATGTGTACAACACAGACTCCTGTCATTGGTTTCATTCTGATGAGACTGAAACTGCTACCTTTCTCTATTAGACGCAGCACTGTCAGATTAGCAACGTCAAAGAAGTTATCCCACAAAAAGTATTACTAGACAATGAACAGAACATTCCACTAAAAGTATTACTGCAATTTCATGTCGCATTTAAAGAGACCCTGAGGTACGCTTACAGTGGAATCCCCCAAAAAGTGACCCCATTTTGGAATCTTAACCCCTTGAAGGAATTTATTGAGAAGTGCAGTGAGTGATTTGACCCTACAGGTGTTTCATAGAATTTTTTTTTAAATTGGGACATAAAATGAAAAATGACATTTTTTTTCAATTATATATAATTTTAGCATCAAATGTTTCATTTTCACAAGTGGTAACAGGAAGTAATAAAAGCCCCCAAAATTTTGTTACATAATTTTTCCCTGAATACAACAATACACCCTGTATAGGCACATTGCAGGGTTCAGAAAAGAAGGGGCATCATGTGCATTTGAGACCTAGCTAGGTGATTTCTACAGCACTGGCCGAAAACTGCACTGAGGCTCTGAGGTAAAAAAAAAAACAAAAAAACAACCCCAAGAAGTGACCTCATATTAGAAACTGCACCCCTCACAGAATTTACCAAGAGGTTTAGTGAGTGTTTTGACCCCATGGGTGTTTTGCAAAAAATAATTCACAGCAAATGGTGCAAAGTGAAAATTGCTATTTTTCCACAGATATGCCATTTCAGTGCCCAATATGTTGTGCCCATCGTGCGCCAGTGTGAAGAGTAAGCCCTCTTATTACTATGCTGTACAATCTGGTTTTAGAAACACCCTACGAGTGGCCCTAATCTTTTGCTTGAGCGTATGAGACGGCTCAGTAGTAAATGAGCAACATGTGCATTTGAGGCCTAACGTAGTGATTTTTGTGCTGACAACTGTAGAGGTTCTGGGGTGAAATAATAAATGTAATCCCTGAGAAGTGACCCCATTTTGGAAACTACCCATCAAGGTATTAAAGGGTTTCTGTCTCTAGTTTTTTCAGTATGAATCAGGCTGACATTAGAGATGTGCTAATGTCACCTGATTCCAAATATATATCTGTTTTATTTACTGGTGCCCCCATTTTCATATAAAATGAACTTTTTTTATGCTAATAAGGCCTCTAGGTGCAAGGGGCGTTACCCCTGCTCCTAGAGGCTCTGTTGATTGACAGGACCAGGCAGACAAGAAACACTCCATTCACCATAGCTTGCAAGGACCTTCAATGATGTCATGACCATGTGATCAGTCACATGGTTAGGATCACACAAACAGCCTGTCTCCTCCTAAACCATGTGACTGATCACATGGTCATGACATCATTGAAGGTCCTTGCAAGCTATGGTCAATGGAGTGTTTATTCTCTGCCTGGTCCTGTCAATCAACAGAGCCTCCAGGACCAGGGGTAACGCCCCTTGCACCTAGAGGCCTTATTAGCATGAAATAAAAGTTCATTTTATATAAAAATGGGGGCACCAGTAAATAAAACAGATCTATATTTGGAATCAGGTGACATTAGCACATCTCTAATGTCAGCCTGATTCATACCAAAAAAACTGGTGACAGAAACCCTTTAAGGGGTGGAGTGAGAATTTTGACGCCACAAGAATTTAGTAGAAATTAAAGGGTTATTCTCATTTTAGACAATGGGGGCATATCGCTAGGATATGCCCCCATTGTCTTATAGGTGCGGGTCCCAGCGGTGGGACCCGCACCTATATCGAGAACGGAGCCCCCGACGTGAATGAGGGCGCACTGCGCATGCGCAGCCGCCCTCCATTCATTTCTATGGGGCCGCCGAAAATAGCCGAGCGCTGGCTCGGCTACTTCCGTCGGCTCCATAGAAATGAATGGGAGCGCACCGCGCATGCACGGCCCGGCTCCCATTCATTTCTATGAGCGGCGCGGGGAGCTGCGCCTGGTGGTGGCCGGACCCCTGGAAACCTGGGGTCCTCCAGGCGCAGCGCTCCCCGCTCCGTTCTGGCTATAGGTGCGGGTCCCAGCGGTGGGACCCGCACCTATAAGACAATGGGGGCATATCCTAGCGATATGCCCCCATTGTCTAAGATGAGAATACCCCTTTAATGCATGGCGGTGAAAATTGCAACTTTATCACAGATATGGCATTTTAGTGCCTAATATCCTTTGCCATCCAAGACTCACCCTGCCCTTTAAATTATTAGATGGGTTCTACTAGGTACCGAAATGCCATGTGGATGTAAACTGCTACATGGGTACAGTCAGGTTTCAGAAGGGAAACGCCAACTTTTGGCTTTTCCAGTTCAAATTTTGATAGATTTGTTTACGGGCACCATGTTGCTATTGAACAGCCTGTGCGGTACCAGCACAGCCATTTTCTGAGAACCATACAGTTATTTTTCTTGTGATGGAGCTTATTTACGAGGGCTTATTTTTTGTGGGATCAGATGTCATTTTCATTGATTCTATTTTGTGGTACATACAACTTTTTAATCAATTTTTATTTCACTTTTTGGGAAGCAGGATAAAGAAATCGCAATAATTTCGTCCTTGCTTTTTGGGTTTAGTCAGCTCGGTCTTTATTCTGCTGGTCAGTACGATTACAGAGATATCTATTTTATATAGTTTTTTTGTTAAGTATCGCTACTTTTATACAAAGCATTTTTGATAGAAAAAATAAACATTGGCATCATTTTCTGTAAGCCATATTTTTTTTTATTTTTCTTGCAATGGTCTTGTTTAGGGACCCGTTTTATGCAGGATAAGGTGACATTTTCATTGGTACCATTTTGTGGTATATATAACTTTTTGATCGCTCAATATGCTTTTTGTGAGGCAAGGTGACCACAATTGGCTCTGGCACGTTTTATTTTTTAAGGCCTGAAGGATATTTTTATAGAGCAGGTTATTAAGGATGCAGCGATACCCAATACGACTTTTGTTTCAGTTTTACACAATAAAAGCATTTTTGGAAAAAAAAAATCATGTTTTTGTGTTGCCATTTTCTGAAAGCCATATTTTTTTCTGGCAATGGTCTTGTGTGAGGGCTTGTTTTTTAATGAAACAAGGTGACATTTTCATTGGTGCCATTTTGGGGGACTTATGATTGCTCGATATTATGCTTTTTGTGAGGTAAGCTGACTAAAAAAAGGGCAGTTCTGGCGTATTTTTTTTATTTATTTATTTTTACAGCATTGACCTAAAGAGGTACCATCATGTGATATTTTTATAGAGTCGGTCATTATGGACATGGCATTTCCTAATATGTCTATTTTTATCAGTATTAAAGAGAATGTGTCATCAGAAAATGACATCGTTTAAATCATGTTTTTATATTAAACATATTTTTAAAGAATTTTTGATGGTTATTTTTAATTTTCCATGTCAATATCTATATTTAAACAAAATCCTGCAGTTTTCGCACTGTCCACTAAGCCTAATAATAGGCGCCACTTCTTAGTCTGTACAGATCACTTTACTGCAGTTATCTGCTTATCTGTCATTCTAATCCTGTCTGTATTGATCACCTCTGTGTATAGATAAGACAGGATCCACCATTCACAATAGGTGATTGTCAAAGCTTATCTATTCTTTCCTTGTACAATGACCTCTGGACAGGTCACAGATCATGCCTAGAAAACTGTCCCTTAGAAGTCAATGAGGTCCCCTCCTGACCATTGTGTCAATGGCCCATGGGGCTGCCGTAAAGCAATTTTCATGATACTTTCTGAATGCTGTTAAGTACAGCTCACTGCAGCAAGATGGTACCCCTGCCGATCAGCTGTTTCAGGGAGCCACTGCACTCACCAAAGCTCTGGTGAGCACAGTGGCTTCCCGGCAGCTTGCCAAGCACAGCGCTGTACATGGTATAGTGGCTGTGATTTGTTTTGCAGCTCAGCCCCACTGACTTCAATGGGGCTCAGCTGAACTATGCCAGGTGACCAATGTACATTGACATCACTGGCCTAGGAAGAGGCCCGTCGGAGGCCCCATGTGTCGGCTCCCCACAGATCTGATATTAGTGACTAGTGTTGAGCGAATCGGGTTTGAAACCTTTGTTAACAATATAGCCTAATGTAAAATGTATGGGCTCTGCAGAGATCTTTGTGAACTTGCTGCAAATATCGTGATACTTGCTTCATCTTGTGTCTATGACGTGACACTTGGTTTAGTCGCATAAATTCGAAGCTGAACTCGGCTTTGTTAATGAGGAAGGAAGCAGAGTTCAGCTTTGGATTTTGACACTGTAATTTATGCGAATAAACAAAGTGTCACATCATAGACACAAGAAAAAAACAAGCCTCGCAATATTTGCCGTAAATTTGCAAATATCTACACAAAGCCCAGGGGCGGATTGGCCATAGATCTTACAGGGAAATGTCTAGGAGGGCCACCCAAGCCCTCCTCATAGCCACCAGCCGGGTACATAATGATCTTATTCTCTCTTACGCATCTGGCCATCAGACGCAGGTGTCCTGCTGAATTCAACTGTATCTATGTCCTCAGGATGGTGATACAGTTGAATACTGTTCAGCAGGTGGCAGTATTGTGTGCTGCACTGTGGTATTTGGTTATTTGGTTCAGGTTGGGCAGTATATTGCTCCGCACTATGGTATTGCTGGCCCTGCCTAATTATCTTGCCCCACCTTCTGTCAGTTTGGACCTACCTACAACATGGGGCCACGTTTACGTTTTTTTTCCCCACGGCCGCGTTTAGTTCCCAATCCGCCCCTGGCAGAGCCCATACATCTTGCATTAGGACGGAGGCTATATTGTTAACAAAGTTTACAAACAAATCGGGTTCAGATACAGTAATCCAAGCCTAACACTGCTCAACACTATTTATGACCTGAGGATAGGTCATCAATATCTTTTCCAGGATAACCCCTTTAAATATTAATAATAAATAAAGATGAGCGAACGTGCTCGTAACGAGCACTGTAACGCTCGGCTCCCCTGCGCTCGCATGGGCGCAGGCAGCCGCTTCCGTCTGGTGAGGAGGACGGAAGCGGATGCCTGCGCCCATGCGAGTGCAGGTGAGCCGAGCGGTACAGTGCTTGTTACGAACACGTTCGCTCATCTCTAATAATAAACCATTGTGTAAGATACTCTTTCCTTCTAACATTCTGGAGTACCGGTTCAGCCATTTCTGTATTGCTCATTGGGACCAGATGCCTCAGAATGGAGGGACATGACATGAAAGTCTGTACGTGTAAAACGCCTCCAGTAGCGTTGCACCGGGTATCGAAGTATCGATACCCAGTTGATACTTTTAGACCTGGATCGATACAATCAGGGTGAATAGGACAAGGTTTCTAGCCCCCTAAGTTGGCTAATGGTAAATAAAAAAAAATTAAAAAAAAAAAGTTTAAAAAACACCAAAATACTAAAAGTTTAAATTGCCCCCTTTCCCAATTTTACATATAAAATATATAAACAATAAAAATAAACATATTACATCCGAAAAAGTGGGAACTATTAAAATATTTAAAAATATATCCTATGTGGGGTACACCGTAACCGGAAAAAAATAAAAACCATGCGATTAGCCATTTTTTAGTCACCTTGTTCCCACAAAAAAATAGGACAGGACTGTTCTATTATAGACCGGACGTTCCATAAAATGCAGAATGCGCGCAGCTTTTTTGGTGTTTGTTTTTTTTTTTTGGCGTGGTATCGAGTATCGCAATACTTTTTTATGGTATTGAAATCAGAAAAAAATTGGGTATCGTGACAACCCTACAATGCAGTCAAGGAATATGGACAAATACAAGACAAATAAATGCTATAAATCATTTCTAGAAGTGTTACAATTTATATTTACAGGCAAAATGTGCCACATGCTCCAGAAACATCATGACGTAAGATTTTAACACTTTCGAAAGGAGAAAGAATTGTTCTACAGACAGCGCCCAATAAACGGCAGCTTCTTCCACTATTTGTGCAGCAACATGTGATGTGTAAAAATAAAGCTGGTGAATAGAGACGTCACATGTCTGCAAGAAATCGGTAAGAGGCCATGAAAAAAAAGCCACCGATAGTCCAACGAGGAGAAGACACACTGCAGCTACTACCCGACGGGAGAGTGAGGGCTTTGGTTGTCGTCTTTCCGGTTTTGCGGGGGCTTCCTGGGGCAAGCACAGTTTATCCACATCTCCTAGTTTTATATTATCCCACATGTCCGTGTCAAAATTTTTCATGTAAGACAAGACGGTCACATCCGAAGCTGACGGCAAAGGAGCCTTCAGAAAGTCCAATTTTTCTCTAAATGCCTCTATCTGCTGGAGGAATACGATTGGATCAGAGATATCCTTAAAATTTTTGGCAATGACACAAGCCCTTTTCTGCTCGTTGATAATGGTGTTGAGCTTATTGATTTCAGGGTCATAGGCCTGCAGGACCTCAAGCCTCATGGTCTCAAAGTCTGAGAGGATTTCGTTTTTCTTCTGTTCCAGCAATCCCTGTAACTTTTTAAAATAATCCTTTACTCTATCCGAGTCGGTCGTCAGCAAATGGAGGGTGTTCTTCTTGTTCGTCTCCAGGGTCTCTAGACGAGAAGTCATATCTTTACCCTGAATTTCCTCCAAACTCCGAAAAAGGGAGTCAAATGAACTTTTCTCCTGCTTGTAGGCCTCATCGATGGAGGAGAAGACGTGATCCTTGTGTGTGCCATTAGTGGCACAAAACCCACAGATCAGCTTCAGGTCTGTAGAGCAAAAGATGTTGAGGGGTTGACCCGCGTGCACCTTACACACCAGCGTCTTTGGAGTCGCCTTCATCTTACTGTATTTCTCCACAATTCCTTTCAATAAATAATTCACTTGAGGACTATTCACACCCATCGTGGAGATTTCTTTACGACATGTTGGACATTTGAAAACTGGTCTCCATATCTGTCTGGAATTCCCATCGAGCACACCGTCCAGGCACTTTTTACAGAAATTATGTGCACAAGGTAAAACCCGAGGATCATCATAAAGGCTACAGCAGACGGGGCATGTCAGCTCTTCCTCCAGTACCTCCATCACATCTTGAAGGAAACATAAATTGAAAAAAAAGTCAGCAATAATACTTTGAGTCGCTGTACTTTCACATAATTTCATTTAATAGAGAATGGTGTAAATAGCAAATTTCTAAATCACTTCATTTAAAAAATGTGTCTGCATCCATCTGAAAAAAAGCTGTAAAGTCATGGCCACTAGGGGTCTCACTTCCACCTAACATGCAGCCCACTGCCTGTTGTCAGGGAAGATCCGTCCCTGGTAACAGAGAAATAGAAGATGGCTGAGAGGAAGTGGGGACGTGTCAGAGCGAGCTGAGATCCTGAGCCTGATAGAAGTACTTCTTCTACACTGCTTCTGAACATCACAGGAACCTCTTGTGTGTCCGTAAGTGTGATTTATTCTTCCTTATCGGTTCTGTAAGCTCCAGAGCTGAAAACAAACATAGTGGGAAGTAAGGGAAAAGGATGTCACAGCAGTATAGTACTGGCAGATTTCACAGAAGGGATACGCCCCCTGCTTGTGAGAGAAATGCATCTAGCTGTGCAGCGGAAGAAAACCACTATATCTAAGGTGCAAATTCACAAACAATCAAAATGCTGGGGATGTTAACCCTTTGGATACCAGGGTTTTTTTCGGTTTTGCGTTTTCATTTTTCTTCCCTATTTTCTGTGAGCCCTAACTTTTTAATATTTTCGTTCACATAGCTGTATCAGGGCTAATTTTTTGCGGGACTTTTTGTACTTTCTAATGCCGCCATTAATTATGGCATAAAATGTTGTGGGAAGCGGTAAAAAAAATTACAAATAGGGGGGAATTGGGAAAAAAAACGCAATTCCTCCACTGTTTTACGGGTTTTGTTCCCACGGCGTTCCGTTTGCGGCAAAACTGACCCATGCCCTTCGTTCTCTGGGTCAGTACGATTACAACGATACCCCATATGTGTAGGTTTGTTATGCTTAAATAGTGTCAAAATAAATTAAAACTTTGAAAAAAAAAATTTTTTTTTTACTTTGTCATATTCCGACCCCCATAACTTTTTTTTTGTTACATCTACTGAGCTGTTTAGGGGCTCATTTTTTGCGGGACAATCCATAGTTTTTATTGATACCATTTTGTAGTGTGCGTGACTTTTTGATCACATTTTATTTTTTTTGGGTAAGAAAAGTAGTGAAAAAATGGCAAATCGCCCATTTTGACCCTTTTTTCCGTCCCGCAATTCGCCATATTGGAAATTTTTTTTGATATTTTAAAAGTACGGGCGTTTTCTGTCGCGGTGATACCCATGATGTTTATATTTATTGTTATTTAGGTATTTATTTTTTAATTATAAGGGAAAGGGAGGTGATTTAAACTTTTATTTTTTTTATTTTTTATATATTTTTTAACTTTTTTATTTTTTGTGATTATTTTAAGGATCATATATGACCATATATATAATGTTTTTTAATTTTTCATTTTGCGCAATCAGGGATTTTTAAAACTCAATTTTAAGTCCCCTTTGCTCATTTCTTATCATGGCCTGCCATCTGGTGGCCAAAATAAGAATTGCAGATTGAAAGCTGTAAACCTCATCAGCAAGGTTTACAGCTTTCAGATCGAGTGCATACACCCCGATTGATCACACACAGCGTCTGAACAACACCCGGAAGCGCGTGCTTCCGGGTTTTAGCGCTATTAGATACCGTGATCTCACGTGATCACGGCATCTAATGCCTTTATTTACCGCAATCAGCATTATTGCCGGTTGCAGTAAGTAGCGGCAGGTCTCTCCTGTTTGAAACAGAAGAAACTTGCCGGCCATGACGCCCGCCGCACGTGCGAGCGGGCCTCATGCTCCCACATCGCTCCAAAGTGTACATGAGATTTGTCTGTTCACCACAACAATCTGTTTTAGAGAAGAGGACATTCCGTCTGAACATAATATCTACTCCAGCATTTACTGTGTAGATTTCAATTGGTTTTATTGAACATGCGGCTGTGCATCTCAAGTAACGTTTCAGCCGGTTTGGTCTTTTTCAAACTGGTGCCGCTCTGGAAATGATGGAATGATGGTGGAGAGAGGTAAGGGTGCTTTGGAGAGGTGCACCCTCTCCAGCGTCACGTCATAGTGCTCGCCGGCAGGGAAGAGAGTAGAGCGTGGAGTGCGGGACCGGAGGGCAGCGGCAGCGCAGGACAGGTAGGTATGGTCTTTACAAGTGGCTGGGTGGGCTGATCTGAGGTCTGATAGGGGCACAAGACACTGATCTGAGGTGTGAAGGGGGCACAAGACACTGATCTGAGGTCTGTTGGGGGCACATTCTGCTGATCTGAGGTATGATGGGGGCACATTCTGCTGATCTGAGGTCTGATGGGGCACATTCTGCTGATCTGAGGTCTGATGGGGGCACATTCTGCTGATCTGAGGTCTGATGGGGGCACATTCTGCTGATCTGAGGTCTGATGGGGGCACATTCTGCTGATCTGAGGTCTGATGGGGCACAGTAGGCTGATCTGAGGTCTGGTGGGCGCACAGTGAGATGGTATGGGGGCACAGTGGGCTGATATGGGGCCATAGTGGGCTGATCTGAGGTCTGGTGGGGGGCTGACATGGAGGGCTGATATGGGGGTCTGATGTGATGTCCTGAAATTTATGGGCAGTCTGATAAGAGGATCTGATGAAAAATATTTTTTTCTCATTTTCCTACACTAAAACCTAGGTGCGTCTTATAGGGCGAAAAATACGGTAATATGTGACAGCCATACTCCATGGTACTGCTAATTACTTTAATATGGGTACCTACCTTCAGTAACAGCATGGAGATAGTGACAACCACATCACAGTGCCCCTAGTACTACTGCGTCCTTGCCCAAAACCCAGGCATTTTTGATGGGAATTAGTGATAACATTTACTTCAGTTCCCTCAACTGGGAGAAGAAAGGCTGGGGGATAACTATTAGATTAGTGGGGGTCTGACCCATGAGAACGCAGCGGCAGGTCGAGCATGTGTACTGCCACTCCATACATCTCTATGGGACTGCCAGAAACAACCGGGCATAGAGATGAATGGAGCGGCAGTGGGCATGCATTTATTGTAAGAGGGCCTGCGAGGTATGGGGCCCCCATTCTTGTAACCGCAATCTAATAGTTATGTCCTATACTGTGGATACGGGATAACCTGGAATACCCCTATCATTTTACAGATGAGAGAACTGCAGTACATCCTGTATCACTAATTCCAAGCCAAAAAATCATCATTTGAAGTGAAAAATGTAGAAATTCATGACTTGTGTCCACAAAATAGACTGGCTTCATTCAACTGAAGGAGGGAGCGGCCACTGAATTACTGACTGTGTTATATGATTCTTACCGTATGAATGGCGCAGGAGATTACGTTATTCTAAGCAGCAGAAAACAAATATCCAGATGTCAAACGTCGGCCAAGAGGACGCTCTTCTGGCATTCATTTAGCCCTTAAAGGGGTATTCCGGCTGTCCGAAGCTATCCCCTATTTCCACAGGATAGGGGATAACTATTAGACCAGTCGGGGTCTTGCCTCTGGGACTCCCACCGATTACGAGAACGGAGGCCCCGTACCCCCTCTGAAATGAACAGAGTGGCTGGTCGGACATGTGCGCGGCCGCTCCATTCATTTCTAAGGGAATTCTGGAGATAGCCGAGTACAGCGCTCACCTACCTCCGGGATTCCCATAGAAATGAATAGACCAGAGGCACGCATTTCCGACCAGCCACTCTGTTCATTTCAGGGGGACTGCAGGGGGTTCTCGTGATCCGTCTAATAGTTATCACCTATCCATTATTACATAAGGAATACAAGTAGTTACTAGAATAGACATGTCAGGAGATGTAGAAATGAATAAGCACTGGTTGCTATGGGCAACAATGGCAGGTCTTCTCCTGGCTCCACCATATACATACATGCATGCTCAGCCCAGTGTACCTGTTGTTTTGAATCAGGAAAGGGGAGTAATCTGCTGCTGCTACAGCTATAAGCATTGTCCTTGGAAATAAGGGATTGGGCATGTTGAACTCCCAACATGCCCAATCCTTTTTTCCTCCCTGCTGGTAACAGGTCCTCTTTAAAGGCTCATGCACACGAACGTTTGCCAGCCGTTCCGTGCATTGGGGAACGCAATTTGAAGTTCCCTAATGCACGGGCAACATCTGTGCACTTTCTGGAGACTGATGCAGACCCATTCAACTTAAATGGATCAGTGATCCATCCTGTTCTATTTTTTTGTGCTGCAGAGGCCTTTTTGCGCTGCCTTCGTTACCCAATCAAGTGAATGGGTCTGCATCCGTGATGTGGTGTACAAACGGCCCGCTGTTTGTGGGCTGCAATACGGGCCCAGCCAGCACACATTTCTGTGCATCAGCCCTAAGGTGTATGTGTTCCAATTCTCACCTGACAGCAGGGAGAAAAAAAACGATTGCTTATCCAATTCCTTATTGCCAAGGGCAATGCTTATAGCTGTAGTAACAGCTGATTTAAAACAGGTACACTGGACTGAGCATGCATGTATATAGTGGAGCCAGGAAAAGACTGGGCATTGTTGCCCATAGCAACCACTGTTCATTCATTTCTACATCTACTGTGGTAAAATGAAAGCTGCTCTGTGACTGGTTGCTATGGACAACACAGACTTGATAAATGAGGCCCCAGCGACCTGTCAGAGGCAGTGCGCTCCGGCTGCAGACGTTAGGGCCACACGTACCTCGCACCCAGGCCCCGCATGTCTTACCCTATATCGCCCGTGAGCCCCGGTCTCCGCAGCTACCAGGCATGGCAGGCTCAGTCAGCCGCGCTTCTTGTCGGGCAGCTGTGGACGGTAAAAACGGGAGGGCAGGTCCACCCCTCCCTGACGCCCGGGAGCCTCCTACCTCATAGCTGCCGGGGCACTCCTGCTCCTCCGGGTGTGCCAGCCCCTCAGCGTGGGGACTGCTGTACCCAGCCTGTCTGCATCCGCCCCGCCCGCTGTTATGGCGCCAGGGACATGTGAGCGACATCACAAAGATGTCTGGCGGCCGCGGGGGGCGTCCCTGTGTGGTGATGTGAGTGACGGCGGCGGCGGCACCGTCATGGCGGCATTGTCACATACAGACCCAGTGCCTGAGGGGGGCGCCTGACCGCATCCATTCAGTGGATTAGGGGCACACACCCAGGGAGATCTCCCAGCATACAGCCGAGGTGTCCTAGTAGTGTGACCACTGTTATACCCGCAGAAGGGGGACAATACAGCACATGTAATATGTATACAGTGTCAGGGAGGAGGTAAAGAGGAGAGGACTACAACTCTCAGCATATGCAGGCTGATATAATGTGCTAGCAAGGCTCATTACAGGGAGGAGGCATAAGAGGACTACAACTCCAAGTATGTTCAGGCTGATATAATGTGGTATTAGGACATTACAGGGATAATGTATAAGAGGAGAGGACTACAACTCTTAGCATGCCCAGGCCGTTATTATTGGATATTGGAGCACAATTCAGAGAGGCAGTATAAGAGGAGAGGACTACAACTCCCACAGCTGCTGATCGCCAGAGGTCCCCCATCGATCTGATATCGATGACCTATCCTGAGTATCAATATAATTAAAGGGGTTGTCCGGGTTCTGAGCTAAACCCGGACATACTCTTAATTTCACCCAGGCAGCCTGCCTGATGTTAGCATCGGAGCATCCCATCCAAAGGCATTTTGCCCGGTTCTGGTGACGAACCGGGCTCTGCCAGGCGGAGGTTTCCGTCCAGCAGTGAGCCCAGTGACGTCACCGCCACTCATGGGCGGGCTTTAGCGCTGCCCTAGCCAGTAAAATGGCTAGGGCAGCGCTAAAGCCGGCCCAATACTGCCGGTGACGTCACCGAACACACTGCTGGGCGGAAGCCTCCGAACACACTGCTGGGCGGAAGCCTCCGCCCGGCAGTGTGTTATTGTAAACAGAGGAGCCCTTGTCCTGTGCGATCCAGTGCGTGAGATGCTCCGATGCTAACATCAGGCGGGCTGCCTGGGTGAAATTAAGAGTATGTCCAGGTTGAGCTCTGAACCCGGACAACCCATTAGCTTTTTTCCTTTCCGGTATTAAGATCCGTCATAGGATCTCAAAACGAGAGGAAAAAAAGCCTCAGGTTTGTCCCCATTCATTATCAATGGGAACAGAGAGCGTCCTGTTCCGTTTGGTTGTGTTCCCATTATGGACAGAAGAACGTTGCAAGCAGCGTTTTTGAAAGAGTCATGGGAAGCGGAGAAAGACAGATCCGTCATGAAGCACAATGTAAGTCAATAGAGAGGGATCCGTTTTCTCGGACACAAAAGAAAACGGATCCGTCACCCATTGACTTACAATGGATTTAGTGCAGTATCCGTCTTGGTCATTTTAGAGATAATACAACTGGAAGCATTTCTGCTGATCCCTGGCGGATTCAGCAAAAACACAAATGTGAAAGTAACCTAAGCCCTTTAATACATTTCAGTTAAAGGGGTTCTCCAGGATTTTCATATTGATTGCCTCAGGATAGGTCATCAATATGATATTGGCCAGGGGCTGACTCCCGGCATCCCCCCAATCAGTTGTTTGAGAAAGCCATGGCGCCCACCTGAACTCTTGTGAGCGCTGCAGCCTCCTCACAGCTCACCAAGAACAGCGCCGTCCATGGGATAGTGGTTGTGCTTGGTATTGCAGCTCCGCCTTGCACTGCCTTTTAACAAGTGGGGGTTTGGAGGAGGTTAACAGATGTTATCAACCTCCAGTGGATGGTATATTTTCCATAACTCGCCATTTCTTCCAGTTCTGCTTGCATCTTTTGCATATTATTTTTATTTTTTTTGGAAACTTACACAACAGTCTTTGATGGAGGGCACTTCTTGGGGTTGACTCTTCTGTCAGCGGCTTCTGCTGTAGCCCGGCTATGCAGAACCATGTATTACATGCTCATCAGTTCATCTAAATGGGCACAGTGTAGTAGTACTCCTTTGTTGCAGGGGTCTGTACTTTAAGATGCAGTGATATGGTCGCTTGTTTTTTGTCTTTTTAGGTCCCATGGCGTACAGCTTACAGATGATTCTAAACATCCAAATAATACAAATGATTTTATGATGGGATTACTTGGGTGGATCAAAAGTATCAGGGACGCTAAGTGCACTCATAAATCACACGTCGGCTTTACAAGAAAAAAAACAGGATTTCATTTCATGTTGTGAGTTGACATAATACAATGAGCATCAGTGGGTGGAGGTTGGAGAGGAGACGTCCTCAGTTACGTGGGTGGCTGCAGAGCCCCTCTGGCTTTGTTCACTCTGGTGATTGCGGCCTGTTTTATTCTTTTTATGAAGAAAGGAAGAAAAGTTTTATCTCTATTTTTGATCTGTTAAAAAAATGTACATAATCATCGCTTGTCGTCTGATCATTTCAAACTAAAGTCAATGGGGTAACGAATTTTTTTAAAAATGGAATGTGATGCATCACGCCATTTGTTGTCTGGGACATTGGCGGTTTTTACGGATCTTCCCTATGAATGTAAAACAATTGGTGTTTCAATCGTTGCATTTGATGTCCGAATCTTTTATTTATTATATATATATATATTGCTTGGCCAGTATCAGGGCTCATGCACATGGCCGTTGCTCTGTCGTTCCCGTATTGCTACCCACAAACAAAGGGTCCGCAATATGCGGGCACCGGCTGTGTGCACCCCGCATAACACATGCAAATTCATTCACTTGAATGGGTCTGCAATCCTGAAGGTACGGTATGGAACGGAGGCATGGAACCCCATGGAAGCATTATGAAGTGCCTCCGCACAGCAAAAACATTGAACATGCAGATGGATCACAAACCCATGCAAGTTGAATTGGTCTGCATCCATCTGCAGAATTCACACGGATATTGCCCGTGCATTGGAGACCGCAAATTGTGGTCCCCAATGCACGAAACGGCCGACCAACGGGCGTGTGCCTCAGGCCTTATAATCATGTTCCTCTGAAGTTCACGCTTCGATTCATTTACTTTATTTATTTCCAAATTTATTTTTTATTGTATCTGGTGCATCATTTCCACAGTTGTAACCCTTTCACCTGTCGTCGGCAGCCCTATAGACACTGAATAGGATGACAGGGAGTGTTCTTACCACAGCTCCAGTCAAACATTATGGGACTGCTAGAGATAGCTAAGAACTGTCTATTGATCCGTTTCAACAGGGGACACGGATCCAGTGTGGTCCCAGCGATCTGGCTCCCACCAGTCTAACAGTTATCCTCTGTCATCAGAATACCCCTTTAACATCAATTACTAAGCGCGCATTTACACGACCATATGAATGGTTCCGCATCCGTTCCGCAACTTTGTAGAATGGGTGCGGACCCATTCATTTCAACAGGGCCACAAAAGTTGCGGACAGCACACCGTGAGCTGTCCGCATCCGTAGTTCCGTTTCACGGCCCCGCAAAAAAGAGAGCATGTCCTATTCTTGTCCGCAATTGGGGACAAGAATAGGCATTTCTATCACAGTGCCGGCTATGTGTGGTATCTGTGCACACGGGCCGGTATCCATGTTTTGCGGACCACAAAACACTACGGTCATGTGAATGCACCCTAACTTTGAGCAAAAGTGTTACACAGATTATAAAAAAAACTAATGTAAAACCGGATGTAACACAGGGATGGAGGGATGTAGACCCTCTGTGCCCCTGAACGCATTTGGCCTGGGGTTACTTCATGTGAGATACTGTATTTACCTGACCCCATAGAGCTGAATATGGTTGGGATGCCGGACTCCCAGGCCTTGTCCACACCAGTGGGGATGAGGTAAGTATAAGGGCTTGTGCACACGGCCTTTGGTCGGCTGTTCTGTGCATTGGGGGCCGCAATTTGCCGTCAACATCCATGCAGATTCTGCAGACAGATCCAGACCCATTCAACTTGAATGGGTCTGTGATCCATCCGCACTGCAAAAAAATAGTTCAAAATATGTTCTATTTTGTGCGGTGCGGAGGCACGGAGAGAAACCCCTACAGAGTGCTTCCGCGCCTCCGTTCCACACCGGACCTTCCGGATTGTGGACCCATTCAAGTGAATGGATTCACATCCATGATGCGGGGTGCACACGGCCAGTGTCCGTGTATTGCGGACCCTCAGTTTGCGGCTGACCAATGGCCGTGTGCATGAGCCCTAACTTTGGGGTTTTACCAGCTGCCCCCACTCTGGGTAAAAGCTGGAATTTCAGTTTTTGTTTAAAAAAAATATTGAGGAAACTGTGGACTTTTGTAACAATTCTGCAGCTCTTTTCTTTTATTGGATATTTGTAAGGGTCACATACTTATTTGCATGTCTACAATTACCACAATTTGGCTTGTCGGACAAAAAAAATAATTATAACGGATTAAGTTCAGCTCCGAAAGCAGTGATTATCATCAGTTGATTGCTTCAGCTCATTTACACACAGCGATTGTCACTAGACGCGGACGGAATTCATTGGATTTCATCCAGATTTGTGGTGAGTAAATCCAGAGTGAGAAGTAAAACATTATGGACGTTGGTTAAGGTGGAATATCATGGCATGAGCGGTGAAAGGGTTAAACCCTCCTTGTACTTTGCCGAATGCGAGGCTTCCTCCGTCCTGTATCATTATCAGGCCGTGTCCACATGCAGGGTTTTATTGATGACGCTGAAGCATGATAAGCGGCTGTTTCAGCAGTTCCAGCTAGCTCAGGGGCTCATATTCATCATCAGGCACCAGAGTCAGAATGATTCCATTACGCTATATGTTATGCTTGGCTCCCACATCGCAGCAAATCTGGTGCTAGGCCCCGTAAGTGTGGGGGGGGGGGGACTTGGGAAATGTCCTGAAGCGATTGTCCAGGTAAAGAAGAGTGCAGGGGCCCCCGAAGACATCCCTGCTTATTGTCCCGCTTCAGTCGTGTTGCCGACTTGTTTTTATTATCAATTTCTACATTACTTTCCACTTTCCGTATGTGTTAAAAATGGCTTTTTTTTTGTCTGAATTTTGCTTATTCATGTTTTTGGATCACACTGGGCTGAATGGAAAATTGGAAAAAGAATAGTAGCGATCCTGCCAAGTTTTATTCAAATACAGTTCTTTTATAAGATATTGTGAAAATCTGGATGCAGTAGAATGTGTATTAACTCCTTTGTTTCCCAAAAGTTTTCCATAAAGGGCTAAATGCAAGAGGGCAAAAGTAAAAGTTGAATAAATTGACCCCCTTCCCCCATGATGAAAATTAGAAGGTCTGCTGTGCTGATAACCAGAGGTGGCATAGATGGCTTCCATTTGCCACAAGTGTGTGACCCCCCCATGATCATGTGGGTTCAGAGAGAGTTTCGACACCACTCTTAGGTATTGCAACGAAAGGGGGGGGAATCACCATTATTATATAGAACACATCCATAGCTGAACCACAACTCAGTGTCCATATGAGAATCAGGCCAATTAAAGGGGTTGTCCGATTTTGTAATATTGATTACCTATATCAGATCGGTGGCCGATCAGCTGTTTGAAGAGAACACAGTGCTCGCATGAGCGTTGCCTTCTCTGTTTACAGCTGTGAAAACAGGTGTAATTACAGCCCCTCTGTCCCATTCACTTCTATGGGACGACTCCCTCCTATTTAGGGCTCATGCACACAAACGTGTGCGGTCAGTGCCTGAGCTGTGGACCGCAATTTGTAGTCCACAATGCGCGGGCACTGACAGTGGGGGCGCCGCATTCGGATTGAGGACCCATTCGTTTGAATGGGGTCCGTGATTCGCCTCCCATGGTCCGCACAGCAAAAAAGTAGTGCATGCACTACTTTTTTACGGTGAGGAGGCACAGGCTTAAACACCACAGAAGCACTCTGTGGTGTTCCGATCCGTGCCTCCACATCTCCGGGATTGCTGATCCATTCAAGTGAATGAGTCCGCAATCCGTGATGGGGGTTGCACACGACCAGTGCCCGTGGATTGCGGGCCACAATAAAGCCGTGTGCATGAGCCCTTACTTGATTGGGGAAAACACCATGGAACTTAATCTTCTGTCACCTCCACTTGAATTTTTCTGAGTGGCCATGGTATGCCACTAATGTCTGCAATGAGGCAGCCCATATAGGGTGGTTTCATGCATAGTATTTTTGTAGGCATTTTTGTGTTTTTCCTTCTCCAAATTTGTACAGCCAGATGTTAGCTGAAAGCCATAAATCACACTACAGTCTTTTGTTTGTGGTGTTTTTTGGCCTTCTAGTGGATTTTTTGGGTTATAGTTTTTTTTAATGCAGCATGCTCTAGGTTTGGCTTATATTTCTGGCATTTCCCAAAACCTTCTTTACAAGGGTTCGGGCACACGACCATATGTATTTTGTGGTCCGCAAAACACAGAGCCACAAAAACTATGGATGACATCCTTGTGCATTTCGTATTTTACGGAACGGCTGTCCCTAATAGAACAGTCTTATCCTTGTCCGTAATGTGGACAATAAATGAAATGAATGGTTCCGCACACAGTCCACAATAAAACGTAACGGACACGGAAAGAAAATATATCCATGTGCATGAGCCCTAAGGCATAAAAGTATGTTCGAAAAAATTGAATAAAAATGTTATAAGACACATAAAATTCATGACTTTTTTTTTTTAAAACAATTTTTTAAAAAACTATGGGGGGAATTTATTAAGTCTTTGACTCCAGAATTCTGTCTAAAAAAAATAAAATCACAAAATAGGACTTTTTAGGTCACTTGTGCAAAAATGTAGTGACTTTTTGAATTTTTACACCACTTGCTCCAGTTTTGAAAAGTTGGTCGGAAAGTAAGTGTGGCTAGCTATGTTAATGAGTTTAAGGATTTACCGTATGCCTTATTCACAATCATCGATCAATTATTTCGAGCCAAAACCAGGTACGGCTCTAAACACAGAACAGGAGCAGATCTTTCCGATACAGCTCATGTTTGTGGAGGATCCAGTCCTGGTTTTGGCTCACAATCACTGGAAATCACTGTTTGGTCAGTGTTTGATCAGTGATTGTGAGCTAAAACCAAGTGCAGGTCACAAACACAATATCGTGCAAGTATTTCCATTACCAATTCCCAGTACATGGCATAATGAATTAAGAAAAAAATGTAAATACACTAAAACCATCAGTGCAAATAAATAAATATCTGTATTAATTCATAATTGATCGATAAAAACCATCACAATTAAATGATTAAAAACTATTCAAAATATTTATTATATGTTATGGTCCTGAATACAGTTTAATATGATCTTCAGCTTAATCTCTGTAGGAATGGAGTTCATGAGGAGACATGAAGTACGGAGAGGAGGTGGGGAAGTGGCTGTGTCCTGCTGTGTGATTAGGACAGGTTTTGTGTGTACTAGTAGGACGGCGGCCATTTTATTTCTCCTAATGATTGCTCCCCAGACAAAATGAGGCATTATAATTAATGAAAGATATTTGGGAATATATTTATAATAAAGTAATATTTAGGTATTGTCATTTTCTTAATTCCCGGAGAACCCCTTTAAGTAAACCCTCCATGCACTGTAGTTCTAGCAGTAACTAGTTACGTCAGAAATAGATGTGAAACTTGATGACACAGTGTGTCTTACAGACAGCAAAGTAGTGTTAGGCTACATTTATAATGAGACAGGAACATTTTATGTCTATGTAAATAACAGGGTCCAAAGGATTAAGAAATCAACACAGCCAGTGGTGTAACTAGAGTTCTATGGGCCCCAGGGCAAACTTTGGATCGGGACCCCCCCTCCATTATAGGTTTGAATTTTGCCCCCTCACACTCTGTATATATTTGATTTTGCCCTCTGTATATAGTTGAATGATTGGCCATGCTTCCTCTCATTCTGTGTAGATTACATTTTTTGGCCCCCTCTGTCATCCCGCCAGACCCATGACCTCCAGCGCCGGGTCTCATCGTCATGACAAAAATTATAAGGCAAAGCAGAGGGGACTGGCTAAAAGCACTTGCTCAATACCCAAGCCCCACCTCCGCCGGTCGCAGAAAGTTCGTTACTCCCCTGAACACAGCCGATCCAACGGACTACAGCCTATCCAACTGACTACAACCCAACAGATCATGTTATAAATGCTGTACCAGTATCCCACCTTAAAGACTACTTGCCTCACAGGGCCAACATTCCTATACGATACAGTAGTCAACACTTCTGGACTATTAGAGCCAGAATCTGATGCACAGATTTTCCCTCAGGTTTTTGCACTTGCTAATACAGGTTGTAACAGGCAGCTTGGGTCCAAACGTTTCAACAGGTTTTTTACTTGGAAGTCATTAAGCACAGCTATAGCGTGCCTAATTTACATAGCTAGATCCTTTACAGCCACACCAGCAGGATCAAAGCATTGCAGAGGCTGGCACTACTGTTACAAGGCCTATACAGTGGACAAGCTCTCAAAACAGAGACGTTATCATCCATTGTGTCCAACAAGAGGCTTAGGCCACTTTCACATTAGCGGCAGCACGGATCCGGCGGGTGAAGGGTGCCGCAGGTACACGTGAGGAGCCGGAGCAGCGCTCCAGCCCCACACGTGTCACATACACACACACACAGACATGCACACAGACATACTTACATGCTCCCAGCAGCTCCGCACAGCACAGGAGGAGGAGGAGGAGGACGGCGCGCACATAGGAAGATTCCCCACAGCGCCCTCTGCTGGAGGGAGAATCTTCCTATGTACGCGTAGTCCTCCTCCTCCTGTGATGTGCGGAGCTGCTGGGAGCATGTAAGTATGTCTGTGTGTATGTCTGTGTGTATGTCTGTGTGTATGTGTCTGTCATGTGTGGTGTGCTGTGGACGGATCCGTCATGAACTCCATTGAAAGTCAGTGGAGGACGGATCCGTTTACTGAGTGTGTGACACCAAACGGATCCGTCCCCATTGACTTCCGTTAGGGGTCATTCCGGATCCGTCTTGGTGCGAATAAACAGTACGGAGAGGAAACCACAGCATGCTGCGGTTTGCTCTCCGGTCTGAAGACTGAACGGAATGCTTTCAGGAGCATTCAGTTGTCTTCAGTTCAGTTTTGTCCCCATTGACAATGAATGGGGGCAAAACTGAAGCATTTTATTCCGGTATTGAGCCCCTATGACGGAACTCAATACCGGAATTCCAAAACGCAAGTGTGAAAGTAGCCTTATCTACGTGAACCTGAATGCCTCCAAAACCAAAAGTGTGTTCCTAAAGACCATTCCCCTAGGAGACTTGACCAATTCGTAGATGCTAATGGATTTTTGGAAGTTCGGGAACGTATCTAAAATGCAAAACTCAACAGTAATGAATGTAATCCGATGATACTCCCAAACAATTTTATTGCGTCCTTACTTGTGGAGCACTACCATGAACAAGCTAAGCACCAAGAACGTTTGTTCACTGTTGGAGCTCTATGTGCACCTGGGTTCTGAATAGTGGGAGCAAAAAACTTGTGGGTTGTTTAATCTTCAGACATATCACTTGTCGAAAACTTTGTGTTATGTTTCAGTTACAGAAAATGGCAAATCTTCCTGCTGATCGACTTAGCGCAGAACCTCCTTTCATAAATGTGGGGATTGATGTGTTTAGCCCTTGGTCTTTCACTACCTGTTAGGTGTTAGAGCTGTGCATGTAAAAGTTATCTAGTCTCTGGACACATCCAGCTTCATAAATGCTCTTAGACATTTAATTTGAATCAGAAGTACAGCCAAACATATATTCTCTAATAGAGGTACCACTTTTGTTGGAGCTTGCCAAGAACTCAAATTCTCTTCTAACATGAACATAAAGAGAGATATCTTACTGAACATGGTTGTACATGGACATTTAACTGTCCATACTCTTCCTATATGAGAAGCTCTTGGGAGCACATGATCGGTGTAGCCTGCAGTATCCTTTATTCAATATTCCTACAGCTGGGAATTTCAAGACTCACTCCTGAGACCTTCATAACTTTCATGGCTGAAGTAGGCTGTAGCTTCTCTTGGTGAGTTTAGTAAAGACCTACACAAGTGCCAGTGGAGGCGAGTACAAACACTAGAAGATGCCTTCTGGAATAAGTGGAAGAGACAATACCTCTACTTAACAGCCAAGGAACAAACAGCAAGCCAGTAAACCTCACATGGAGGTTGGTAATGTTCTTGTAAGAGACTCTTAGTGAAAGAAGAATGGATGACCTTTAGGACTGATAACTAAAGTGTTTCCAAGCAAAGACAGAAAATGGAAGTCAGAGTTTGTAGGCAAAATGAGGTCACCGAACATGTCACCGAGACATGGCAGCCATATTTTTCAAGATCACCTCAAGGACAAAACAGCATCCATTATCACCCTCCACATCCAGACTGATTGTAGCATCACTGCTATGTTCAGACTTTTAGCATTGCAGGATTGTATATTCATGTATATTGATATACTGTACTGAGTGTATCCTGTATTTATGCACTTTTGCCAAGCTTTCTACTGTAATGTATTATAGCATATTGTCGTATGCTGATTCATTATAAGTACCGCCTAATATGTGATATTTCTGTTTTTTTCTTATCATTTTAACTTTGATGGTTATTCATCGATCAGTTATGAATTAGTAAAGATATTTATTTGTAGTTATTATTTTGGTAACTTAATTTTTGAAAAACCGCATTAAGGCTGTAAGCTGTGACTAAACCAGTACCCATACCTTTACATATAACCAGAACCCATACATATAACCAGAGCTTCAATTTACCTTGAAATCGATTTGTCTAGCTCCTGTGTGAGCCTGCAACACACAGAGTATCATGGCACCTGATCTTCCCTCACAAAACTACAATCCCCACAATGCCTAGCTTTCCTGCTATGAGTGTTGATGATTACTGATTGGCTCCTGATATACAGTCCGGTCACGCCCCCTCTACTCAGTAATCAGCAGCACACTGACATTTAGCTAGAGAATTGATACCAACACACTGAGCATGCTCGACCCGACAAAGGCTCAGAACTACAGGTCGATGCCATGGTAACTTATGAGGAAACACATTGAGTAGCAGAGGAAGAAAACTACTTTTATAACTACTGAACGGTAAATATGTGAAATGGACATTATATTAGGCCATTATTGATTATGAATTAGTCTAAAGCATAAGTTATATTTATGTTAACCGGAATACCCCTTTAATGTATTGCCCCATGTACAGGAAATCGGTAATTTTTATTAAAATTTATATATGGTTTGGTTTAACTCAATTTGTTTTTTTTTACATATTGGCTTGGTGTCTTAAATCTTTCCATTATACCTTATCTCTGCATAGGCTCTGCACTTGCTTTTGACTCACAATGACTGACCAAACACTGTGTGAAAGCAGCCTTATCACTGGATTTTTTTTAAAGTCTCAAATAAAGTCCCATAGTCACTCCAGTGGCGTAGAAAACTGGAATATAATTTTTAGACAAAAGTGTTAGGTTTAAAGATGCTCCACAGTTAACAAGCAACATGCGCTTTTTGATTTGGAGCCAATGTACGCCAACGCAGACTAAAGGAAAACTGACTTCAGATATTACTCTTATGATAAATGTCCCCCTATTTGTAGAGGAAGTCTAATAGTGGTTTCCAGGGCCGCCATCAGGGGGGTACAGCAGAACCTGCTGTGGGGGGCCCGGGCAGATTCGTCAAGAAAGGGGAGCCCGGGCCTCTGGCAGCTGTCTCTGCGTCCATAGGACGTAGAGACATTTGCCTGTTGCAGGAAGGAGCAGATAGCCGAAACCGGCTGTCTGCTTCTTCCATCCTCCCTCCTGTTCCCCCTGCAGCTCTCCGTACCTCCCAGGCACTCCTCAGGTCTCGACGGGGGGCGGGGCCGGCTGGTCGCATAGACCCCGCCCCTTCAGACATGAGAAGAAGATCTCCTGCTCTGATGATGCTGGCCCTGCTGCTATGAAAAAGGTAAGTATAATTTTTTTTTTACTTTCTGTACACTGTGTTTATTATCCCTTGACTGTGACATCACTGTGTTTATTATCTCTGTACTGTGACATCACTGTGTTTATTATCCCTTGACTGTGACATCACTGTGTTTATTATCTCTGTACTGTGACATCATTGTGTTTATTATTCCTGGACTGTGACATCACTGTGTTTATTATCCCTGTACTGTGACATCACTGTTTTTATTATCTCTGTTCGGTGACATCACTGTGTTTATTATCCCTGGACTGTGACATCACTGTGTTTATTATCCCTGGACTGTGACATCACTGTGTTTATTATCCCTGGACTGTGACATCACTGTGTTTATTCTCCCTGGACTGTGACATCACTGTGTTTATTATCCCTGGACTGTGACATCACTGTGTTTATTATCCCTGTACAGTGACATCACTGTGTTTATTATCCTGTACTGTGACATCACTGTGTTTATTATCTCTGTACTGTGACATCACTGTGTTTGTTATCCCTGTACTGTGACATCACTGTGTTTATTATCCCTGTACAGTGACATCTCTGTGTGTATTATCCCAGTGCAGGAAGAGGTAAGTGGTCTGTGTTTGTTTGTTTTCTATTTTTCAGGGTCGTGAATGCAGAGGACTACGTCGGATTCGGTGGACTACGTCGGACCAGCTTTTTTTTTTTTTTTAATAAAATGGTCAAACGGATCTGGGGGAGTGTTTATTTCAATAAAATGTTTTATACTTGTGTGTGTGTATTTTTATTACAATACTACAGTTTTAGTAATCACGGCTATCTACTGACGGCCCTGATTACTAATACTGGGCTTAGTGCTTGCCGGTATGGCAGGCCAGCACTAACCCCAACATCTATTACCTCGGCACCCACCGCCACCAGGGGTGCCGGGAAGAGCCGGGTACCCGCAGGACCGGACCTTCTAAATTGAGGGTCTTGCTCTGGGGCGGCTGCAGGCTGGTACCATTAGGCTGGGAAGGGCCAATAACCGTGTCCCTTCCCACCCTGGTAGTGCCAGGCTGCCGCTGCTGGTTGTATCTGGCTGGCGAAGGGAAAAAAGGGGGGACCCCACGCCATTTTTTTAAAAATTATTTAATTATTTTTGTAAAAAAATGGCGTGGGGTCCCCCCTTTTTTTCCTTTGCCAGCCAGATACAACCAGCAGCGGCAGCCTGGCACCACCAGGGTGGGAAGGGACACGGTTATTGGCCCTTCCCAGCCTAATGGTACCAGCCTGCAGCCGCCCCAGAGCCAGACCCTCAATTTAGAAGGTCCGGTCCTGCGGGTACCTGGCTCTTCCCGGCACCCCTGGTGGCGGTGGGTGCCGAGGTAAAAGATGTTGGGGTTAGTGCTGGCCTGCCATAACGGCAAGCACTAAGCCCAGTATTAGTAATCAGGGCCGTCAGTAGATAGCCATGATTACTAAAACTGTAGTATTGTAAAAAAAATACACACACACAAGTATAAAACATTTTATTGAAATAAACACTCCCCCAGACCCCTGTTTGACCATTTTATTAAAAAAAAAAAAAGCTGGTCCGACGTAGTCCACCGAATCCGACGTAGTCCTCTGCATTCATGACCCTGAAAAATAGAAAACAAACAAACAAACACAGACCACTTACCTCTTCCTGCACTGGGATAATACACACAGCGATGTCACTGTACAGGGATAATAAACACAGTGATGTCACCGTACAGGGATAATACACACAGTGATGTCACAGTACAGAGATAATAAACGCAGCAATGTCACTGTACAGGGATAATAAACACAGTGATGTCACAGTACAGGGATAACAAACACAGTGATGTCACTGTACAGGGATAACAAACACAGCGATGTCACTGTACAGGGATAACAAACACAGCGATGTCACTGTACAGGGATAATAAACACAGCGATGTCACTGTACAGGGATAATAAACACAGTGATGTCACAGTACAGGGATAATAAACACAGTGATGTCACCGTACAGGGATAATAAACACAGCGATGTCACAGTACAGGGATAATAAACACAGCGATGTCACAGTACAGGGATAATAAACACAGCGATGCCACAGTACAGGGATAATAAACACAGTGATGTCACAGTACAGGGATAATAAACACAGTGATGTCACCGTACAGGGATAATAAACACAGTGATGTCACCGTACAGGGATCATAAACACAGTGATGTCACAGTACAGGGATAATACACACAGTGATGTCACCGTACAGGGATAATAAACACAGTGATGTCACCATACAGGGATAATACACACAGTGATGTCACAGTACAGGGATAATAAACCCAGCGATGTCACTGTACAGGGATAATAAACACAGTGATGTCACAGTACAGAGATAATAAACACAGTGATGTCACAGTACAGGGATAATAAACACAGGGGCAAAAAAAAGCAGTTGTGATATGAAAAAGAAAGATGTAATGTGCTATGTGGAGGCTGCTGCATATTAAGCAAATCTGCAAAGTTTACCCGAAAGGGGGGGGCCCGCGAAATTTGCCTGTAGGGGGCCCCGAAATTCCTGATGGCAGCCCTGGTGGTTTCACACCTAGCAGTTTGGTGGGGGAGGGGGGGGGGGCGGGAGTCCTTTTTAGGACTTGCCTTGTTTGTTTTTCAGCTAGAATCTCTGTGGCCATATCCCTGCTGAAAGTGAATAGACAATGATGGAGCCGTTTTGTAAAAGCCCTTAACATACATCATAAAAACAGCCTTAATAAAAGGCATACCCATCACAAAAATGTATGGCATATCCACAGGATCCCACTGCTAGTACTTGCACCAATCTCAAAAGTTAGGGTTACTGGTCAGGTAGAGTGAATGTTATAAATGTCTGTGATAAGAATACCCTTTTAAGGGTATGCCCATGTGGTATGGCTGAACATGTGTGGCCATTGGTTGCTGCGGGTGGGCACTACTTGGCCACATGCAACCAGCTGCATCTTAGGATATAGCCATGGTCATTGTCACCCATTACTTTTTTACTTTTTGGGGTTTTTTTTATGGGGGAAGGGGGGGGGCAAATTGTAGCTATTAAGGCACCATGTTATTGTACAATTTCAAATAATCTTTTTTTTTTTTTAAACACAAAAAAAGGACAATTGTTTTGTTTTATTTTTACAGCTTCACCTTGAAGATACCAAATATTTTCTAAGATGTGAAATAAAAATAAATGTGAACCTACCCTTTTGATAATGCTGTGGTTGACATCGCCAAAATCAAAGGGTCAAATGGCCATTACAGCAGGAGCTGGCTTTCAATCACAATAACCCACTGCCACTGTTGATCGAATGGCACAATTGCTGTACTGGAGTTACATTCCAAATACAGGACTAATTTATAGCTCTTTGTATTCAAGTTTTTAGATCTAAACCTTACAACAGTAAAAGAACAACGACTGATGATATAAAAAGTCAACCAGCACTTGTTTCAGGACCTTCACACGGGCAGATAATTGCCTGAACAAATGGCTGCATGAACGTTCAGATTGTTCATGCAACCATTCTTTTAAATTATAATTGGCAGCACATTGTTTTAATTTAATTTTTACTATGTGGTTTCTAAAACGAAAACTGAACTTTGATTGCTTGCCACGAGCAACAACATATTTTCCCATCACAGATTTGGGTGCAGTGAATCCACCTCAAAATTCACATGTTACATGCCACAGAATTTGCTGCATTTCGAGGATGAAATGCACAGCAAGTCCACAGCATGCCAGCATGTAACACGTGGTGGATTTAATGCAGACGAATCTGTGGCAGAAAAATATGTCACACGTGAATCTCTCCTTATTCTTTTACTCTTTCATAGATGAGGCTCTTTCTCTATGTTTTCCCCTTTATCATTGAAGGCATTTTGGTTAAGGACCGACATGGGCAGACTCCAGGTGGATGTGCATTGTGCACATAGACAATAGCCTTCACTTACTGTAGATACATGATTGAAGACTTTTTGCACAAGTAGTTGGTACACAGTAGTTGGTGTCAATTATTAACACTACCACATAAGACTGCAGGACAATTGTGTAGACATGTCACTGCTGGGGTAACTACCAGGAAAAGTCTCTAGAAAGATCCGATCAGCTAGTTTATACCCAGGATGCAATTGTTAACATGGAAAAGTCACAGTATAAACTATTGGAGTTTTAGAAGCCGGTCTTAAAAACCTTGCGTTGGTGCTTGATATGCCTAAGTTATGTAGAGACGCCGGCCTCTACATACCTTAAGCACTGGCCGTGAGACTTGCTTAAATCTACACCAGCTCCCTTGCTGGCCAAAAACAGGCATAGAAAATGCTAAATGAGACAGGCCTGCCGGGCCGCCCCTTTCCCTGCCTGTGCTACGCCCCTTTTTCCACCACCTCGAAAAAGTGGCGTGAGTAGGGAAAAATAGCACATTCACCTGTAAATCCCTTTGCGACCGAATCTGTGATAAAAAGTGCCGTACTTCTCATCATAAATGACCCCCTATATGTGTACACTGACTGGTGGTGCACTAGAGAAGAAGCTGGGTGAATCGGTACTTCTAATAATCCTGAGTAATATTAAAGGGGTTTTCCATGATATTTCCATAAGATTGGTTTTCGGTGGTCGTCTGACTCCTACTACAAATGGATCAGCACATCCTGCTCATCCTTACCCAGCAGTACCAAAAAGAAGCCCACTTGACCACTGCAGTGATTTGTTGCATTACAACTTGGAATTAAATTGATATTAATTCATATTTTATGTAATGAACCCGACAAAATAGACCAGATTATTACAGGGGAATGAAAAAAATACTTTGGTTTTGTTAATTATTGTTAAGCTGAGAGTGTATACGTATTCACTGCCTTTGCTATAAAACCCTTAATTAAGATGTGGTCCAACCAATTAAGGCCACTTTCACACTAGCGGCAGAACGGATCCGGCGGGTGAAGGGTGCCGCCGGATCCATGCTGCCGCAGGTGCAAGTGTGGGGCCGGAACTGCACTCCGGCCCCATACACTTGTTGAGGAGGAGGGGGGCCTCACAAGATGTGAGGCATGCACAGGTACCTGTCCCAGCAGCGTTCCGCATCCAGAAAGCAGCCGAGCTCTGTCATGTGTCTCTGCGCGGCTAGGAGGTCTTACCCTGGCTCTGGGTTTCCTGCTGCAAAGGAAAAGTAGAAGCTTCACAGCGGCCCCTGCTGGACTGGAGGTAAAGTGCAGGGTAACGGATCCGTAATGAACTCCATTGAAAGTCAATGGAGGACGGATCCGTTTACTGAGTGTGTCACACCAACCGGATCCGTCCCCATTGACTTGCATTGGGGGTCATTCCGGATCCATCTTGGTGCAGATGCCCAGGACGGAGAGCAAACCGCAGCATGTTCCGGTTTGCTCTCCGGTCTGAAGACGGAACGGAATGCCTTCAGGAGCAATCCGTGCTCTTCAGTTCAGTTTTGTCCCCATTGACAATGAATGGGGACAAAACTGAACCGTTTTATACCGGTATTGAGCCCCTATGACGGAGCTCAATACCGGAATATATAAACACTAGTGTGAAAGTAGCCTAACAGCAGAAGTCAGATAATTAGTTAAATATATAGTTATATATTAGTTAAAAGGTCCCCCTTTGTCCAGTGTCACATGACTTGTCACATAATGTGAGTACTGAGTCTGCAGCTCTACCAAGCAAGTGACTTGAAGACCATGGAGTTCTCCAAAGTTTTTTACATTTGTTATCTGTAATATACTGTCACTGTCTGGAGTTTTTGTATTCTCTGTGCTGCTGTGCTGGTAATTTCCCCAAGGTGGGACTATTAAAGGATTATCTTATCTTATCTTAAAGTGGCAACCCATTTAATCAGAGATTCAACAAAGACCCCAATGATAACACTGAAGGAGTTCTAAAGATCCACAGCGGAGATGGAAGCATCTGTCCATAGGACCACTATAAGCTATAGGGGGACTTTGTGGAAGAGTGACCAGAAAAAGCCATTGCTGAAAGAACGTGACAGTGTCCCCAAACATGGGAAACAAGGTTCTCTGGTGAGATGAGATGGAAAGTGAACATTTTTGGCATCATAGTAGATGCTATGTGGGATGCAAACCCAACATTTCCCAACACCCTAAGAACACCATTCGCATGTACTGTGCTTTTGTATCTTTTTTCCCCCAATGTATATGTTAAACGTAGGGTAAAAACGTGATGTGCACCCAGCCTAACTTGAGTTGGAGCAGTTTTGCCTGAAAGAATGGACAAAAATGCCAGTATGTAGTTGAACTAAGCTAATAGAGACACATCCCAAGTCACTTGTACTGTATCTGTAATTGCAGCAAAAGGTGATTACTAATTGACTTGCAGGTTTTAAATAGACATTAAAAGTCTCTATTTTGTGTCTTAATTATTGTTTTTTTTTGTTGTTGTTGTTGTTTATTGCAGTAAAAACAGTATTTTACATCTTCAAAGTGGTAGGCATGCTGTGTAAATCAAATGGATACAAAAATCTATTTTAATTCCCAGCTGTAATTCAACAAAGCAGGAAAATGGCACGGGGGGGGGGGGAATACTTTAACAAAGCACCGTACCTGTGTTTATAAATGAACACTAGTCACGTGACACCCCAGCATTTATGAACATGGTAATGTATTTATCCTATTCAGTAAGAAAGGTTTTTTGATCTCTAATCCTATACCACTGATGTGTGGAGCCATCGCACACTCATGCGCTTTAGGCTACTTTGACATCTGCGTTTTTGCTGGATCCATCGTGGATCTTCAAAAACACTTCCGTTACTGATAATACATACGAATGATCCAGTTGTATTATCTCTAAAATAGCCAAGACGGATCTGTCATGAACTCCATTGAATCAGCCATATTGGATGTGCATGGATGCATTTTAACAGATTTATTTATTTATTTTTAATATTTGCAGTGTTTGTTTTTTATTTTTCTTAGATTTTTTTCCTTGTTCTCCAGGGCAGTGGGGTAGCGGATGATTTTTCATTTTTGCATTTCTCTATATACAGATGAGAACATAATAGTGATGTAATAAATACAATCTATGAAATGACTACTTGTGATCTGCACTTACAGGACTGCAGGGGGGATGGAGTTCATGTCTTTCTAGCATGCCATGGCTTCATTGCAATGTCAAAAGTTTCAATGCAGCTCTAAGATGTTAACATTTGTTTCCACCTTGGGGCCCTAAAGATAAACTGCGGTCAAACAGGTTGCCCCAAAATATAACTAGTGGGGTCATTAATGATCGGTAGGACCCCGCCAATCACTCAAATGGGGGTCCTTGGATCGACCAAGTGAATGTTGAAATGGTCGCTTATGTGCACTGCCGCTTCATTTATGTCCATAGCAATGCCAGAGCTGTCCAAGCACTGTACTCAGAGTTGAATGGCAGGATGCATGCATCTTGTCCACTAGTCTATGGTTCACAATCCTAAGAACATCTTAGAACCTCACAATTCATATTAAGGCTGAGTTCATATCACCGTTCAGCTTTCCGTTCTTCTGACCCGTCAGAAGAAGAGAAAAAAAAACGGATCCTGTTGCATCAGTTGTCATCCGTTTGAGCCATTTCCATCTGAGATTCGTTTTTTTAGACTGTAAAAAAAAAGTACTGCATGCAGGACTTCTTTTCCATCTAAAAAAACTGATCTCTGACAGAAATGGCTCAAATTGATGACAACTGATGCAACAGGATCCTTTTCTCTCTCTCTCTCTTCTTCTGACAGATCAGAAGAACAGAAAGCTAAATGGTGATGTGAACTCAGCCTAAATTAGGTAAGATACATTATATTCCCTAGTGATACCATCCTGTTCAAGCTGTGCCATAACCACTTGCAGACCACCTTTATCTTCTTAAATCTTCTAAGTAGGTATGATATTAGTTGCTGATTAATTTTCAATATATCTTTATGTTTTCATTTTATTATTTATTTATGTATTTTTTTTTTTGCTATAAAGAGTTCAGTTCCCCAATGTGTATGGTTCTACTGAGGTGGTTAACGAAATGATGTACAGATGATGCATTATTCCATTGCTAAATGCTGCCCTCTAGTGTTCTTATGGAGTAATGCAGTCACCCAACTTTTTAAAAATTTTATTGGTTTTCTACATCTTTAAAGGGAAAAGAACAACTGGATGCAACATTAAGATGAGAAAATGTAGAGTGAAGATATAATATGGACCATATAAGTTTACATGTAAATAGTTGTCCAGTATTGGCAGCGTCTCTCATCTTACAGTTCCCTTCTTTGCCAGATTGTGGGGAAATGGGCTGTCTCAATACTGAAGGCACAATAACTGCGAAATGACAGGTCGCTCAATGAAGTAAATGGCTTCCTTGGACACTAATGATTTCACATTGCAACCTATCATCCTCTAGTTAGGGGTGCACCTAGCCTTTCTGCTGTCTGAGGCGAAAACTGAAATGCCCGGCTCAGGTAGTGCATTAATGATTACACCTGCCTCTGATAGGCTTTAGTCCTAGTTCCTGTAGCCTATCAGAGGAAATGGTGGGCCAGGGAGACATCGCTCCCGTGCCCCGTCGCAGTATTCATCTGTATTGCTGTCCTGAATACAGCGATGCAGATGAATATGTAGAAATGAGCATTTTCACAATGAAAGCGCTCATTGCCCATGCCCCTTCTGCTGCCCCCTCTTGCCCCTACCTGGTGCTGCCTGAGTCAATCGCCTCACCTGGCCTCATTGGTGGTGCACCCCTGCCTCCAGTGTTCAGAAAGATCCTCCGCCCGAATTATTTGGTGGCCATTCAGCTATTTCTTGCTCTATGACATCCATATGGCTTAATAGGACATAGTGGCAGTTTTTTTTTTATAATTAAACATCGTTCATAGGACACCGTTCGCTGCCAGTTCACTGGCTATTAAGAACTTATGCTTGTATCTCATATAATGGAAATACAGCAAGTTCAGAAAGAGCCCAGACAACTTCATCTGTAATGTTTCAAGTATACGAAGGTGTTCTGCCTTATCCCTAAACCTCTGTCTCATCAACTGTTTTTGGGATAAGCTGGCTTGGATCACTTTAATACAGAGTCCCCCTCTCCCCACACAAGGTTGGTATACCTGTGTAGTGGTCACATTATTAATTGATCTGTATAGTTCTGGATCAGGAATGAACAGGGTCTGAAGGATCCCGAGTAGAGATGAGCGAGCATGCTCGGCCGAGCGTACTCGGGAGCAATTTTCGAGTAGTAGCGTACGCATTTTATAATCTGTACGCTAATGCATACGCATCTTCTAATCTGTACACTAATGCGTATGCATCTTATAAATTTGTACGCTAATGCGTACAAATTACGAGATGCGTACGCATTAGCGTACAGATTAGAAGATGCGTACGCTACTACTCGAAAATTGCTCCCGAGTACGCTCGGCCGAGCATGCTCGCTCATCTCTAATCCGGAGTAATGATATTGAGAGGCTAAATGGAAAATATGTAGCAAAAAACATAAACAAGCTAAAAGATGTATTGTGTAGTTTCGGAAAATATATTATATCTTACAGGGTCTATATCTTATCTATGAGTCATAAGGTACCACAGCAAACTAAGATGGGGTCCCCACCATCTAGTGAAAGAGAATTAAAACAGCAGCCTAAGGGCTCATGTACACGACCGTGGATTTGGTCCACATCCGATCCACATTTTTTGCAGATCAAATGCAGATCCATTCGTCTCAATGGGGCCGCAAAAGATGCGGACAGCTCATCTTCAGCCCCACAGAAAACTAGAACATGTCCTTTTCTTGTCCATTATGCAGACAAGCATAGGACATTTCTGAAGGAGTAAAAAAATTGGAGGCAGGATCTCGGCAGCAAAAACTTCTACGTCCGTGTGCATGAGCCCTATGAAGCAATAATAATAGGTATGTATGATAACACCATATATCAGAAAAATCTGACACTCTTTACTGTGATAAGGGGTGGACTGGGAACTTAAAGGGAACCTGTCATGAACTTTATGGTGACCTCAATGAGAGCAGCATAAAATAGTGACAGAAATGCTGATTTCAGTGCTGTGTCACTCATGAGCTAAAAGTAAGTGGTTGCCGAGAACCAGCGTCAATCATTGCAGCCCAGGCCTTGAAAAGAGTCAAATCTACCTGAGAAGAGTCATGGTTATTCCTAATCCCCTGCTCTCCCCTCCCATCTGCTGATGACTGGCAGTTCTCTCCTAGAGAGAAAGGGAGAAAACTACGTAGAAGCCTGTCAGTCATCAGCAGAAAGGCAGGGAGAACAGGAATTCATGAATAACTATGACTCTTCTCATGAAGATATGACTCTTTTCCAGGCCTAGTCTGCATGATTGTGATGTTGGTTCTTGGTAACCACTTACTTTTAACTTATAAATGACACACCGCTGAAATCAACTTACCTGTCTCTACTTTATTATGCCGTTAGTATGGACAGCATAAAGTTGATGACAGGTTCCCTTTAAAGCGGCCCTAGAAAGTGGCCAAATGTAGGCGAATCCAAACGGACAGAAGGCGGGGCAATACAAGCAGGGACAACAGAAGTAGGCGGGGCCAGCAATACTGTAGTGCAGCACAAAACACCGCCCCTGCAGAACCAAATACCACAGCTGCATTGCAGTTGAATTCAGAAGGGTACCTGTGGCTGCCAACCAAGTACATAAGAACATGGTGCTCCTACATTAAAGAGGTTGCGTCACAAAACATATTCTACATTTTTCCAACCAGCGAGTTATTCAATAAAATGTATCTGTATAACGCCACCTGCTGTTTGTTCTTTTCCATATTTTTTGTCCATCTCACTGAGCTGGTCTAACGTGCTCAGTTTAAACCTTCACCTGCCACCAGCTATATGTTTTGTTAGAAGCTGTGACAGTTACAGGGAGAGTGCTGCAGCAGAAAGGACACACACCCCTGAGCTGCAAGGCTGAAGATAATCAAGCAGAGCAATTTGATCAGTGAATTTGGAGATCTCTGGATTTATGTGAGGTACAAGGATGGTCTTATTTTCATTTTTTACATCAATCAACCCCTTTAATTATTAATGTTGATGGCGTCAGACCATTATGTACCTGGCCAGTGGCTGTGAGAAGGGCTCAGATGGCCCACTGGGAAATTTTCCTGTGAAGGCTATGGTCAGTCTACCCCTGACTTTGAAAAATAAATCAGGGTCCTAAATGGGGGAACCCCTTCTATTATCACAGAATTCCTGAAGAAGATATTGAAACATCTAAACCAGACAACTCAGTTCAAAGAATTTTTTATGTATTTTTTTTTACTATTCTGAGTTCTATAAATGTTTAAAACTTTCAGTACCAAATAATCAGCTGCAGATGATCCATTTTACTTTACGGACGTCTTCTTCAGGTTAGTCTTCAGTTACTAGTGACCATTTTCCATCAGCTGTGGTATCAGGCATGGGACCATCATGTCTCTCTAAAATCAAGAGTCAGGTTAGCAAGATACATGGGAGATTTTTCCTCTATAATAGCAAAATCTAAAGCAGTGTGCTGTCCAGACATTGGTTGAGAGTCAGAGATTGCGTTCCCAGGGTATTAGACACGACTATATACAGGAGGCTAAGTTACTGAAAGATTTATGGTGTGTATAAGATTTTACTTGAGCTTTCTGATAGTTTGGAAATAATCGTTTCCATCCTCCTTTTCCAATTTTCCTCATTAAGATAACTTAACAGAAAGCTAACAATTACCCCAGGGCTGACTGCAGCAATTTTGGGGCCAGTTTCCTCTTTATACAATGGGTTCTTCCCTTCCGCCCTCCTCACTGTTTAAACTAATCACAGTTAATGGGTTTAACCCCCTTGTTTCACTGAAAATCCATAGGTAAAACTGCTCATATGAAAGAGTTAACTCATTTTCAAGTTCCGATTCTGAGAAAGAAAGAAAAACTGACTAACGTGCAAATAAAAAGGAACATATCATAAAATGATACTGATAAAATGTTTATGATTTTGTAAAGCGCTGCGGCATATGGTGGCACTATATAAATAAATATTATTATTATTATTAGAATATTTTTCAAAATCTCATATCAAGAACAGACAACAGGTTATGAAACATCATATTTTATGCTCCCAGGTAAAAGTTATTTCCACTACCCCATCTAGTGTCCAGGCCTTAAAGTGGCTGTCCAACTTCATATACTGTAGTTTTTTAATGTACCCCCAACCTCCCCCCCATCTATTGAGGGAAGTATATTTAGCTTCTCCCTGACACTTGTACCAGCAACATGATTTCCATTATTTCTTCACCGTGCTTGGGTCCCCGCATCATTACTTTAAGAAGGGTCTAATGATGCAGCTGATTTGGGCCTTACAGGGGTTGTTGTCAAAAGATGTATACTTACCTGTTCTCCGCCTCTCCGTTCCATCTCTATGTTTCGTGGGCTATGTTTACTGTCAACTTCCACATGGAAGTGGCCAAGTGTGCTGCTGCAGCCAGTGGCTGGCGTCAGTGGCAATGTGCCCCTAAGCGGCATGCCACGGCTGGGTCACATCGCCGCTGAGGCTAGTTATTGGCTGCAGTGGCTCACATTATTCCGTACATACGTAAGTTGACAGACAGAGACTGGAAGTCCAATGAAGACAGCCGAGGAGTCAGGGCAGAGCTGGGTGGAGGGGGGGGGTAAAGAATCCAGGACAACCAGTTGAAAGACCAGTAGAATTTTTTTTGCTCTTCTGCATTCGGTTTGGCATAAAAAGTTTTATTTGTCAACATAGCTGTGTGAGGTCTTGTATTTTAGCAGTTTTTCAGAGTTTTACAGTTTTATAGGAAACATTTTCTGGGAACATGACGTTAGCATTTTATTTATTTTGTGGGGAAAATACCGTACAAAAACTTGTAATAAAAATAATGGCTCACATATACTAATATGAGTTCACATAGAATGTGGTGCAATTTGGAGCATTTAGGTTTAGAGAAATTATCTGTTCCTAGTCCAAAAAAGGGTCATGGCTTAAGCTCCTAAAAGATCTGCACATGCTAGTTGGGCTTGAGAAAAGGACAAACAGTTCAGCCTGAGCAGAGCTTGGGCAGCAGGGTGACAGGGGCGGACTGCTTTAACTATTTGTACCTCAGGCTTTCTTGGAGCTAGAGATTTGGTGGCCTTGTTTGAGAACAATCTAAGCTTTAAAATAAGACCAGGATTTCAGTCAAAAGTTGTGCCTCAAATATATTTACTTAAAAGGGTTTTCTCACTTCAGCAAGTGGCATTTATCATGTAGGGAAAGTGAATACAAGCCACTTACTAATGTATTGTGATTGTCCATATTGCCTCCTTTACTGGCTGGATTCATTGCCATATCTCATTATATACTGCTCATTTCCATGCAGGGGCGTACATAGAAATCATGGGGCCCCATAGCAAAACTCAGAATTGCTAGCTAGTTCCAATTCTGTCAGTTTCAGGAATGTATCAGCTATATAGCTGACACCATAAGGTGATCACTGTGCTACACATCTAAATAGCAGAGCAGGAAGCAGTAAAAAAAAAACAAACTGGTGTAAAGTAGAACTGGCTTAGTTGCCCATAGCAACCAACCAGATTCCACTTTTCATTTTCCAAAGAAGCTGTGAAAAATGAAAGGAGGAATCTGATCAATTGCTGTGGGCAACTAAGGGCTTGTTCACATCACCATTAGGGATTCCGTTCTAGCTTTCCGTTATAACATCTTTATAACGGAAAATAACGGAATCCCTAGGACAGAAATCAAAATGGACACCTTTAAGAGGCATTCCGTTATGATCCGTCATAATGGAAGCCTATAGGAAAGTATAACAGATCCGTCTGGTTTCCGTTATGCTGGACGGAAACCAAAGTTCTGTCGACAGGAAGCCAGACGGATCCGTTATGCTTTCCCATAGGCTTCTATTATGATGGATCAAAACGGAATGCCTCTTAAAGGTGTCCATTTTTATTTCCGTCCTAGGGATTCCGTTATAACGATGTTATAACTGAAAGCTAGAACGGAATCCCTAACAGTAATGTGAACAAGCCCTAAGCCAGTTCTACTTTACACCAGTTTGATAAATCTATAGTGAGAGGGATAGAAATCTCATTCTTTCCCTCTCTATATATATCTATCTATAAAAATATATAGAGAGGGTTTCGTCCCTGTCTCTTATTGACCTATTAGAATTTGTAACAGGGCAATGAGGGGCAAAGACTGAATTCCCTGAATTTCAAGCAGGTGTCTGTGAGGGGCTGGAAGCATATATAGGTTGTGGTCAGTAAGCAGTGAACAGTGCCCTGTGTGTGTTTGTATATATATATAGTATATACACAAACACACCCACAATGTATATATCTACATACTGTATATATATATATATCTATATATATATATATATATATATATATATATACTAACCCTGCTACTCATATATTACACATCCAGCAGAGCAGACACAGCAGACAGCCATGAAAATTGTAGAGTTCCTACTGTCTGCTGTGTCTGTACTGGTTCAATGTGGTCCTAATAGCTGGAAGAGTTAATTCCTTACCTCTGCAGGTCAGGATCAGAGCAGTGAAGCTCTGCTTATCTTGCTGGGCCCCCTCTCTGTAACGGAGCTCTGCTGCTGTAATGATGCTAGATGCATCAGGCAGAAGCAGCAGAGTGAAGAGTGGAGGACAGTATAGATCAGGTAATGGCCCCGATATTTTAGCTGGTCAATAAGCAGAGCAGGGAACACAGCATCTCCCTGCTTATTGACCAGCTGGGTATCTACGAGAGGGCAGACATCAGGCAGCTGCACAGACAAGGAAGAAGGTTGCTGTGCATTTATGTCGGAAAGGGGGCGGGGCCATTCGGCCTGGCCGGGCCCTTTACACTCACAGGCCCCATAGCAACTGCCTACCCTGCCTATATGGGCTGTATGCCAGTGTTTCCATGGTTACAACAACCACCCTTTAATCTGGCAGCAGTGGCTGTGCTTGCACACTATTGGAAAAAGCGGTGGACTATAAGTGCTCCCACGGTCCCGGCCACCAGAGAGGCTGACGCTTTTTTCTATAGTGTGCGAGCGTGGCTACCGATGCTGGATTCCAGGGTGATTGTAACCATGGAAAGGAGCAGTGTATAATGTGATGGAAAAATTAATCAAGTCAGCAAAGGAAGCAATATGGACAATCACAATACATTAAGAAGTGGCTTGTATTAACTTTCTCTCCCCAAAATCAGTTGTATCAGACCGCTATTTCAACCCAATTACAGAATCAAGGATTAACCGAATTATTAGAGCACTTTGTATCCTCAATTACTGCAGCAAGGTGTAATAGAATAGCTCCTATTACCCAGGCTTTACACTGTGCAGTTGGTCCCTGTCCTCTCCCTATAGTGTGGATAATGCCTCCCTATTATATCCCTACACTATCTCTAAGCTGTCCCTGAACTGTTGAAAACTAATATTTTTAAGTCTTTTCTAATCACTTTTCCTAGCACTTGTCACATCTGTCCCTACGCTCAGTTCACTGAAAATGGCAGAGACCGGGCAGGATGAGAAATTTTATAGGGCTGTGACATCACAGGAGCTGGCTATCTGCTGATTGGCTGGCTGAACAGCATTATGGGTGAACCCTCGTTCCTGGGCTTCTTACTTCCTCTTTCTAACATGTGCAGCAGCCACTTTAGAAAAAATCTGATTCGTTTCCACGAGTCACCAGGAAATTCGGATTCATGACAAATCAAATTTTTCCTGAAATTCGGATTGAATTCCACTTTGCCAACTTCGATTCGCTCAACACTAGCAGTCAGCAAAGAGAGATAAAACTCCTACTTAGATAGGTAACCCTTTGTCAGTTAACTGCTGCTGTGAGGGGAAGCTGGTATCTGCAAGGTAATCCTCATGATAATGAAAGACAACAGTATGATGGCTCTATTGTTCTCTTCATAGGCCAAGATAAAGATGTCCACAGGGGAACATTGTGTTGATTAGTTTAATGTGTGATGCTCTAATTGAGTTACTCATCCCCCTTCCCTCTCTGGTCTCAGTGATGGTCTAACTGAGAGAGGGAAGCGATGCTTTATGCTGTGCTAAAAGTCCACTAAAAGGAGGAAGTTAAAGAGCCAGGACTGAAAGTGAGGTCAAAAAATTATATACAGAAAACCATTTACTTGTTTTTTGTAAAACAAAAATGACATATAATATTCAAATATATGTTGTTAATAAGGAAAGTTTTTTGTTTTGTTTTTTCTTTTTTTGGCTGGGGTGTTGAGTTCACGTTTCTGTTGTTTTTTGATAACAAGGAAAAGTTTTTTGTTTTGTTTTTTTCTTTTTTTGGCTGGGGTGTTGAGTTCACGTTTCTGTTGTTTTTTGATACATTGTATTTTTAGGTTTAAAAAATTGCTTTTTTTTACACTTAAAAAGGGTCAAAATACAAACAGAAAGAACACAACAAGAAAAGATATCTTAAGACAAGTGTAGGGAAACAAAAACTGTACAGAATACTAATAATGTACATTGAACAGATGAACCAAGTAGATGAAATACAGACAGAAGACATAGAAAAGAAGCATCAAAGGGAACAATAAGAAAAGGTAAAAGGTAAATCTTGGCTCAAAATCTAAAAGCCTGACACTGAGCTATGGAACACAAGCTCTAGAGCATTCTGTAGTATGAAGCCACCAATATACACACAAGACCCTGATGTAACAGGCAGGGGCGTAGCTAAAGGCTCATGGGCCCTGGTGCAAGAGTTCCCTCAGTGCTTTGTGTCCAGGGGCAGGGAAGCGCATAGACCTCATGCTGCCCGAGGCAAAAACTGAAACAGCACCCGCTCCCCCATGCCAATTTCTTGACCTAACCCCTCCAGCCAGAGCTGTAACTTGACCAGCATGCACTTTCTATAATACTGGTGTCTTATGCAGCACAAGGGTCTTTGGGCCCCCTCAGGCTCCTGGGCCCGGTAAAGACTGCTACCTCTGCATCCCCTATAGCTACGCCCCTGTAACCAGGAACTATAGGGAAAGGGTAACAACCAGGTATAGTAATAGAATGAAGCTCCAAAAGGTCCTCCAGGGAAGCCAATGCAAGTAAGAATCTATATACGAAATCTCTTCTGCCACTAGTTCCTCAGCCCAGTGACCCATTTTTGAAGGAAAGGATGGAGACTTACAGAACCAGTGTATAACACTCCTCCTAGCCTGTAAGGGTACTGCCATACAGATTTTTTTGGGCAAGGTTTTGAGGCAGATTTTTTTTGCCAAAGTCAGAAGTGGGTTTGAAAAGAAGTGAAAATATGAAGAAAAGATTTATACTTCTCTTTCCTGCTGGATCCACTTCTGGTTTCTGGCTTAAAATCTTGCAGGCAGATCTGACTCAAAACCTTGTCCAAAAAACTGTGGGGGGGGGGGGGGGGGTTATGAAAACTAGTATAAAGGAAAACTTATTTTCCCATAGCAACCAATCAGATTCTACCTTTCATTATTCAGAGCTCCTTTGGAAAATGAAAGGTGGAATCTGATTGGTTGCTATGTGCAGCTAAGACAGTTTTCCATTACACCAATTTTGATAAATCTCCCCCAGTGATTTTATACAAGTTTGGGAGGCCATGGTGGCAATACACAGCAAAGCCACAAGTGCTACAGATGACTGTGCTGTGGTTGTTCTCAGTTAAAGACTTTTCATTACATTTACAGCATGTGTTATATAAAGGGCTCATTCAGGAGGCTGTATGTGTTTTGCAGTGCGCAAAACATGGATACTGGCCGTGTGCGGTTCCACATTTTGCAGCCAGTCGTATGATAGAAATGCCTATTCAAGAATAGGACATGCTCTATCACAAATCCACTAATATATGGCAGTCTGAATAAGACCAAACACATACATTAAAGGGGTTGTCCGGGTTCAGAGCTGAACCCGGACATACCCAGGTTTTGACTCCCGCAGCCCTCCTGAACAGGGCATCGGAGCATCTCATGCTCCGATGCCCTCCCTTGCCCTGCGCTGGATCGCGCAGGGCAAGGGCTCTTTTGTTTATAAACATTCACTGCCGGGCGGAGGCTTCCGCCCGGCAGTGAGTTCGGTGACGTCACCGGCCGTAATGGGCCGGCTTTAGCGCTGCCCTAGCCGTTTGAATGGCTAGGGCAGCGCTAAAGCCCGCCCATCAGCGCCGATGATGTCACCGGGCTCACTGTCGGGCGGAAGCCTCCGCCTGGCAGAGCCCGGTACGTCACCGGACCCGGGCTAAATTCCTTTGCCCTGCGCTAATTAGCATAGGATGCTCCGATGCCCTGTTCAGGCGGGCTGCCTGGGTGAATTGAAAGGTATGTCCGGGTTCAGCTCTGAACCCGGACAACCCCTTTAAAATTGACAAATACATCCAATAGAATTGCTGAATGTAATAAAATTTTCAAAAAGTGTAATAATTAAAGCAGCCACTAGGTGGCAAACTAAACTTAACAATGATTATACTGTAGTTTGGCAAAGTAGATGGAGAAGGCATATAGGGGGTAATTTAGTAAGGCCAGCGTTTTAGACGCCGGTTTTAATATCCTTTTAGCTGGTGGTGGATGCACTGAATTTATGGAAAGGCGCCGGCCTCTACACAACTTCAGCGTATCCATCGCCTGTCTAAATCTACGCCAGCTCTCTTGCTGGCATAGATTAAGACCATTTTCTACTCCTAAAACAGGCGTAGAAATTGATAAATGAGACAGGCCTTTTTTAGACCTGGTATGAGCAGGGAAAAGTCACAGATTGCGTTGCAAATACCGACAGATATATGCCAAAAAGTGGCGTATATCTGTTTGTAAATGATCCCCATAGTGCTTATTGCTATTTTAAAAAGGGAGACTCCCAAAATGCATCTGACAACTTATCATAACCAACCAAGACGTTATGCTATGATTCCCACTGATAATAGCATGAGGCCACTTTCCCAAGGCTGTATTTTGGTCACTATATAGATTCCAAAACCAGAAATGGAACCTACAGAAAAAATAAAAGTATAATGAAAAAAATTACCTTTTCTGTTTCTTTGAACCCACTCCTGGTTTTGGCTTAGAAATATATATTTTTAATCAGATTATTTTTATTAGTTTTCAAAAGTACGTATTACAAAAACAATAGATACAACCTACGTTACAGTTACATCAAGAGTAAGTCTCAACATAAGCATTGGTATATTACATATTCTAATTACATGTAATACCATTCCCTAAATCCATAACTTCCCCCCCATTTGATCGCACAAATGCCTGCCACGGCTCCCATAATTTCTCATATTTGAGGGGACAACCTCTTTTCTGGAAGATGGCCTTTTCATGTACAAGCATGTTGTTAACCTTGCACTTAAATTCCCCAAGAGTTGGAGGGTCAACATGTATCCAGTGTAGAGCTATTAAAGGGGTTCTCCAGGAATTAAGAAAATGAAAATACTTAAATATTACTTTATTATAAATATATTCCCAAATACCTTTCATTAGTTATAATGGCTCGTTTTGTCTGGGGAGGAATCATTAGGAGAAATAAAATGGCCGCCGTCCTATTAGTACACACAAAATCTGTCCTAATCACACAGGAGGACAAGTTACTTCAGAGAACTCAGGTAAAGAGCTGCCTTATCCTCCTCTCTGCTCTGCTTGTCAGGGGTTATGGCCCTGAACACAGTTTAATATGATCTTCAGCTGAATGGAGTTCATAAGGAGACATAAAGTACAGAGAGGAGGAGGGGATGTGGCTGTGTGATTAGGACAGGTTTTGTGTGTACTGGTAGGACGGCGGCCATTTTATTTCCCCTAATGATTCCTCCACAAACAAAAGGAGGCATTATGACTAATGAAAGATATTTGGGAATATATTTATAATAAAGTAATATTTAGGTATTTTCATTTTCTTAATTCCTTAATGCTCTGGAAATTAATTTTCAGCTGAGCATTTTCTGTGGAATATGGATGACACACAGAAGGCAAAAAGCTAAAACACATGGACCAAACATAGATTTTTCACAGACATCTTCATGGATGAAACACAGACTGATTTTCCACAGACGTCAAATGGACATGAAAATGTGAACAAGGCCTTAAAATCTATCCAGAGGTCCTACTATTGAACCTCCTACGTTAAAGTAAGTGTTGTTTACTGAGACACCCACCACAGTATGTTGTGGGGGACATGAGTGTGCAGCAATAATAACCTAACTGGCAGACCCAGCTCTGAATATGGACTGAGGATTCCTACTATATAGGCCATGCTCGGGATCTGGAGTACCAGAAATAGGCAAACAAATAAGTAAACTTAAAAAATCATACAATAATGCCCAGTTCACACAGTATCTTTTCATGCCACAATTGTTTTCTGTGGGAGACCAGCATTTTAAAGCCATGACTGCGCCAAGAATGACACAAGGACGTGACGTCCAGGTGGATGGGAGGTGAAGGGATGGAAGGTGCGGTGGGAGTCCATTCTCAGTTTAGCTCCATTCAATACATACCTCATGATGTCTATGCGGGATGCTGCCTTCATCTGGGGGTGGCGTCATCCCAATGAGTCACACAATTTAAAACCTGGACACAGCAGTGAAATGATTAATCTAATAAATTAACTATGAAAGTCAGTGTGGAACCACTGTGCCAACCAATGGATTTGACTTAGGGCTAAAGCTAAGAACGTTATCCTGGCGGTTCCCTTGTATTCACCCTTTAACCCCTGTACAGGGATCTGCAGGGAATGCACCAGGTTGCTGCCTCTTGGAGTTGTCTCTGTGTGGTTGACTGCTGACCCACAAGCAGGGCCGCTTTTAGACAAAGTGTGGCCCTGGGCAAAATTGAAAGTGGGGCCCCAAATCTTGAAATATTGGACCAGAAGACTTTACAGGCACAGACAGCGATTGCACTCAAAGCAGCTGATTGTAGAATGCCACATTATCTCTCTTTAGCCTTTCCACTGTAAGCTTCTGATCCTGCAGCCTCTTTGAGTATGTTCATACAGAGTATTTTCTGTGCTTAAAAAAACTAATGGATCTGTGGATGGCGCACTATTATAGGGGATCTGTGGATGACACTGTTATGGAGGATCTGTGGATGACACACTGTTATGGGGGATCTGTGGATGACACTGTTATGGGGGATCTGTGGATGACACTGCTATGGGGGATCTGTGGATGACACTGTTATGGGGGATCTGTGGATGACACTGTTATGGGGGATCTGTGGATGACACTGTTATGGGGGATCTGTGGATGACACCCTGTTATGGGGGATCTGTGGATGACACACTGTTATGGGGGATCTGTGGATGACACACTGTTATGGGGGATCTGTGGATGACACTGTTATGGGGGATCTGTGGATGACACTGCTATGGGGGATCTGTGGATGACACTGTTATGGGGGATCTGTGGATGACACTGTTATGGGGGATCTGTGGATGACACTGTTATGGGGGATCTGTGGATGACACCCTGTTATGGGGGATCTGTGGATGACACACTGTTATGGGGGATCTGTGGATGACACACTGTTATGGGGGATCTGTGGATGACACTGTTATGGGGGATCTGTGGATGACACTGTTATGGGGGATCTGTGGATGACACACTGTTATGAAGGATCTGTGGATGACACTGTTATGGGGGATCTGTGGAGGACATACTGTTATGGAGGATCTGTGGATGACACTGTTATGGAGGATCTGTGGAAGACACATTGTTATGGGGGATCTGTGGAGGACACACTGTTATGGGGGATCTGTGGATGACACACTGTTATGGGGGATGTGTGGAGGACACACTGTTATGGGGGATGTGTGGAGGACACACTGTTATTGAGGATCTGTGGAGGACACACTGTTATGGAGGATCTGTGGATGACACTCTGATGGGGGATCCATGGATGACACTCTTATGGAGGATCTGTGGAGGACACTGTTATGGGGGATCTGTGGATGACACTGTTATGAAGAATCTGTGGATGACACTGTTATGGGGGATCTGTGGAGGACACTGTTATGGGGATCTGTGGATGAAACTGTTATGGGGGATCTGTGGATGACACACTGTTATGGGGATCTGTGGATGACACTGTTATGGGGGATCTGTGGATGACACTGTTCTGGGAGATCTGTGGATGACATACTGTTATGAAGGATCTGTGGATGACACTGTTATGGGGGATCTGTGGATGACACACTGTTATGGGGGATCTGTGGATGACACACTGTTATGGAGGATCTGTGGAGGACACACTGATATGGAGGATCTGTGGAGGACACACTGTTATGGAGGATCTGTGGATGACAAACTGTTGTGGGGGATCTGTGGATGACACACTGTTATGGAGGATCTGTGGAGGACACACTGTTATGGAGGGTCTGTGGATGACACTGTTATGGAGGATCTGTGGAGGACACACTGTTATGGGGGATCTGTGGAGGACACACTGTTATGGGGATCTGTGGATGACACACTGTTATGGGGGATGTGTGGAGGACACGCTGTTATTGAGGATCTGTGGAGGACACACTGTTATGGAGGATCTGTGGATGACACTCTGATGGGGGATCCATGGATGACACTCTTGTGTGGGGGATGGGGGATCCATGGATGACACTCTTATGGAGGATCTGTGGAGGACACTGTTATGGGGGATCTGTGGATGACACTGTTATGGGGGATCTGTGGATGACACTGTTATGAAGAATCTGTGGATGACACACTGTTATGGGGGATCTGTGGAGGACACTGTTATGGGGATCTGTGGATGAAACTGTTATGGGGGATCTGTGGATGACACTGTTATGGGGGATCTGTGGATGACACTGTTATGGGGGATCTGTGGATGACACTGTTATGGGGGATCTGTGGATGACACACTGTTGTGGGGGATCTGTAGATGACACACTGTTGTGGGGGATCTGTAGATGACACTGTTATGGGGATCTGTGGATGACACTGTTATGGGGGATCTGTGGATGACACACTGTTGTGGGGATCTGTAGATGAGACACTGTTGTGAGTGATCTGTAGATGACACTCTTATGGGGGATCTGTGTATTATACACTGTTATGGGGGATCTGTGGATGACACTGTTATGGAGGATCTGTGTATTATACACTGTTATGGGGGATCTGTGGATGACACTGTTATGGGGTATCTGGGGGGGAGTTGGCTGTACTAATAAGTGCTCCACAATGGAAGCTTCATTAGTAACAGGCCTTATAAGAATACCAGCAATTATTATTGGCACTGGCATTAAATTACCAGGTGGCAACTCTACTCAGTTCAGACCGCCAAATCAGATCCCTAATCCTCAGCAGACCCCCCAAATCAGATCCCCAATCCTCAGCAGACCCCACAATCAGAACCCAAACCTCCATCAGCCTCACATGAGACCCCCCCCCAAGCCAAAGATCAGACATTAAAAAAAAAACTTACCTCTCCTGCTCTGCACTCACCGCTCCCTGGTCTTTTTCTGTTCTGTGCTGCACTGTGAATGGACGTCTCCCGGAAAGAAGACCAAGGAGAGGAGACCACAGCTAGTGGAGCGCTAGACTCATTGCTCCCCGCACCTCCTGCATACTGATGACCACTTCCATAATGGAAGCGATCATTAGTAGTGTTCAGCGAACTTGTGCTTCAGGTTTGGCGTACAAGGTTCGGGTTATCTAAGAATTCCATTATGGATTCCGCTACCACAGACCATAACTTATGATCTGTGGTAGCGGAGTCCATAACGGAACCTGAAATTTATACGCCGAACTTGAAACCACATATACATACATGCAGGCATACATAGATATATATACGCACATATACATGCATGCATACATATATATAGACACATATACATGCATACATAGCTATATATAGACACATATACATGCATGCATACATAGCTATATATATTGACACATATACATGCATGCATACATACATACATATAGGCACATATATACATACATGCATACATGACAAACATAACAAACACAGATTGGTCACTTATCTTTTTACTTGGAGGCTACAGGAGAGGAGCAGTGAGGAGACACGGAGGAGGAGGAGGGAGAGATCCGCTGATGGCATGCAGAGGGGTTTTTTCTTCCTGACCTCTGCATACTTTCTATGGAGCGCGGACCACTGGGCAGCATTAATCAGCGTCAGCAGGCACGTGTGTAGAGCCGGCTGCTCATTGGCTCAGCGTGCCTGCTGATATATAATGCTGATGCCCTGCGGTCCTCTTGAGCCTTCACGTCTAACTTTCTTTATGGGGCTGGGACGGGTGGCCCACTGTCTGATCTGGCCAAATAGTGAAAAGAACAAAATACTGGCAACCCTATCGTCAGCCCACTAAACTATAAACAGCAGGGGGCCCCTTTCAGAAAGGGGGCCCTGGGCAATTGCCCTGTTTGCCCCCCCCCCAATGCCGGCCCTGCCCACAAGGCCCAAGAGACATCAGCGAGGTGCACTAGAGTAACAGGCAAAACTAGTAGTCAGTAACAGACCGAGGTCAGGGCAGGCAGGCTTTGTACAAATATGTGAAATGGAACAGAGGTCTGGGCAGGCAGCTCAGGGTCAGTATGATGAATCAGGCACAGGTCAGGCAGTGGAGGATCTATGTCAGGAAACGGCTAGAGGTTGGTACACGGACAGACAATAGTAGTAACACTTTTGCAAGGAACAAGCAAGCTAGGGACCTTTTTTCTCAGGCACCTTTGTACTAGGGAAGGTGCCTTAAATATCCACAGGTTGCATGCCATTGGGACTTGTGCACTGGCCCTTTAAGAACCGGAGTTCTCAGCCTACGAGAAGAAGCAGAGTAACTCCAGCGGCCGGGCCCGCAAAGAAGAGGTGGACAGCCGCTGAGACCTAGGAATGATAAGTGGAGCAGTGGCAGCTTCTATCCATTGCTGTAACACGTGGCTACAGGCAGCGGCATACTTGCAATAGAGGCAGGCCACACAACTGCTATGGGATCTGGGGGGAGGGGGCCACCACACGGAACTTGCTCTTAATTTCTCAGTGTGAACACGGCAACCTCTAGGGGGAGCTTAATGCAAAGAGATTATTATAGCTTCCATGATACTTGTATTAAAGGGGTTGTCTCATCTTGCCTAATGGGGGCATATCGCTAGGATATGCCCCCATTGTCTTATAGGTGCGGGTCCCACCGCTGGGACCCGCACCTATATCGAGAACGGGGCCCCGAAAGCGAACGGGGGCGCACTGCGCATGCGCAGCCGCCTCCATTCATTTTCAATGTGGCCGGCGAAGATAGCCGAGCGCTGGCTCGGCTATTTCCGTCGGCTCCATAGAAATGAATAGGAGCGGTGGCCGCGCAAGCGCGGTGCGCTCCCATTCATTTCTATGGGGAGCCGGCTTGGTGGTGGCCGGACCGGAGTCCTCCAGCCACCACCTTGCGGGGCCCCGTTCTCGATATAGGTGCGGGTCCCAACGGTGGGACCCGCACCTATAAGACAATGGGGGCATATCCTAGCGATATGCCCCCATTAGTCAAGATGAGACAACCCCTTTAATTCCTATTCACTGATCTCCCCCTAGTGGTGGCTGATGGCAGCCAGCTTTGTAATAGAAGAAAATCAGGAGATTTGGCAATGTATTTTTGCCAGTTTTCTGGTGTAAATACATTGAGAAATATGGTGTTCAGAATGAGCACAATAATTAAAAGTACTTATTCCACTTTTTGCTGATATAAAAGTTAGAAATACAGCTTTTCCGCTTGATTAAAAAAATTTCATCAGAAATCTAGGACCCTGCACATGTTCTGCATTGCTTGAGAGTAACTGACACACGTACACTGGGAAACTAGGTGCAGGGGGCCCATACTAAGTTTTGCTATGGGGCCCTTTGCGATCTGTGTACTCCTCTGGTTATAGGATTTCAATTAATTCATTATTCTGTGTTAAATGTATAGTTTTATACCTGGTTGGTATTGCACATCACAATTTACCACTGTTTGCCCCATAATATTTAGTTGATGTAGCTCAGTTTTGTATTTATTAAATCACTATTTCCATTCTGTTACTCATGCCTCAATGGTCCCGCCCTACCATGTGTGACTCCTTTTTATCTCTGTGTTATTATTGTGCTCAATAAAGATTGCTGTATCTTTGAAATTTGTTGCCTGTATAGAATACATTTTTTGACAAGGGGTGTATCTGGGTATGGAATAAGCAGAGGGGGGGGGGTGCAGGAGTAGACCTGGAGAACAGCGATGGAGAGCGGGGACGCGGTAGGGGGTGTGGAGTATGGTGATGCAGTATAGAGGGGGAAGAAGAATAGGCCAGACGATTAGGCTAGCCAGGACAAGTCAGAGGTGAGGTGAAAGGCAGGTGACAGAGAGGATGAATAGAAGGCAGAAGCAAGTGCTCAGAGTGAAAACTGTAATATGCATCACTGCACCCTATGACAAATGTATCCATCAGGCTCCATACAGAGTGTACTTTTGGTCTTCATCAGGCTGGTATATGTATAAAGACCAGGGGGGACATTTATTAAGACTGGCAAAATAACGGTCCCAAAATTATATATCTTATCTTGACACAATATATGAGTGGGCTTATTATATACTACAAATTCTGCTGAGCGCTGTACTCTGCTATCTCCAGCAGTCACATACAGATGAATGGAGTGGTGGTGCGCATGCTTGACCAGCGCTCCATTCAAACAGGTGGCACAGGTCCCCCATTCTCTCAGTCGATGGGATCAGTTATTTCCTATCCAGTAGATAGGGGATAGCTAATTCTAACTGGAGTACTACACCTGGGACTCCCACTGATCAGCTGTTTGAGAAGGCACCAGCGCTAGTGTGAGCACTGCAGCCTTCTCGGTGCTCACCAAGCATAGCAATGCTCAACCCACAGACCTTCAGTCTGCTGATCGGTGCGAGTGCTGGGATGGGAATTGGAACTCACTGATCTGATATTGATGGGTCTATCCATCTAAAAACAGGCCATGGATTTCGAAATCACTTCTGATGTCATAGTAGCTCACCTTATGGAAACACGCTTGTGATAGCAGCTCACCTGACTGGAACCAACTTGTGCTGTCACAGCTACATAACTGACTGAAATTCACTTGTGATGTCACATCCTCTCACCGGACTGAAACCAACCTGTGATGTCATAGTAGCATACTAACAAACTTACTTGTGATGTCACAGCAGACAGAAGCACTTATGATATTACAGCTGCTCGCATGACTGAAACCTACTATTGATGTCACAGTAGAATACATGGGTGAAACTCATTTGTGATGTCACAGTAACATACCTAGTAAAATCAAACTTCTGAGGTCACAGTAGTGTATTTGACTGAAACATATTTGCGATGTCACAGCAGATAGAAACACAGTTGTGAAGTCAATGCCACTCACCTGACACAAACATGGTTGTGATGTCACAGTAGTTTACCCGGAGCAGACACCATCAACAGAACTTCTGTGAAGAGCAGTGGGGGTCCAGAGAACAAAGTCATGAGACGCTTTTCAATTCTTTTGAATTAAATATTACATCAGTCAGTCCATGTATGTGTGAATGTGTGTCCATACAGTGTTTACGTTACGGATATTTGGCCCGTATAATTCATCAGCCAATAAATGAACAAAAACCAAAAACTCGTTTGTAAGCTTCCGGATATCTTTAATCGGGATAAAATATGCCTGATTATTGGCACCACATCAACCTGTGTAACCAGAGACGTTCTGCAATAAAAGCTCATGAACACAGCCATAGGTGCCGCAAATCACGGATCCACAAAACATGGATCCCAGTTGAGTGCATGGCGCCATTTATTTTTAAACTTCTGTAAAAATGTTCTATCCTTGTCTGCAAAACAGACAAGAATAGGACGTTTTTGTTTTTTTTTTGTGCGGGGCCGCGGAACGGACATGCAGATGCGGACAACACGGAGTGCTGTCTGTATCTTTTGTGGCCTCATTGAAATGAATGAGTCTGCATCCACAAAAAAATTGCATTGCCTGAAGATCAGGCAGTGTAATACAGCCTTAGGCCTCCTGCACATGACTGTATCCGTTTTGCTGTCCACAAATCACAGATATGCAAAATACAGATGTGGTCCGTGTGCACAGAATAGACAAGAATAGGTTAGCTTCTATAATTTGCAGCCCAGCTGCACGGATTCAGACAGCACACAGATCAAGCCTGAAAGTCTTAAAGGGATTACCCAAAGTAAAAAACATGCTCCCCAATGCCCTTGCCCCTCATATAAGTTATACTTACCCCCCTCCTGATCTCCGCACGGCCACCGCTGCATCTTCCCGTCGCGTAGATCAAAACAGCAGGGGGGAACAGCCAATAGCAGGCCATGACAAGAACAAGTCTCCCTAGCATCGCGGGTGACGCTCAGCTAATCCTGGCTTATTATATTGGTACAGGGTAGCCATGTGCTCTGCCAGAATTTAGTAAACCTCTGGGTGGCACAGACAGGAGCAGTAATATGCACTCCTGCCCGTACTCACTGCGCTGCGGTCCCATTCACAAAAATGTCAACTCTGTACACCACTGAGCAGTGGTGTACAGACAAGTAGATTTTACGGGCACAGAGAAACATGCGCCTTAGGGAGGGAAAAGTGGAATAAAAATTCAAAATACATTAATAAATCGCCTTATTAAACCCTTATTATTATTAAACCTTATATGTGGAAGCATAATTTAATAAGGGCCAAACTAAGCACTCTTATGTTCACAAATATTAGGACCCCAGTAATAAAGGTGTGAATATGAGATTGGCGAGAATCTACTCTGGGGGCCCCCGGCAATCAGCTGTATGAAGAGGCCGCAGCACACCATGAGCGCCTCATTCTCTTCTTATAGGGACCATGTGATGTCACATAGGCCTCCTCAATTTTCTAGACAACCAATGCATATTTTGTCACATGGACATATAACAAAGAATAAGACCCCAACTAAATTACATCTGACATGATCAGGGCAGAACTAGAAAATACTTCAATGAGGCCCCCCATGAACCTGGACAGTTATCAGTGCCTTGTGAACTTCCTTGCCTGATCACATCAAGAAATACTACTAGGCCTCATTGGGAATGTGTCATCAGAAAATGACCTATTGTTTAAATCAAGTTTTTAAGTTAATGGGGTTTTGCCATCATAGTCAATGGGGGAATATTGCTAGGAGGTGAGACCCACACCTACACGGAGAACGGAGCAGGGAAAGTTGTGCAGCCGCCCTGCATTCATTTCTATGGGGGCCGCCGAAAATAGACGTGCGCTGGCTCGGCTATTTCTGTCGGCCCCACAGAAATTAATGGGAGCGGGGGCCGTGCATGCGCGGTGCACTCTCATTCACTTCTATGGGAGCAGTGGGGAGCTGCGTCTGGTGGTGGCTGGACCCTGGGAAACCCGCACCTAGGTGGGACCCGCACCTATCAGACAATGGGGGCATATCCTAGCAATATGCCCCCATTGTCTGTGATGGGAATACCTCTTTTTCTTTATTTTTCGGTGATTTTTGTTTTAATTTTCCATGTCCCTATCTATATTTTTATTCCCAAAAAAAAACTAAAATCGTTTTTGCATTGATTTTAGGGACTTTTTAACTATAGATAGGGACATGGAACTTTAAAAAAAAATCACCACAAACTCTAAAAAGAAAATGTTTAACATAAAAACTTGATTTAAACAATGTCATTTTCTGATGAAACATCCCTTTTAACATTTTGTACTGTATCACTGTTCAGGCCACAATCCCCTTCAAGGAGTTGTCTGACAGAGTTATAATAATACATAGTAACATAGTAACATAGTAACATAGTTTATAAGGCCGAAAAAAGACATCTGTCCATCCAGTTCGGCCTGTTTTCCTACAAGTTGATCCAGAGGAAGGCAAAAAAACCCTGTGAGGTAGAAGCCAGTTTTCCCCACTAGGGAAAAAAATTCCTTCCCGACTCCAATCAGGCAATCAGAATAACTCCCTGGATCAACGACCCCTCTCTAGTAACTATAACCTGTAAGATTATTACCCTCCAAAAATACATCCAGGCCCCTCTTGAACTCTTTTAGTGAACTTACCATCACCACCTCCTCAGGCAGAGAGTTCCATAGTCTCACTGCTCTTACCGTAAAGAATCCTCTTCTATGTTTGTGTACAAACCTTCTTTCCTCCAGACGCAGAGGATGGCCCCTCGTCACAGTCACAGTCCTGGGGATAAATAGATCGTGGGAGAGATCTCTGTACTGACCTCTGATATATTTATACATAGTTATTAGATCTCCCCTCAGTCGTCTTTTTTCTAAAGTGAATAACCCTAATTTTGATAATCTTTCTGGGTACTGTAGTCCACCCATTCCAGTTATTACTTTAGTTGCCCTCCTCTGAACCCTCTCCAGCTCTGCTATGTCTGCCTTGTTCACAGGAGCCCAGAACTGTACACAGTACTCCATGTGTGGTCTGACTAGTGATTTGTAAAGTGGCAGGACTATGTTCTCATCACGGGCATCTATGCCTCTTTTGATGCAGCCCATTATCTTATTGGCCTTGGCAGCAGCTGTCTGACATTGGTTTCTGCAGCTTAGATTTCTGTTCACTAAAATTCCTAGGTCCTTTTCTATGTCAGAGTTACCCAATATTTTACCATTTAGTATGTACTGGTGACTTGCATTATTCCTTCCCATATGCATAACTTTACATTTGTCAGTGTTAAACCTCATCTGCCACTTCTCTGCCCAAGCCTCCAGTCTATCCAGATCCATCTGTAGCAGTGTACTGTCCTCTTCTGTGTTAATTACTTTACACAGTTTAGTGTCATCTGCAAAAATTGATATTTTACTGTGCAAGCCTTCTACAAGATCATTAATAAATATATTGAAGAGAATAGGGCCCAATACTGACCCCTGTGGTACCCCACTAGTTACAGTGACCCAATCTGAGTATGTGCCATTAATAACCACCCTCTGTTTTCTATCACTGAGCCAGTTACTTACCCAGATACAGACATTTTCTCCCAGGCCAAGCATTCTCATCTTATATACTAACCTTTTATGTGGTACAGTGTCAAATGCTTTGGAGAAGTCCAGATATACGACATCCATTGATTCGCTGCGGTCCAGTCTAGAACTTACCTCCTCATAGAAACTGATTAAATTGGTTTGACATGACCGATCCCTCATGAAGCCATGCTGATATGGAGTAATTTGCTTATTTTCATTGAGGTACTCCAAGATAGCATCTCTTAGAAAACCCTCAAACAGTTTACCCACGACAGATGTTAAACTTACCGGCCTATAGTTCCCAGGCTCTGTTTTTGGACCCTTTTTGAATATTGGCACCACATTTGCTATGCGCCAATCCTGTGGAACACTCCCTGTCAGTATAGAGTCCTTAAATATCAGAAATAAGGGTCTAGCGATGACATTACTTAATTCTCTTAGGATACGGGGGTGTATGCCATCCGGTCCTGGCGATTTGTCTATTTTAATCTTTTTAAGACGTAGCTCTACTTCTTCCTGGGTCAGACAGGGCACTTTTAATGGGGAATTTACTTTTATATTCTGCATTTCATCTGACAGTTCATTTTCCTCAGTGAATACAGTGGAGAAAAAGATATTTAGTAGCTTCGCTTTCTCCTCATCGCTCTCTGCAACTCCCCCCTCATTACTCTGTAAGGGGCCAACACCTTCAGGTTTATACTTTTTACCATTTATATAATTAAAGAACATTTTAGGGTTAGTTTTACTTTCTTTGGCGATTAATCTCTCGGTCTCTAGTTTGGCTGTTTTTATTTGTCTTTTACATATTCTATTTTTTTCCTTGTAGTTTTTCAATGCTTCCTCGCTCCCCTCCTGTTTTAGTGATTTAAATGCTTTCTGTTTATCATTTATTGCTTTCTTTACAGTTCTGTTTATCCACATTGGTTTTTTCTTGTTCCTTAACCTTTTATTCCCATAAGGTATGTACCTCTCACAATTAGATATTAGGATGCTTTTAAAAATATCCCATTTTGTGGCTGTATTTTTATTTTTGAGGACTTTGTCCCAGTTAGTTAGGCCTATGGCCTCTCTTAGTTGGCTAAATTTAGCTTTTTTGAAGTTAGGTATTTTTGTTCCTCCCTGAAGAAACGCTCTTTTGAATGACAATTGGAAGGTTATTATATTATGGTCACTATTTCCTAGGAGTCCCCCGACCTGCACATCTGTTGTTCTGTCAGGTCTATTGGTTAATACTAAGTCCAGTATGGCCGTCCCTCTAGTCGGGTCCTGAACCAGTTGGGAAAGGTAATTGTCTTTGGTTATTTCCAAGAACCTGTTTCCTTTATGAGATATACAGGTTTCAGTTTTCCAGTCTATATCTGGGTAGTTGAAATCCCCCATAATAATGACCTCATTATGATTTGCCACCTCGTCTATTTCGTTTAGAAGTAGATTTTCTATGGGCTCTGGTATACTAGGGGGTTTATAATAAACTCCGATTAGTATTTTATTATTGTTTTTGGCTCCATTTATTTCTACCCACAGTGACTCCACATCTTCATGTCCCTCACTTATATCTTCCCGCAGTGTGGGCTTTAGACAGGACTTTACATAAAGGCAGACCCCTCCCCCTCTCCGGTTTTGGCGATCCTTTCTAAAAAGACTGTAACCATGTACGTTAACTGCCCAGTCATAGGTATCATCCAGCCATGTCTCAGTTATTCCCACTATGTCATAGTCCTCCTCACACATCACTAATTCCAGTTCACCAATTTTATTAGTCAGGCTTCTGGCATTAGTGTACATACACTTTAGAGGTCTATGTATATTTTTTAACCCCCTTTTTAAATTACTATTACCTGTGAAGTGAATATCCGGGGTTTTGGGGTTACTTTGGTTGATGTTTTCCGCAATATTCTCCCTACATTCCTCACTAATCCCAACCCCCACTAACCCCCCACTCTCCCCGACTGTGACCCACTCTCTATCTACACTATCTACCCCCTTATTAGTATTACCCCCCACCCTCCCCCCAGATCCTAGTTTAAAAGCTCCTCCAGCCGTCTAACCATTTTTTCCCCCAGGGCAGTTGCACCCTCCCCATTAAGGTGCAGCCCGTCCCTACTGTAGAGTCTGTAGCCGACAGAGAAGTCGGCCCAGTTCTCCATGAACCCAAACCCTTCCTTCCTGCACCAGCCTCTGAGCCACTTATTTAACTCCCTAATCTCCCGTTGTCTCTCTAGTGACGCTCGTGGCACTGGTAGTATTTCTGAAAACACTACCTTGGAGGTCCTGGACTTGAGCTTCTCTCCTAGTTCCCTAAAATCATTTTTAAGGACCTTCCATCTCCCCCTGACTTTGTCATTGGTGCCAATGTGTACCATGACCGCCGGGTCTTCCCCAGCCCCACCCAGCAATCTGTCAATCCGATCCGCGATATGCCGAACCCGAGCACCCGGGAGACAACACACTGTTCGGCATTCACGGTCTCGGCGACAGATGACCCTGTCTGTCCGCCTAATAATAGAGTCCCCTACCACCAGCATCTGTCTGGCCTTTGCTGCTCTCCTTTTCCCATCCTTCCTGCAGCGGTCATCCTCCTGGTTTCTAGGAGAAATGCCCTGCTGCAGTGTCGCTGGTCCTAGGCTTTCATCCCTAATATCAGCCAAACAGGCATATTTACTAGGGTGTTCCAGCTCAGGACTAGCCTCCCTGGCACTTTTCCCTCTACCCCTCCTTACTACATTAACCCAACTGCTGACCTTATAGTCCTGCTCTTGCCCATCTCCTCCCTCCTCCTCTTCACTGGCCCCAGCCAGTGCCTGCACTGTGAGGTCTAAGCCTCTCTCCAGGTGTTCAATGCGCCTAAGTATGCCAAGCTGCTTATTTAGATCCAAGATCCGGGCTTCCAAATATGCAACGTGATTGCATCTAGTGCAAATGTATTCACCCTCGAATGGCTCTTCAAGGCATGCATACATTGCACAGGACACACACTTAGTAGCATTGTCCATGGAGCACCTGCTAGATGGGGATATACAGTACAGAAAAAAAAAAACAGTAAATATATGATTAGGGTTTGCTGTAGCTGGAGGACTACAAATCAAGTTAACACACAAGGAAAATCACTCCAACCTTACTTTTTGCTCCTGGTCTTAAACTCCGGTTTTTTAACTCCACTTATACACAGCCCACTTACAAAGCAAGCCCAAAGTCAGAGCAAGCTCTATAAGAGTTTAGCTATGTAATTTATAGCCCCTGGGATTGCTAACCACTCCCCTTCACCAGGTACACAGCAGAGAAAAAAAAATGGGTTTAAATGGTATTACCAAATGCAACCAAATACAAGCACTAAACAAACAAAGAACTTTGCAATAAACTATAGACAGTTATTTGCAGTCACTCCCACAAATTCACACTCAGTACCAGAACTCCGGTTTTTTAACTCCACTTATACACAGCCCACTTACAAAGCAAGCCCAAAGTCAGAGCCCAAAGTAATAACAAAAATAACATCATCCTGAACCCCCCTAGATTCCAGCGCTGCAGCTCCTCTTCTCCCTGTTACTGCAGCGACTTTGTACTGTATACCACACATGACCTCTGTCCCTCAGTATATGGCACGAGACCACTGAGGCCAGTACTTGGTTGCAGTGGTCATGGGCAGTATACGCCATGTGACTGCTGTAGTCAGAATAGTAAAGCTCATTAGGGACATGATGGGTGGCGGTTCTGGGATGGAAGGTGTTCTGAACAGGGAGTGTCATTTTTTTATTATTATAACCCTGCCCCACTGATTGCTTAAATATTATTTTGGACAACAAGTGGTCAAACCTGTTCACACCACTCATGGCTCAGACTTGGCACCAGTGTGCTTTATTTGCCCAATAATGTTGCAGGTGAGTTATCACATTTATAACCCAGTTATTTTCCTGATGAATCTTTGAATGGGCAACAGAACACATAAGGAGACACACACACTGATATGCATTTACACAGTCAGATATACATATATGTACACTCATACACACTCTTGCATATCGTCTGACAGATGTCTCATTTAGGCAGTCTTCTCAGCTGCCAGATTCAATTACATAGTTCCAGGGGCGTAGCTAAAGGCACATGGGCCCAGTTCAGCTTGTCAGTTGCCCCATGTCAGACCTCAGATCAGACAATAACACAAATAAACAAACTTACCTCTCCTGCCGCTCTTCTCCCTGTCCTGGCTGTCTCCCCGCTCTCACCTCTTCCAGGGGCCCACGCTGCAGTCACCTGACCTCCTGCAGCGTCAGGTCAGAGTGTGCTCCGTACGTCCTGACACTGCAGGCAGTCAGGACACAGCAGCACCGGCCTCAGGAAGAGTGAGCAGGAGGAGGGGTAAGTACTGTACAGCTCTACCAGCGCTTCACTCCCCCTCCTCCTGCATTCTCACTTGTATTCCCTTTATAAGATGTACTGCATCTTATAAAGGGAAAAGTAGAGCACCACTGGCATGGGGGGCCCTCTGGGCCCTCCTGGCTTATGGGCCCGGTCGCAATTGCGACCGCTGCGACCCCTATAGTTACACCAGTGCATAGTCCCATCCCAGGACAGCAGTGCAGGTGGTCAGAAGCATAGATAAAAGATCAGATGATAAGCAGCTGCAGAGATCCTGATAAGAAGTGGGACACAGGACTGCAGGGACAGCTTCCATGTCCTGACCTAACCTGCTGCCTCTCTGCAAGGTGTCCTGAGCCTTCTCCTCTCCTCTGCAACCCAACACCTGGAGGAAGTTCCTGTTGCTGCACATAAGGTGCAGAAAAGTTACAGGGCAGGACACACCTTGCTTAAGTAAAATCTGACTCTTGAGGATGCTAGTAAATGACCCCCATTGTGTGTTGGCCAGACTGGTCCCCTTGACATCAGGGGGCCCCCGTAGAAGCTGCTACTGCTACTGTTGTAGTTATGCCCCTGGACATGATAAATAACCCTTCATCAGATGTAATTTAGCTGGGGTTGTATACTTTCTTATTTGTCCATATTTGTCAATATGTATTGGCTGGGCATCTAGATAACTGAGGAGAACAAGAGTACATGGATCGAGGATTGTGGCTGAAAAAGAGACTTAAAGGGTTTCTGTCACCAGAAATCACCCTATTAAACCAAGTGTCATTTGCAATGAGCAAATGACACTTGATGACAGTAATGTTAGTCTCATATTTCTCCGTCCAGCAGTTTAGCCAAAAAATACGTTTTTATAATATGCAAATGACCTCCCCTAGGTGCAGTAGGCGTGAACCTGCACCTAGGAGAGGCCGTAATAACGCCTCTTACCACACCTCCGTAGCGCTGATTGACAGGGCCGGGCAGCCAGCTCTTTCGGCTCCTGGCCCTGTACGATCCCGAAATCCCGCGCCTGCGCACTGCGGTAGTACATCCGTGCACGCGCGTTGAGAGCCGGCTGCCGCCCGGGTCCCGGCTCCTTCGTGCGCGGATGTACTACCGCAGTGCGCAGGCGCGGGATTTCGGGATCGTACAGGGCCAGGAGCCGAAAGAGCTGGCTGCCCGGCCCTGTCAATCAGCGCTACGGAGGTGTGGTAAGAGGCGTTATTACGGCCTCTCCTAGGTGCAGGTTCACGCCTACTGCACCTAGGGGAGGTCATTTGCATATTATAAAAACGTATTTTTTGGCTAAACTGCTGGACGGAGAAATATGAGACTAACATTACTGTCATCAAGTGTCACTTGCTCATTGCAAATGACACTTGGTTTAATAGGGTGATTTCTGGTGATAGAAACCCTTTAAAGGGTTATTCTCATTTTAGACAATGGGGTCATATCGCTAGGATATGCCCCCATTGTCTTATAGGTGCGGGTCCCACCGCTGGGACCCGCACCTATTTCCAGAACGGAGCCCCCGAACTGAATGAGGGCGCACTGCGCATGCGCAGCCGCCCTCCATTCATTTCTATGGGGCCGCCGAAAATAGGAGGGCTCGCTCGCTCAACTTCCGTCGGCTCCATAGAAATGAATGGGAGCGCACCGCGCATGCACGGCCCGGCTCCCATTCATTTCTATGAGCGGCGCGGGGAGCTGCGCCTGGTGGTGGCCGGACCCCCGGAAACCTGGGGTCCTCCAGGCGCAGCGCTCCCCGCTCCGTTCTGGATATAGGTGTGGGTCCCAGCGGTGGGACCCGCACCTATAAGACAATGGGGGCATATCCTAGCGATATGCTCCCATTGTCTAAGATGAGAATACCCCTTTAAGGGCTCATGCACACGAACGTATTTTTTTTCCATGTAAGTTGCTCTGTGTGCATTTTGTTTCTTGTATGTCCGTTACGCAAAAAAAATAGAAAATGTCCTATTATGGACAAGGATAGGACTGTTCTATTATGGGCCAGCTGTTCCGTTCCTCAAAATACGGAATGCACACGGATGTCATGCGTATTTCTTGTTCTTGCAGATCCATGTTTTGCGGACTGCAAAATACATACGGTTGCGTGCATGAGGCCTAAGGGTGTATTAAGGACCCCAATGCTGCAAGCAATTGTCGGGAAGGAAGCATTCCCTCCCGGCAGTCACCAGATCGCTAGCAGAGGACATCACTGCTATTACATGCAGCGAAGTCCTCCACAGCTTGGGGATGATCGTTCACTATGCCATCGCTCGTTCACATGCAGGACGGCGGTTTACTGGCGGCAGATCTAGATTACATAGATCTGAATTGAAAGATCTGAATTGCCCAATGAACAAGCGTTTGACTCGTTCATTGGGAAATTGGAGGCAGTATTACACTGCCAAATAATCAAGCGTTCATATAATAATATACCCTTTAGTGGTATTGATATTATCCACCCTAGTATTAAGGGGAGGGAAAAGATTTTGGGCCCCAAAAAGAATGTAAATTGATGACCACTCTAAGGTTAATGGTATGAATGGGACTGAAGAGCGCATTCCTCTGATCAATTTATGCTTTTAATATTTTTCTTATTACACGTAATGTTTTCTTCTGTTTGGTATTTATTGCAAGGTACATCTTGACATGTCGTTTGTATTTTATTACCCTACTCACCCATTGTGTTGTCATTTACAGATATAATATATGTTGTATTCTGGTGTTTTCTCTCCTTATGCCCAGATTTAGTCATGATGACTGGTGGAAATATGCATATTAACCAACATTTATTCAGATTTACAACAAATGATCATTGCCCACATGTAGTAGAAAACTGCTACTGAGCTTCCTCAAAAACCCAGATGCAGATGATCAGGCCAGGTATCGATAACGAACATTCATATGAATGCTCTTTCCCGAAAATTGACCTATGTATTGAGATCCATCATTCATAGTCAATGGGGACAAACTGAACTGAATGGAACATAGTGCACCAGAATGCATCCTGTTCCATTTTGTTGCATTCTCATGACGCACACAAAAGCGCGGAAAGCAGTGTTTTAGAGTGCGTCATGGGATACGGAGCAAGATGTTTTCTCGGACACAAAAGAAAATGGATCCGGCGCCCATTAACTTACATTGGTTCCGGGTCTGCCTTGGTCACATTAGAGATAATACAACCAGATCCGTTCATAACAGATGCAGACGGTTGTATTATCCTAAGGCTACTTTCACACTAGCGTTTTATAATTCCGGTATTGAGTTCCGTCTTAGGGGCTCAATACCGGAATAAAACGCTTCAGTTTTGTCCCCATTCCTTGTCAATGGGGACAAAACTAAACTGAAGACAACGGAATGCTCCAAAAGCATGCATCCAGGCATCCGCACCAAGACGGATCCTTCATGACCCCCAATGAAAGTCAATGGGGACGGATCCGTTTGGTGTGACACAATGGTGAACGGATCCGTCCTCCATTGACTTTCAATGGAGTTCATGATGGATCCGTCACCTGCACACATACAGACATACACTCATACAGACATACACATAAACATGCACAGACATATACACATACAAATACACATACATACTTACATGCTCCTGGCAGGTCTCCACAGCGCAGGAGGAGCAGGACGGCGCACACATAGGACAATTCCACCCGGCGCCCAGCAGAGGGCGCTGTGGGGAATCGTCCTATGTGCGCGCCGTCCTGCTCCTCCTGTGCTGTGGAGACCTGCCGGGAGCATGTAAGTATGTATGTGTATATGTCTGTGTGTGTGTGTATGTATTATGTGACATGTGTGGGGCCGGAGCGCGGTTCCGGCCCCACACATGTCCCTGCAGCAGCACGGATCCGGCGGCACCCTTCACCTGCCGGATCCGTGCTGCTGCTAGTGTGAAAGAGGCCTAACTGAAGCGTTTTTGCTGATCCATGAAGGATCCAGCAAAAACGCTGAAGTAGCCTATCTGTGCCACCTATGAACTGGCAAGCGCTGTTATTCCGGTTGATTGCATCGTTCAGGCTGCACCAAAAATCATCATTTCTTAAAGGGAGTCTTTCACCTGTTTTTTACCTATATAACTAAGAGCACTGCCCCACAGAAGATTGCAGACACATCCCAGACATACTTGTGTGCACTGTGTGTCTGTATTACATGTCCAGGAAAAGCACTTTTAGGCTACATGCACACGACCGTATGTTTTTTGCGGTCCGCAAAAAAAACGGATGACGTTCCGTATGGCATCAGTGTTTCCGTTTTTTTGCGGATCCATTGTAACAATGCCTATCCTTGTCCGCAAAATGGACAAGAATAGGACATGTTCTATTTTTTTTGCGGGGCTACGGAACGGACATACTGATGCGGATAGCACACGGTGTGCTGTCCTCATTTTTTGCTGACCCATTGAAATGAATGGGTCCGCATCCTATCCGCAAAAAAACGGAACGGACGCGGAAACAAAATACGTTTGTGTGCATGAGGCCTTTTTCTGCAGGAAAACAGCTCCCAAGTGCCTGGCTCTACTGCTGCTGCAAACCAGACTGAAGAGGGGAGAGCTGTTTTAGCTGCTCTTATCTTGGGTTTGCTAGCAGATAGAAAAAATGCCAAGCTTTTAAATTATACCAAAACCACAGCATTATATCCAGTATATCAGAAGATATAGCTGTTAGAAATCGATTCAGGAGAGAAAGCTGTTTTTAGTTTCACTTTCAGCTGGGCACTTGGGAGCTTTTTTCCTGCAGAATAAAAGTGCTTTTTTCTGAACATGTAATACAGACACACAGTGCACACAAGTATGTCTGGGATGTGTCTGCAATCTTCTGTGGGGCAGTGCTCTTAGTTATATAGGTGAAAATGAGGTGAAAGACTCCCTTTAAGGAGGCTGCATGAGGATGAGGATCGTACATTGCCGATCGTTGCTTTTTATAAATGCAGCTAATGAGAAGGCAATGATTGGCAATATAACCCTCCGTCCCAATCATCATCTGATCTATCAACCTGTGTAAAATGCCCAAAGAGAGAGTTGTCTGGAGCAATTCCACATGACACTTCTATAGACACCTATTTTCTAAACAAAAGCAAAAAAAAAAAAAGCTCAAGTGATATACAAAGGAAACCATATAAAATGTAAACGAGTTCTCTGTTTTTTGTCTGTTTTATTTGCTTAACAATTCTTTTCCTGGTTATAAGGAAATCCCAGCAGGCGACTGATGTGTGAAACAAAAGCTGGCTTAATGGGTAATAGGGCTCTATAGGCTACAACTGATAATAGACCGGGATCAGAGACAGAAGCACGGACATAACCACTAACACATTGTGACTGTCAGCCTTTCTGCCCCCTATTGACAGAATCTAGGCAGAGCTGTGTGCAGGAGACCCCTGAGGCTCCACACTGCAGAGCCAGAGGCACTTTTTGTGCCCCTTTATGGGGCTCAATAATGTATGTAGCAACTCCTGTAGGAGAGAAATCACCTATAAGGCCTCCTGCACACGACTGTATTTTTGGTTCCTGTCTGATCACCATTTTTTGGAGATCGCACACAGACTCATTCATTTGTATGGGTCTGCAAAAAAACAGATGTGATCCATGTGCTGTCTGCATCTGTGCGTTTGGGCCTCAAATTATAGAACCTATCCAATTCTTGTCCATTTTGCGGACAAGAATAGGTTTTTTTTTACAGTGGGGATGCACATGGACTGCATATGTGTTTTGCAGATCCGCTATTTGTGGACAGCAAAACGGATACGGTCATGTGCAGGAGGCCTAATACATACCGTATTTTTCGCCCTATAAGACGCACTTTTTTCCCCCCAAAAGTAGGGGGAAAAATGCGGTGCGTCTTATAGGGCGAATACAAGTGAGCGCTTCCATAAGGAAGCGCTCACTTGTACGTAGGGACCCCCATCAGACCTCAGATCAGCCCACCCAGCCACTTAAAGACCATACTTACCTGTTCTGCGGCAGCGCAGAACAGGTAAGTATGGTCTTTAAGTGGCTGGGTGGGCTGATCTGAGGTCTGATAGGGGCACAAGACGCTGATCTGAGGCGTGAAGGGGCACAAAACGCTAATCTGAGGTCTGATGGGGGCACAATATCATAATATGAGGTCTGTTGGGGGCACAATATGATAATATGAGGTCTGTTGGGGGCACAATATGCTAATCTGAGGTCTGTTGGGGGCACAATATGCTAATCTGAGGTCTGTTGGGGGCATATTCTGCTGATCTGAGGTCTGATGGGGGCACATTCTGCTGATGTGAGGTCTGATGGGGGCACATTCTGCTGATATGAGGTCTGATGGGGGCACATTCTGCTGATGTGAGGTCTGATGGGGGCACATTCTGCTGATGTGAGGTCTGATGGGGGCACATTCTGCTGATCTGAGGTCTGATGGGGGCACATTCTGCTGATCTGAGGTCTGGTGGGAGCACAGTGAGATGGTATGGGGGCACAGGGGGCTGATATGGGGGTCTGATGTGATGTCCTTAAATTTATGGGCAGTCTGATAAGAGGATCTGATGAAAAATATTTTTTTCTTATTTTCCTACACTAAAACCTAGGTGCGTCTTATGGGCCGGTGCGTCTTATAGGGCGAAAAATACGGTAATTTAGTGGAGCATTAACAATAATGTTTTTGCCAAGTTCACAGGGAAATAAACAGAAAATAAGTTCTGTATGACTCTGGATAAAATTGGATGAATAAAGAGGTTCTCTATGGGTGCTCTATTACACTCCAAACATTATAGAATTCATTTGAGACTTCTTACTCTCACACACAAAGCTCTCCTCCATAGATCTCCTCCCTCGTCTACCAGTACTCCATTCTGTCAATGGTTTACTACTAACATCCTCCACAATCCAAACCTCTCACTCCCTGAGGCTACATTCACACGGCAGTGAAAAACAGACGTGTGACAGAGGTTTTTTTTTAATGCCTGTCACACGTCCGTTTTAAGAACAATGGCAGTCTATGGGGTTATTCACACAGCAGTGAATAACGGATGTCAAAAAATAGAACATGTTCTATTTTGTCTATTTTCAGCGACCAACAGCCTCCATCCAATTGAATGGGACCGTATTTAACGTCAGTTTCTCAGAAAAGCATCTGTTGAAAACAGACCGTTTTCCCGTTTTTAACAGACATTTCTTCACGGTCGTGTTAATATAACCTTAGGCTGTCCGCATCCGTTATTCCGTTCTGTGGCCCCGCAAAAAAAATAGAACATGTCCTATTCTTGTTCGCATCTGTGAACACGAATAAGAATTTCTATCATAGGGCTTGCCGCTCCGTTCCACAAAATGCAAACCGCACGTGGCCAGTATCTGTGTTTTGCAGATCCACAATTTGCAGACTGCAAAATATATAAATGGTAGTCTGAATGAGCCCTAAGGCCCAACACCCACAGTTTTAGGCGCTTCCCTATCCTTTTTTTAGTGTGGCCTATCACATCCCCTAATCTACCTCTTCTCCATCCACCTCTCCAACATTATTCCTCAGATCCTTTCATCCAACACTCTCCACCACAACCAATCCACTCAGAAGCACTGCAGATTTCGGCTGGTGAATAGCTCATGCAGCTTTATATCTTCTCCCTTATTTAGTTAAGGGGGTATAACGGTTATGACAAGTTATCCCCTATCCACAGGAAAGGGGATAACTATCAGATCAGTGGGGTCCTAGAACGAGGGCCCCGTACCCTGTGGAGCCCCCCCTGAAATGGATTGAGCAGCTGGTTGGACAAGTGAGCATACAAAGACCAACTGAAACAAATGGGTCAGGATTCAGTCTGGACTAGCTTGCATGAAAGAGCCCATAGGGTAAATTAACAGCCACAATGTGGCTCTACTAGTAAACTTTCTTCAAGGGTGAACCTTAACTGTGAAATACCAGCTTCATAATCCGTATTGTTAATTAGTCAGAATAAAAATGTATTTTAAAATCACATATTGCACTATATAAATAATACACGTACTCCTCCATACAAACAGATCAGATGACAACCAGTCAAAATCAACCTGGAAAATGCTAATCATGGTATCAGGAGAAGATAACTTGCTGTGTGACACCAAGTCCATGTCAACCCAATGGCCAATAGCAGGCAAAATATCCAGTCCCCAATAAAGGTTGTATCAATGGTCGGACCATGTCCAGGCCATGTCACAGCTTTGTTAGAAGAATAAGGCATATTGTAGTAGATATAATAGTCAATAAATTAATCTATAACATGCCCTCTGCAGTACAACGTCATCTGTCCTCCACAGGACGCTGGTCTCTTGCTAGTCCTCACGGAGCTTCTGTAGTATGAGTTTTAGCTGCTCCTGGACGGTTTCACAGAAATCACAAGTCTTATTGGTTATATCCCAGGTCATATTGGTGATTATCGTGGCTAAGCATTCCTGAGCTAAGTTCAGATCTTGATCAAACCTCCGGTCGTCCGTCTGGAGAGCCATATGTGTGCAGATGTTTCTGAACTCTATGCTGTCCTGGGGGGAAAAACAAATCATATATAATTTAAAGGGATGGTTCACACGTTATCATAACCTCATCATAGCTTCATAAGCAGACAAATTACAATTCATATTAAATATTCTCATTTATTATCAGCAATATGACAATAGAGGTAGAAGCCACAAGGAAATCACATTCTTGAAATATTGCCTGTAGCTTATTAACAGACATGGGCTCTTTTAGGAAGCCTGTGTCTGATGTGGTCTAATGGCCAAGAGCCCCACCGATCCTGAGATCGGAGATGCCCCTTCACCTTTTCTGCTGGGGAGGTGACCTGACCACTCACTCTCTGTTATAGGAGTTGTCTGGACTTGGAGCTGACAAACCCCTTGATCTGGACCTGTGCCCCTGAACTTGAAAAAACGTGCCCCGTTTCTGACTGCTTCTGGTCCGCATAGGACCAGGAAGAAGCTGGGTCCCATTACTGTTGTGGCTAATCACAGGCCTCAGCAGTCACAGCGGCTTGAATGCTACATCACAGCAGTAATGTACTGTTTGAGCCTCTGGGACAACTGAGGCCTGTAATTGGCCGCAGCGGTAATGAGAGAAAGCCGCTTCTTAGTCCTATGGGGACCGGAAGCAGCCAAGAATGGAACAGAAGCAGGACTGCGGACAGGACAGTCTTCCTTTTTTCCACGTTTAGGGGCTCACAACCCCTTAAAGACACTTATAGCCTGTGGGTCTGTGTGATAGACTGCCCCATGTACAATAGCATACCTCCCAAGTGTTCCACCATTTGGTGGGACAGTCCCTCTTTTTGACCCAAGTCCCTCTGTCCCTCTTTGCTCCTTAAATGTCCCTCTTTTAGGTCTGCGGTACAGAATTGCATTATTACATTTACAACATTGATCCAGAATGTGTTTCTCTGGTTCTTATCTATATATTAAAGCCCACCGTGCATATTATTTCATTATTTGATGCAATTTGGATTTTAGAAATGTTTATATTCAGATAATTTTCGCGCTATTGTATAAAAAAACTAAGTATTTAAATATGCAGGAAAATAGGATCTTTCACACAATAAACCATAAGTGTCCCTCTTTGACCATCCAAAAAGTTGGAAGATATGCAATAGGGTCACCAACTACTATCTAATATATATGGGCAGCTTTTACTTCATTGGATCTACAGTATAAACAGCTTTATGTACTTTATGTTATCTATACAGGCCACTGTCTTCTGTCAAAAGAACACTGACAATAGACTGATTAGATAAGATTTCCATAGACTGATTAGACAGACCGTTACAAACGGCAGCAACCATCATCTAAGAAGTCTTTGTAAATTATTAAGCCTATCAAAGTTTTTGTATGCACAGTGACAAGATTTAGATTTAGGTCTAGTGCTTTCCATTGAAACAGTAGTGACAATCATGATAACTACAGCTGGTCTGAGCTTTCTACATAAAGCAAATGCAGAAAATATGGGGCGAGAAAAACATTCCTACATTGAACTGAAAAAAAAAACCACTCAAGCGTCCAGGTCCATGCGGCTGCATTTGCAAAATATAGGTTTTGTCTTATCTCTCTCTGCAACATACGGATCGCGGACCACTTGAAGTCAAAGGGTCCGCACTGCAATGCAGGGTGCATGCAGCTGGTGTCCGTATTTTGTGAATTTGCAGTTTGTGGTCCACAAAATGGACACAGACGTGTGATTGCTTCCTAAGGGCTCATTCACACGACAGTAAAAAATGGCCGTCTAAGTAGCGGCCGTCACATGGCCATTTTTAGCACCAATGAAAGCCTATGGGGCTATTCACATGGCCGTTTTTTTTAACGGCCAGTGAATAGCGTCCATCCAGAAATAGGACATGTCCTATTTCTGGGCCGTTTCAACGGGCCGACTGCCCCATTGAAATGAATGGGGCCGTTTTTAACGGTCGATTGACAGGAGTGCTATGGCCACTCACTCTACCCACTTGCTCGCGCTGCACAGTCTCTGGTTTCTTCATTGAGCAGGCCCTGCCGTTGGACCTGCGTTATGCGCAGTGACGTCACCACGTTGGCGCGCGCAGTGACATCATCGCGCACATCGCAGGTCCTGTGCTTGAAAGAGAGAAGAGACTGCTGCAACGCAAGCAATTGGATAAGGTGAGGTTGTTTTTTTTAAATCATCAAAAAGCAGCTGTGGGGGCATTTATTTAAACCATGGGGGAAATTATTTAAGATGGTGGCCTACATGGGGGACATTATTAAAGTTGGGAACATTTAAAAAAATTCCTACACTATGGGGGACATTATTTTACCAGGAGGCTTACATGGGGGACATTATTTTACCAGGAGGCCTACATGGGGGACATTATTTTACCAGGAGGCCTACATGGGGGACATTATTTTAGCTGGGGCACTATAAAAAATTATTTACACCGCGGGGGACATTATTTTAGGGGCACTATGGAGGACGTTATGGGAATCATGGGGGTCATGATTATAGTTGGGGGCAAGAAATAACTGCCAATCCAATTCATCAATTTTTCATGTCTGTTTTTAATGGATGCACACACTGATGCAAAATGGCCATGAAAAACTGACAGTGTGTCCGTTTTTAACGGACGTTTTTTTTCACTGACGTGTGCATATAGCCTTAAGCAGCAAATACCTTCCTGACTAACTCCAATGCTCAGCCATACAGTTTCTGGACTCCCTCTCTGGAGTACTGTGGTTTTCTCTCTGTGGATCTTTCAGAGATAGTTATTCTCTGGGATGAAGGTCTTGTTCTCTGAGGAATCCAAAAAGAAATAACAGCAAAATGTAGACAGCACATCCTATTTAAAGCTGGTGTTTATTCTAGATGCAACGTTTTGGCTGAAAAGCCTTTGTCAAGAATGCTTCAGCCAAAACGTTGCATCTGGAATAAAGACCAGCTTTAAAGGGGTTCTCCAAGTTAAATTTATTGATGACCTATCCTCAGGATAGTTCATCAATATCAGATCAGCAGGGGTCTGACACCCGGCACCCCCGCCGGTTAGCTGTTTGAAGAGGAGGCGCGCGCCGTATCAGCGCTGCCTTCTCTTCACTGTTTACATCCTAGCCGTAATGGGGGTAGTGGTAAGTGGGTGTAATTACACCTCTCCACCCTATTCATTTCAATGGGAAGGATCGCTCCCATACAAGTCTATGGGAGTGATTCTTCCCATTAAAATGAATGGGGCGGTTAGGTGTAATTACACCTACTCACCACTACGTATGTTACGGCGAGCATGTAAACAGTGAGGACGAGGCAGCGCTGGTACGGCGTGCACCTCCTCTTCAAACAGCTGATCAGCTGGGGTGTCGGAACCCCGCTGATCTCATATTGATGACCTATCCTGAGGATAGGTCATCAATATATATAACTTGGAAAACCCCTTTAAATAGGACGTTCTGTCTCCATTTTACTATTTCCTCTTTTTGGATTGTCCGGTGATTATGTGAAGCTGACCTCTTTCCCTGGAGACGTGCACCCACCACCTATGCAGTAGGAGTGCTATCCTTATCTATACTGAATTGTTCTCTGAGGAGTGAGCACATGTAGCTTCTCTCACTTCCTCAGCTATAAACTGACTGACTGAACAAAGGGAGGATCTAAGTCCAACTCCTGGCTTCCTACAGGGGCAGAGTTAGGATTATTAACCTGGACGGATCCATACAAAGTTATATGGGTTATACAATACATCAAATAGCATTAAAAAACAATTTGCAAGTGTCCTATTCCTGGGGTCCTGCACGTAGTACCTCAAACATTTCTGCAAAGAAGCTATAAGGCAGAACTTCCTTTAGAGCAACCTAGGCACAATATTAGAGTTCACTTAAGAAGCCATAAAAGAGGGTTCCCCTCTAAGAACCAGAACAGAAAGACTGTAAGAGCAACCCCCATTCTGGGAACTTGAGTCACTCACGTTTTGCATGGAAGGCCATTCATCTGAATGACTGCAATGTAATCCTACAATTCCCCCCCAAGTTGTCAGACTCTTATGCTATTTCCTAGGAAAATATCATAAAGATGTTTTCCAGATGAGCAGCAATACCCCACACACACCTCTCCCTTGTACAATAAATGATCTGTACTTACTTTGAGCTGCATAGAAAATTGATGGTCTAAAGGCAAGTGGTCCAGAATATTTTCTTCCACCACTAGAAGTGACAGAGTAGACCGTGCGACTCTGGAAAGACGATTCCTTGAAGCCTTTTGTGCCAGTGTAAGTGATCTAGTAGAAGAGATTGATGCCGTATCTGACCCCTCTAAGTCCAGCTCCACATCAGTCAGTCTAGCAGGGGGTCTGGTGTAGCACAGGCTACTGCCTGATGCCCCCTCCACAAGGTAGATGTTGTTGCACCTTATACCCCTCTCCTCCAGAAGCGTGATCAGTGTGGTGAAAGCCTTGGTTTGGTGGCTGAGCACATCTCTCACTAGTGCTGGTCCAGGCATTTCCAGGGTGTCTTCTTCTCAGCTGCTGGATGTAAATGACAAGAGAAATGAGAGAAGCCTGACTTTATTCCAACATCTCGGCATGTGGTCCACGCTTGCATTGTGTAACCTGAGACGTTGGGTGACCTTAGTCCTCTCACACAGCCAGGATAGGATGCTCCTCTTTAGTAGGCAGGCTGTGCATTTACATCTTGCATAATAATATATTACAGGAACCTGGGTTATCTTATCTGACGCTGCAAATTCACAAGGAAGTTGCTGCACTTCACACAAGTCATGAGTTTCAAGAACACGCATCATTGCCATTCTACTGCAACATGTCCTTGTCACTAATGCTGATTCAGCGGTTATATCTTGGACCAAATAAACTAATATTCATTTGTATTAGCATTTTATCAATGGGTTACATGGATATTGAACTGTAAATGAAGACGTTAGAGGAAAGCTAGCCATGGTCTTTAGGTATTTGTTGGCTGATCTGGATAACTGTGTTGAGATTTGCTCATACGATCTCATATGGCTCACTATAAACATACTGGATCTGCCAACAAATGTTGAAGACCGAAAGACGCATGCCACACAAAGGCCACTCTAAGAGGGTCACACTGCCTAATGGCTCCCTTAGACGAGTAGATAATAGTTCAGGGCAGACGACTGATGGCACAAGTGAGCTACTGACACAACGCCAATGATAACGACAAGCATTTAGATGTGCAAATTTGTTCATATTCGATCATATACTCGCTTAAACGAAGATTGTTGACTGTGTTCAGAGAGGTCCAGTCATTGTGTCTATCGGCAAAAGGTTGATGCACATCTACATTACCGAAATTTATTAATGATAAACGATAATTAAATTCTTCCCATCAACGATTTCACGAGCACCGAACAAACGTTTTTAGTAAAATCATTCAGCCCCTATGAGCATTCACATTACACGATGATTGTCCACTACGAATCACTAGGGTTAAAATAGCAAAGATTATCTAGTTGACTAAATGAGCCTTAAAGGGGTATTCCCATCACAGACAATGGGGGCATACCCCCATTGTCTGATAGGTGCGGGTCCTGCACCTACAATGAGAACGGAGCGGGGAGAGCTGTGGCTGGAGGAACCTGGGTTTCCTGGGGTCCGGCCACCACCAAGCGCTGCTCCCTGCTGCTCCCATACAAGTGAATAAGAGCGAACCGCGCATGCAGGGGCGGATTGGCCATAGACCTTACAGGGAAGTTCCCTGGTGGGCCGATGCCCAGGGGGCTGCCTGAGCCCTCCTCACAGCTGGCCAGTGGCAGTTTTTAGGGATGTATTTTGTGCTGCTGGCAGTATTCTGTGATGGACTGTGGTATTTGGCTCTGTTGGGGTGGTATACTGTGCCACAATATTGTATTTATTTCCCTGCCTTCCATCAATTTGGACTCGACTACAAAACGGGGCCACTTTTAGTATTTTTTTCCAGGGCCACTTTAAGTTTCCAGTCCGACCCTGCGCGCATGCGCGGCCCCTGCTTCCATTCATTTCTATGGGGCCGACGGAAATAGCCGGTGGCCCCATATAAATGAAAGGAGGACGGCTGCGATATGCCCTCATTGTCTGTGATGGCAAAACCCCTTAAAGATCTGCAATGTGAACTCTGCTCTGGTCACTGTGTCCGACATATATGCTGGCTTTCGGCTGGATGAAAAAGACTAAATACAGCATTTTTTATCCAGCCGAAAGCCAACATTTATGTCGAAAAGTGTCTGGATCGCCACTGGATCCTATTATAGTGAATGAAGATCTGGCGGTGCACAGTGGTATCCCTCTATGCCGGATACATGTTTCTTCGTCAGAACAGACTGCCTGACTTCACATGCTGATGTGAATGCAGCTTAAAAGGCCCTTTGGACGGACCGAGAATCCCGCAGAAAACGAGCGTTCATAGGAATGCCCATTAACGATTATCTGGCAATGTAAATGTGCCACAAATTACCACCAATTATAATACATTGTTCTTGCTTGCCCCGTGTAAAGGGCCGTGAAGTCATGCAACTTTTTCCAACAGAATACAATACACTTTATAATGACTTTTACTAGAGGGCTAATTTCATTCAAGAAAACCAGATACATCCAAAGATCCATAGATGGCATCTCTAAACAAACACTGCCCTGTAATAAGAGTACGGATGTGTTCGCTTTATGTACACTTAGCATGTACTGTGGGGCACACTTATTAAGACCTGCGTTTTAGACGCCGATCTTAATAAACCGCTAAGCTGGCAGTGATTCCGCCGAAGTTATGAAGAGGCCAGATCCTCCGTCAGTTCTAAATGTAAGAACCTTATGGCAGATATATACCATAGGATAAATCGCAGTCTTCTGTTTGCGGTATACCATCAAACTGAGAGCGGTAGCGTGATGTGAACAGGCCCTAAATACTCAGCTATACATAGATAGGAAAGATTTGTTGGTGAATAGCAGGTATAATCATTATATTTCCTTACCATATATCACCATAGTTTCTCGGTTGAAAATTGCTGAAGTCCAAGTGTTGCTGCCTGGTCTTTGTACATCAGAATGACACAGGATTAGCATTCGGCTGTTACTCAGCTCAGATAATTATATTCCGTTTTATCACGAAGGTGCAGTGTAAATAAAGCAAGCTAACACAACTGGTTAGGGGAGTAAAGCAGAAGGACGGACGTGTGCTCCGAAAGATTCATCACTAAAACGTGAAGGGAGGGTAAATAGGGCAGCACTCATCAGACAAGCTGGAATTTCATAACACATTAGTTCACTGGATCATGCAATCATCTGTCCATTGATGGGACTTCACAGTGAAGGCACGTTATACACAATAGGCAATTTATTGTAAAATAAAAATAAGGTATTTCTGTGACCTCTGGCTGTGTAACTACAACTTTCATTTGCATTTACACATAAAGAAGAAAGAGGGAATATGAGGGTTATTCCTCTTCTTCATCAATATCCAAATAAATCACAGAAAAAATATTTAATGCACTAACAAAATAGAGGCAAACAATATATACTGTATAAACTAAGCCCTCATTCTGATATGATAAAATCTGAGACTCTCAGCCAATATATTTTGATCAAAACACATCTGTGCCCACCTACCAGTTCCAAGGTGATCTCAGTCAGTATGTCACACAGTACATACATACACATAAACATACACACACATATACACAGACAAATACACATACATACTTACATGCTCCCGGCAGGTCTTCAGAGCGTCGGAGGGACAGGACGGCGCACACAGGTGACGATTCCCCTGGTGGAATCGTCACCTGTGCGCGCCGTCCTGTCCCTCCGACGCTCTGAAGACCTGCCGGGGTGCATGTAAGTATGTATGTGTATTTGTATGTGTATATGTCTGTGTATGTTTATGTCTATGTGTGTATGTGTAGCCGGATCCGTCATGAACTCCATTGAAAGTCAATGGAGGGCGGATCCGGTTACAATTGTGGTCACACCAGACGGATCCGCCCCCATTGACTTGCATTGGGGGTCATTCTGGATCCGTCTTGGTGCGGATGCCTGGACCGGAGAGCAAACCGCAGCATGCTGCGGTTTGTTCTCCGGTCTGAAGAACATACGGAATGCTTTCAGGAGCATTCCGTTGTCTTCAGTTCAGTTTTGTCCCCATTGACAATGAATGGGGACAAAACTGAAGCGTTTTATTCCGGTATTGAGCCCCTATGACGGAACTCAATACCGGAATTTTAAAACGCTAGTGTGAAAGTAGCCTTATAAACTGTGAGCTTCCAAACACTTCTAGGAGGCCAAAATTGGATCATTAGGATCACGTCTCCAGTCTCCCTTTATCATGTTAGCAACAGAAGGTGACAAATGGTTACGCATAATAATCCAACTAAAGGAATTAAGAGAAAGGGATGCTGGACACCTCTTTCCTTATCTCTGAGGGTGTGTAATCCTTATATTTAGCTTTGTAAATCAAAACAAACATGGGAAATATAATTGAGGCAATAGTGTAGTGTCTGGGGGTCTGATTACCCTCTCTCTGTGTACATTAACCTGGCCATGCACAAAAAATAAGCCATGTGCTTTTTCACCTGACTCCACTATAAATATGCATGACTGGGAGAGCTTGGGACACAAGGAGAGTGACTTATTGAGAAAGATCTGGGTGTATTTGTAGACTATACAATAGACTACATAACAGCATTCAATGCCAATCAGCGGATTCTAAGGCCAGCAGAATATTGCTATTAATTAAAATAGACATGGACTTGGGGTCATTTATCATTCTGAAATATGATTGCGGCGCAACAATGAATGGCCTCCTACAAAAATACGTCTGTTCTATGTAAAATCCCTTCAAAAGACAAGGGGCGCTCCTTGCATCTGGAGGACAAGAGCTTCAATCTTCAGGCTTTTACACAATAAAAGCCCACCTCAGTGGTGGTCACAGCATGAGCCGTTGATGACTTAGAAGATTAAATTAAATGGGTTGTCTCACAAATGGCATTTATCATGTAGACAAATTAGAGTGGATCATGTATGAGTTTTTTACCTTCCTCTGAATAAATGGGGCAACAAATTTCTAAGGTTTACCAATACCATTTATCTTAAAGGGGTTTTCCAAGTGTTTTATACTGATGACCTATCCTCAGTATAGGTCACCAGTATCTAATTGGTGGAGGTCTGACACCTGGGACCCCATCTATCAGCTGTTTGATAAGGCAGCAGCGCTCTGTTGCGCACCACAACCTCTTTCTAGGTCAATGACGTCACATTCATCAGTCAAATGGCCAAGGTGCAGCTCAGTCCTATTCACGTGAATAGAACTGATCTGCAATACCAAGCACAACTGCTATCAAATGGAAGGCACTGTGCTTGGTAAGCCATGAGGAGGTCATGACACTCACTGAAGTGTTGCATCCTCTTCAAACAGCTGATCAGCGGGGGTTCTGGGAGTTGGACCTTCACCGATCACATACTGAGGATGGGTCATCAGTATAAGGGCTCATGCACACGACCGTATGTATTTTGCGGTCCGCAAAAACAGATCAGCAAAAAAAAACGGATGACATCTGTGTGCATTCCGTATTTTGCGGAACGGAACAGCTGGCCCCTAATAGAACAGTACTATACTTGTCCGTTATGCGGACAATAATAGGACATGTTCTACTTTTTTGCGGAACGGAAATATGGACATACGGAAACGGAATGCACACGGAGTACCTTCCGTTTTTTTTTTTTGCGGACCCATTGAAGTGAATGGTTCCGCATACGGTCCGCAAAAAAAACGAAACGGACGCGGAAAGAAAATATGTTCGTGTGCATGAGCCCTAAGACTACATTCACACGTTGTTTTTGCGGCGTCCGATCCGCATATTTTGCAGCTAAGATCCGGACCCATTCATTTCTATGGGGCCACAAAGGATGCGGACAACACACCATGTGCTGTCCGCATCCGTTGCTCCGTACCGCGGCCCCGCAAAAAAAAAAAAAAAATAGGACATGTCCTATTCTTGTCCGCAATTGCGGACAAGAATAAGCATTTCTATGATAGCTGCCGCATGTGCGGTCCAGAAATTGCAGAACGCACATGGGCCGGTATCAGTGTTTTGCAGATCTGCAATATGCGGTCCGCAAAACACAACGGTCATGTGAATGTAGCCTAAAACACATGGAAAACCCCTTTAATCCCTTTGTTGAACTTGATGGACATACTTCTTTTTTTTTTTTTTTGGCCATAGTATGTAGCTATGACAATACCGTACATCTATAAAGTTATTTATTGCATTATGATTAATATGCTAATGTGCATAAACATAAAAATAGCTGTAATGATGAAAACAAGATGTGTGTAATAGTTTTGATTGCTATATGGCAACACCCAGGGTGTGTTCACAAAGTATGAGAACGATGACACAGGAATCTGCTCTATAATGAAAATACAAGCTGAGGTCAGGCGCTGAACACTTCCACATCACAAGGCACATCCAGCTTGTAGAAGGAGATACAGCTGTATGGACCTCAGGTTACACTTGAGACTTTGGCATCCAGGATTGATGAATATTACCATTTTTAAATAATAAAGATGTGATCGAGTGTCCCCAAAAAGAAAAAATGTGGACGTCTCTCTTCAATCACAGGTGTTTCAATGGTGGAAGTGAATCAGGCTTCTTTTTCTTTATTCTAAATATCACGACCGGCCCCCACCAAAATATTTTCTTACTCCTCAGCTATATAATTATCTTAAAACAGTTTTGCCTCTCCCCAGAACACATTTGGTGGTCTGACCAGCTAGGGGGTCCTCCTTAGTTCACTTATTTTTAAAGGGTTATTCCCATCTTAAACAATGGGGGCATATCGCTAGTTTATGCCCCCATTGTCTTATAGGTGAGGGTCCCACTGCTGAGACCTGCACATATATATTGAGAACGGAGCCCCCAAAGTGAAGGAGGGCGCACTGCGCTTGCGCAGCCACCCTCCATTAATTTCTATGAGAGCCGAGGGGAGCTGCGCCTGGTAGTGGCCGGACCCCGGGCAACCTGGGATCCTCCAGGTGCGACGCTCCCCACTCCGTTCCCACCGCTGGGACCCGCACCTATCAGACAATGGGGGCATATTCTAGCGATGGGATGGGAATCGCTAGGATGGGAATACCCCTTTAATGATCCCATGAAACTGACTAAAGAATCTATTCATCTCATCTAGGGATGAGCGAATCGACTTCGGATGAACTCTCACGAGACTTCGCAAAGCACGGGTATCGGTCGTAGGTGTTCCGCATTTTGTGGAACAGAACGTCTGTCCCATAATAGAACTGTCCTATCCTAGGACATGTTCTATATTTTTGCGGGTGTCATGGAATGGACCTACAGATGTAGACAGGACACAGTATGCTGTCCGCATCTCTTGTGACCCCATTGCGGTGAATGGGTCCGCATCCGACCCACAAAAAAATATGGCTTGGATGCAAACAAAAAAAAAGTTTGTGTGCATGAGCCCTTATTATTTGTGCTCCCCAAGGTTTTGCTGCTGAGAGATAAGTCTCCAGAGGTTAACTACATAAAACATACAATATACTTCCATACACAGTGCAGCTAAATGACACACCACTTAATTCCAAGTCACGTTGTCTGAAGAAATTGATCTGTGCCTCTGCCTCTATTGATCCCGGTGGTCATGTGATCGCTGGCAGGAGGTCGAAACTGGCCTTTGGGGCATAGACTATAAATAAAAATGAAAAAAAGTGAAACCAACAAAGTGTATATAAATTAATTGGAGCCCTTCTATTGTATCAATCAATGCCCTGGTGCAAGCCAATTGTTCAAAATGTGAAACATAATACATAAAAATGACAATGATGGTGAACACAAGCAAAGGGATTATTTGCAGGAATTCCGGAAAAAGAGGTGACAATTTTTAGAAACTATTTTTTCTCCTGGTCTGACAACTAACAGCCCAAGGGCTCTAGCACGCTCCGAGACATACAGTCCGTGAGCAGGCCATATGTCCCGGAGCGGCATAGATCGCACGCACGGGAGCGCACAGCATCATAGATTACAATGATGCTGTGCACGGTGGGCCGCCCGCGGGGCTATTGTCCGCACACCTGCGTCTGGGGACTCCGGCAGGCTGTTCATGTTGCCGCAGGTGCACGTGTGGGGCCGGAACTACGCTCCGGCCCCATTCACTGTAATGGGGGCGGGCCACAGATCCGGCCGCAGCACGGCAAACCCTGCCGAGAGTGTGATAATGTGAATAAACACATTATCACACTAGCGCTTAACATCTCTGGCAGGGTCTGGATCCAGCACTGCCAGAAGCTGCCTGAAGACCCCTCAGCCCCATTAACCAGCGAGGATTACAGTTTTCATACGGTGTACAGACACCCCGATTGGCCACACGGGGTGTCTGTACACCACCCGGAAGCGAACGCTTCCGGGTTTAGACGCAACTAGATGCCGTGATCACGTGTTAGATCACGTGTTAGAAACAGCAGAGACTTGCCGGCCATGACGCCCGCCGCACCCGCGAGCGGGCGCCATGTGCCCGCATCGCCCCAGCGCCGTACATGTACGGCGCTGGTACTGTAAGGGTTAAGCACTAGTGTGAAACTAGCCTAACAAAAATAAAAGCAATGTTGTTACAGAGGAAGCTTTCGAGACAACTTAGGTCTCTTCCTCAGATATAATACAACAGTGTCTGAAAAAACAGCTATATATATTTAAAAATGTATTAATACAGCAGTATTTATCCGGCCGCTTCTCCTATTTGTTGGGTTGCGGCTGAATCTCTGACGGCCCCCATTATAGTAAATGGGGCCGGACAGAATGCCAGCCAGGAAGGAATCGTCAGGCTGTTCTTGGCCGGAACAGCCTGCCACATCTGTTTCATGCCAGTGTGAAACAAACCTTAAAGGGGTATTCCCATCTCACAAATGTAGTTTGTACAGTTAGATATAGCCATACCAATATTATTACTAATAGAATGTATTTATATAAAATGTACCGTTTAGAAGATTTTCCTATTTGTATTTCCATTGTCCCACACACATCAGTCAGGCCGTTGCCCCTGGATACGACCACCGCGGCCATGTAGTAGTGGTGGTCGGCTTGCTCCTTTTCAAACTCACTCTGAGGTAACTTCTGTATTGTGAACGCACATTGTATGAGCATGCGGAGACACATCTTAGGGTTGTAGCATTTTTGTCTGCGCTTCCAAAACTCAGAGAAACGGATCCTGTTCCAAGATCAATTCATCTCTATGGAGCAGGATCAGTTTATAAAGTCTGCATTCTGGACAGATCCTGACGATTGCGTTTTGGACTGGTAGCGTCCAAAACGCAGATGTGAAAGTACCTTAAGATGTGTCTCAGCATGCTCATGCAATGTGCGATCACAATACAGCAGTTACATCAGAGTGGGTTTAAACAAGAATAAGCCGGCCTCCACTACTACATGGCTGCGGTGGCCGTAACCAGGGGCAACGGCCTGACTGATGTGTGCGGGACAATAGATATACAAATAGGAAAATCTTCTAAATGGTACATTTTATATAAATACATTCTATTAGTAATAATATTGGTATGGCTATATCTAACTATACAAACTACATTTGTGAGATGGGAATACCCCTTTAAGGGCCCTTACAGACGAGCGTGAGACTCGGACATCTCCCGCATCATGTGCCCTGTACTGACCTCCCGGCACTGAACGGGGTTACATAGCATTATACTGATTTATGATACTATGTAACCCTTACAGTTCTGGGATGTGTTGGATAACACTAACAGCATTATGTCAGTGTCATCTAATACATTCCAGAACTGTAAGGGTTACATAGCATCATAAATCAGTATAATGCTATGTAACCCCGTTCAGTGCCGGGAGGTCAGTACAGGGCACATGATGCGGGAGACGTCCGAGTCTCACGCTTGTCTGCAAGGGCCCTAAAGGCTCATGCACACGAACGTATTTTCTTTCCGTTTCCATTCCGTTTTTTTTGCGGATCCGTTTTTTCATAAGGTCGTGTGCAAGGGGCCTAAGCCTGTATTACACTGCCCAATTTTTCGGCTGATGATTGCTAACAAGCGTTCGTATGAATGTCCCTTAGCCATCATCTGGCGGTGTAATACTGCCGCCGATTCCCCGATGAACAAGCAAATGATTATTCATCTGCAACCAAAATCTTTTGACATGTTAAAAAATTATAGTTGTCAGGTGGCAGGTCATGGTGTCAAATCACGATCTGCTGCCAGCAAACCACTATACAGCATGGGGACGAGCTATAGCTCCTCCCATGCTGCGGAGGAGATCACTGTATGTAATAGCAGCGGCCGCCTCCGCGCCCGAGCAGATTACTCGTCTGCCTCAGCAGGCTGTGTAATACAGACTTAAATTAGCTTACAGATAAGTGTGAACTGTTTATTGTCTAAGTTAATGTTATCTCGGAGACCTGATGCCCCGACTACTTCTGTAGCAGACTCTTTAGATCTTTTAATGTGCCATAAATCCTTGGGACAAATTGAGTCCTGTGGTCAGTGTGTCAGACAGTGTCATAAATTGATATTCCTATATTCTTCTGGTTCTTGGAGATTTAAAATTGCCTTTTAATATGACTGCTTTCAAGTGTTCTTCAATGTGTCCTTGGCTACAAAAATGTTTAAGGGGGTTATCCAACCCCTAAAATGCCTCCCCATACGCCCGGGCCCCTCACAGAGGTTGTACTTACCTTGCACCCCGGCACCTGCTTCACTTCTGACACCCACAAGCCAATAGCAGACTGTGACGGGAACAAGCCTCCCTAGCATCACCTCTGTGGAACCATTCACTTCAAAGGGGCCGTAAAAAATGTAAATGACTCCATGTCCGCATGGCCGTTACGCAAAAAAATGTAACATGTTCTATTATTGTCTGCATTATGGATCAGGATGGGACTGTTCTTTTAGGGGCTGGCCCTTACGTTCAGCAAAATACGGAATGCACGCGGCCGGTATCTGTGTTTTAAGGATGCGCTATTTGCGGACCACAAAACACCAAACGGTTGTGTACATCAGCTTCATATTCACTAAGACTTGTCTCATGAAAAAATTGCTGAAAAAACGACTTAAAAAAAGTCTCCGCTCTACCTTTTTCAATGTAAAAAATTGCACAAGTTCCCCCTCAAAAGAGAAGGGAAAAATAAGCCTGGTCAGGAGTAAAAATAAGGCTTCTTATGCGCCAAATTCAGGTGTAAAAAAATAATACATCAGAAATAAGGCACAAAATAAAGACCACTCCAAAATAAAAATTAGGGTAAATGCACATGAACAGGTGTGCGTGCGGAATATCCGTACCGTAGGTCATGTACATTGTATTCTATGAGAATCTGAAATTCTCATGCACACGATGCAGATTTTTTCCATGTGGATTTTGACCTACGGTGCGACTTTTAAAATCCGCAGCATGTCAATTTATTTTATTTTTCTGACCAGATTTTCTCTATTCACTTCAACGGGGAGAGTAAAATCCGCACCGAATCCACATATAATGCCCCTTTCACACGAGCGGGAGACTCGCATGTCTCCCGCAACGCATCTACAGGGCTGGACTCGACACGGACATGGATCGCATAGCATTATATGCGATCCCTGTCCGTACCGAGTCCAGCCCTGTAGATGCGTTGCGGGAGACATGCGAGTCTCCCGCTCGTGTGAAAGGGGCATAAATCCGCACCAATTGATGCGGATTGACTGCACGGATTTCCCTGCGAACACCTGCGTATTTTAGTGCGGATTGTCCGCACATAAATCCTGAATGTGTGCATTTACCCTTACATGAAGAAGGCGCAAATGCCTCCAAAACAGGCGCCAAATCAGTTGGCAAATGAGACAAAAAATAAGACAGTCAGAATCAGCCTTTTTTACTTGTGAAAACAGGTGGAGACGCCATAGTAAATGTGTCCCAACGAGTCAGCAAAAAGAAAATAAGTGTGGGCGGCATACGGACCACATCCGTATTTTGCGGATCCACAAAACGAATAACTGGCGTGTTGATTACTGCAGGTTTAGCACTATTGTGAGGTGGCACCAAGAGGTTATAACTATCGTGATGGGGCACTAATGGTGCATAACTATGAGGGAGCAGCTATAGGGCATTCTGTACTGGGAAGTGGGCATAACCACTGTGTGATTCACTGAGGGGCCATTCTGTTAAGGGGGCATTACAACAGTGTAGGGGTACAAATAGGACTGGGCATGCACAGATATGCACTGAGCAGAATTGGAGAAATGGTTTAGGGTGGGTTCGCATATGCGTTTGCAATTCCGTTACATTTGACAGGACTATTTTTTCCATCATACATAATAGAACAAGACAGAACCGTTACTTGTGCCCATAGACATGTATTAGGACAGAATGCCTCTAAAAGGTTCCGTTTTGCATTCCGAAGGCATATGCAACGCCACCCTTAGCGTAAAATAAAATCTGTCACTGCCTACTACACATGCCGCAGGTACTGTCCCTCCTTGGCCTTTTTAAACATTTGGAAGTACGGGGCTTTAGTGATACTACAATTCCCAGCATGCACACTTGCTCAGCTGTACTCAGAACGCCCACAGAAGTGAATTGAGCACGCTGAGATTTGTAGCTCCCCAAAAGCTGGAGTGCAGAGCGCTTCCTGACTCCTTATACTGAGTGCTGCCTCCTCAGCAATGTGACAGGAAGCTTCTAAACCGTGTCCTGCTACAGTGTAAATCGCTCTCGGAAGCTACCATTTTATAGAGTTGGAGGGGGGGTCTATATTACTCTGGTATCACAGTGTAATGTTATGTTCAATTCATTAAACGATTAAACTTTTTTATTTTATTTCTTTACAGATAACATAGTATGTCTCCTGCAGTTCTTGTCCTGTAGACATTTACATAGTGCAAATATCGCTAAAAGACTCCACCTCGCTCGACTTGGTTGGACCCAGGAGGGCGCCAAGTCTCTGCAGACCGGAGTACTGCTGGTAAGCATGCCGCCCAGGAGGAAGAAACCCGGGGATGTACCCAGTGACCAGTGGGTGCTCATAGCTCCAGGTATATATAGGCCTGCCGTTACGTGTTAGTTCATATAGTGCGTTTTTACTACTGATTGGTCGCAGCACTAGATGTGTAGGAATGCACTAAGCAGTTTCACGGAGATGTAACTTTGTTTCTGGTAGGACGGTGTTTTCCGGAGTGAAGTAACATGGAGGTCACAGATACATGCAGCGAAATAAAAGCAAACGGGACTAAATTGGAGCAGTTGCCAATAGCAACCAATCAGAATGCAGCATTCATTTGAAAACAGACCTTCGAAATATGAGAACTGGAAGCTGATTGGTTGTTGGGGGCAACTACTCTGCTTTTCTGTTGCAGCTATTGTGATGAATCCCGTGTGTGGCCCCTAACGATGCACTGAGTTTTCCAATGCCTTTTGCCATTCATTTCTGTTCACATTGGTGTAGGAGTGGTGCATGTGGCAAAGTGCTGTACACTGGTCAGTTTTAACCACAGCATCTGAGAGGTGCAGAGATCGGGGAAGCTGTTCATTCGCATTAGCTTCGAGCCTGGTAGAGGCCCTGTGGATTACCACAGCAATGTTCCTATGGAGCCCAGCCAGTGACAGCGATCTGACCATTGCATGTTCAAGTCCCCTAAGGGAAGTTGCCCGCTTTATTATATATATAATGACTAGTGTTGAGCGAACTTGGCGTACATGGTGCGGGTTATCTAAGAATTCCGTTATGGAAACACAAGTTCACTCATCCCTATTGATAACCTATTCTCAGGGTAGGCTATCAATATCAGATTGGCGGGGGTCCGACACCCAGCACCCCTCCGATCAGCTCTTGTGAGCGCTGCCTCCTCATTATTGTTTTCCTGCTCGCTGTCATCGCTGAGGATAACTCGTCAATATAAGTAAAGCAGACAACCCCTTTAATGTAAGTAGGAAAGAAAGTTTTTATAAATACAAAAAGTAAAATGCTCATAGGCATCCGCATGTCCGAAAATGTCGATACTACTAGAATATAAAGGTATTTATCCAGTATCATCAATATGGCCGATTCATGATTTTTTTTTTTTAGTTGCTTCACCTCTCCCAAAAAATTGAATAAAAAGTGATCAAAAAGTTATATACATGCCAAAATTGTATCAATTAAAAACTACTGACCACTCTGCAAAAAAATGAGCTGTCGCATTGCTCCATAGATGTAACCGCAAAAAGTTATGGGGGTCAGAATATGACAATGAAAAGAAAAATGTAATTGTTAAAAGAAAAATGTTATTTTCAGGCGTAATTGATAGTAAATTTGCCGGAGCCGAAGTCCCAGCTCCAGCCCCTCCAGCATAAAAACAACAGTGCGATACAATCTCACAAACTATTTTTACACCTAAAACCAGAATAAAAATGTACGTAAATCTACAAATGTGTATCACAGGGATCAGCAACCTCCGACACTCCAGCTGTTCTAAAACTACAACTCCCAGAATCCTCCTCTCACTTCTGTGGGAGTTACAGGAGCAGCCAAGCATGTGTACATGCTGGGAGTTGTAGTTTCACAGCAGCTGGAGTGCTGAAGGTTGCTGATCCCTGAGTGTATCACATGCGGTACGGTAGAAATTCATGCAGCTGTGTTGGTTCTTCCTACAGCACATTAGTCAAAAGGCTCGACCATTTCTGTATTGCAGATCCGCAAACCACTGACACCTGCCCCGTGCAGCATTTTTTTCACTGTCGTCACTGGAAATGGCAGTTCTCGTCTGCGATATGGGCAAGAATAAGATATGTTTTATAATTTGCAGAACGGATGCTGCCACACACCGAGGCTGTGCTGTATTATTAGTGTGGCAAAAAATGCATGTGGTTTTTGCAACAACGTACCTGCATGTGCTCTGGCTTCCCTTGGTGAGGATTGGGGCGTCAGAGGCATTGTATGGCAGATTCAGTCCTCAGAGGCTAATGCACATTGGGTCCCATGGAGCCCCTGCTTGTGGCAGGGTTCTATAAGAGCTTATTGATGGAGATTTATCAAAAGTGCTACAAAGGAAAATTGGCTTAGTTTCCCTTAGTGTCCCTTAGACATCCCTTGGAAAATGAAAGGTGGAATCTGATTGGTTGCTATGGGCAGCTAAGCTATTTTTCCTTTACACCAGCTTTGATAAATGAACCCCTTAGTCTATGCTAATGCATTGGAGTGTATGAGAGAAGCAATCTAATGATTGCTTGTTATAGTTTCCTATGAGAACTATAAAAATAAAGTGTTAAAAAAATAAATGTTCTTAGAAATTAATAAAAAAAATATGTAAAAATTCAAATCACCCAAAATGTACTGTATTATTAAAATATGGCAGATAAAAAGTCAAAATGGCCGATTCGCAGTTTTTTGTCACTTCACCTGCCACAAAAAAATTCAATAAAAAATGATCAATGACCAAAACGGTATCAATGAAAAGTACAGATCGCTATGCAAAAAATGAGCCCTCACACGTACACATAACTACAAAAGTTTTAGGGGTCAGAATATGTCGATGAAAAGAAAAAAAAATTGGAAAGTACAGAAGAGGTCCTCTTCTGGCCTCCGCTCCTCTGACAGGATCTCACAGCATTATGCCTTAGGGCCATGCCCGTATTGCGGGTCTTTAATGTACGGGCATTGGCTGTGTGCGCTCTGTATTACGGATGGGGTACCCATTCACTTTAATGGTTCCGCAAGATACGGAGCAGAGGCATGTAGCGGAAGCCCATGGGAACACTACAGAGCACATTTACTTACATTTGCGCCTGGAAAACTTTTAACTCCAGGCTCACAGACTGCGACAGATCTGCCTAATTTATGATGAGGTGCACGCCCCATCATAAATTAGACGGATCTTACGGCAGCACAGAGTGTGAAACTGAGACCGGCATAAAAAGCCAGTCTTGGTAAACGTGTCCCAGAGAGTTTTCTTTCCATTATACCTGCTCCCTATGTAAGATACTGTCCTGGTTTTGGCTTGTGATCACAGATATAAATTACTGAACAAATCACTGGTGTGTGACTTAGGCCTCTTTCACACTAGCGTTAGCACGGATCCGGGACCTAAAGGGTGCCAACCTAAAGGGCGCTCCGGCCCCACACATGTTGACAGACAGTGGGACAGAAATACAGACATACACACACAAACACATACATACATACACACACATACTTACATACTCCAGTCCGGGACGCCGGCAGCACGTCTTCACGCGCCTCCTGCGCGCAGTGATGACGATTCCCCACAGCGCCCTCTGCTGGGCGCAGTGGGGAAACGTCATAGCTGCGCGCAGGAGGCGCGTGAAGACATGCTGCCGGCGTCCCTGGCTGGAGTATGTGAGTATGTATGTGTTTGTGTGTATGTGTGAGTATGTATGTATGTCTGTATGTATTTCTGTGTAGCCAGATCCGGAATGACCCCCCATTGCAAGTCAATGGAGGACAGATCCGGATTACTGGTGTGTCACACCAAACGGATCCGTCCCCATTGACTTGCATTGGGGGTCATTCCGGATCCGGCTTGGTGTGGATGCCTGGACCGGAGAGAAAACCGCAGCATGCTGCGGTTTGTTCTCCGGTCTGAAGACGGAACGGAGTTGTCTTCAGTTCAGTTTTGTCCCCATTGACAATGAATGGGGACAAAACTGAAGCGTTTTTTTCCGGTATTGAGCCCCTATGATGGAACTCAATACCGGAATTATAAAACGCCAGTGTGAAAGTAGCCTTAAGCTGGCCATACATTTGAGATAATGATTGGGTGCATTGCAGCCGATCAGTCGTTCCCATGGGATCATTCGTACAAAGATCCCACTAACTAAACCTCCCGACCACGGCGTCAGGTTTTAATAAAAACAGACTCCCTGCTACTTGAACACAATGGTAAGTGATCGGCTGAATTCAGCCAATCATGCCGTCAACGTGCAGTTTCAGCCAATGAAAGAGCAAAGTTTTCCAGAGCGTCAGATTACATTTTAGGCAGACAAGTGTCTGCCGTTGGTGATCGCGAATGCTTGTTTGCGCTAGTTTTTCAAACAACAGTCGGCCGAAATCTGCCCTTCTAGCCAACTTTAATCTTATGTGTATGGCCACCATTAGGCCTCAGGACGATCTTTCCATTCTGGCCGATAGAGGGAGGTCCTCCATTGTGAGGTCCATATGTTCTCAAGGGGTTGTCTTCAGACAAGAGGACCTCTTCTTCAACGTTGTTTTATGACACATTTCTTGTATTTATTTTAATTTTGAATTGAACACATCTTGAGAACCTGCATTTTTGTCGTTATCTGTTGACAGATTTGTTTTGTATTAATCTGGTGATAATTTATACACAGTGGATTTCTGTAAATTCTTCACGTCCCATTTCAGATTCCCTGAAAGATGATGCAGAGAAGCCAAGTGATAAAACGTTGTTTGCCAAATTACGCAGTCCCCTTTCAGGTGATATGAACGTCTTACTTCTTCATTCTTGATTGAAAAGCCTTGTCTCCATACTGTCATTAGTGGCATATTACAGGAATGTCTGCCGTCTGTGACGACTGATTTGGAAAAACATGCAAGATAGGGCATGCTGCTTCTTTTATTCCATGTGCTGCTTCTCATTGAAATGAATGGGAAGCTGTTTGAGGCGTTTTTCGGAGCTGATTTTGAGGCAGAAACTATTTTCCATAGTATGTATCAGGAGAATTACTGTTAATTCACACATAATCGTAATCAATTTCAATAAAATATTTTGTACAGGGGCGAACCGAGAAACACAGAGCATGCAGATAAAAAAAACTATTGTACATGCTAACTGCTTGGAGCAATCATAATGCCGCTGACTGCCAGCCTGGTGGATGAGTGCGCTATGTAACACACAGGGATGGATGTTCTTAAAGGGGTTGTCCAGGCTTTTACTATTGATGACCTATCCTCAGGATTGGCGGAGATTCAACAACCAGCACCCTTGCCGATCAGCTGTATGCGCACAGTGTGTATGTGGCACCTCTCTTCCTGGCTGCTGCGGCTGTCTATGGTCTATCCTGAGGATAAGTCATCAATAGTAAAAGCCTGGAAAACCCTTTTAAAGTGAGTCTGTCGCGTCATTTTCACCAATATAACGAACATCGATCGAGCGTGTGCCTCTCCATTCATTCTCTATGGGACTGGCGGATATAGCAGAGTACAGCGCTCAGTTGTTTCCGGCAGTCCCATAAAGATGAATGGAGCAGCAGTGCACATGTTCCACCTGTTGTTTTGGTGGGTTCAGAAGCGATGGGGTCCCTATTCTTGTGATGGTTGGAGGTCCCATCTTACAGATCACTGCTGATCTAATAGTTATCTCCTATCCTGATAGGGGATAACTTGATATAACCAGAATACCCTTTTAAGGTTACGTCCACATGGGGTATATACGCCATGGATTTTGCAAAGTGGGTGGCAAAAATTCTGGGTAAAAGTTGATAGGCGGTAAAGATTTTACAATTCTGCTGCAAATTTCTCCCTCTGCAATGCATCAGGTGAAATCCACAGCAAAATCCGCAAGTAATTCCACAGCAGATTTTCTAAAACAAAATAAGTTCCATGCGGACGTACCCTTAAAGGGGTTGTCCAGGATTGGATTAAAAACAATGAGTGCTTCTTTCCAGAATCAGCACCTCACTTGTCCATGAGTTGTCTGGTATTGCTGGTGAGCTCCACTGAAGTGAATGGGGCTGGGATGGAACACCCCATACAACCTACGGACAGGTTTTAGTACTCGTACCATCTTGAGGGCGACCCTTTGTTTTTACTTGTATAAATGCAGAATTGCCATTGTCATCAGTCTCGCTCTTGCTACTTTTACCACATGTGTTGGATCTAAGCCAATCAAAATGGGGAACTTGCACCATACTGTAAACCCAGTGCCATGAGGGGTTTCCCTGCGAGTGCGGACATTGAGGTGTTAGTGGTCTGATGAGCTGCAGAGATCCTATATTTCTCACGTGACAATTGCACGAAGATATTGTGAAAGTTTGCACGTGCACGCAACTCTCTGTGTTTCTGTGGAGTGCAATTGTCTCGCCATAAAAAGTGTGCCTAAAGTTGGTCAGAGGAAACTGTGACCACAGGTTAGAATAAAATCCACGTTCTTTGCTGCCATGTTCTCCAAGATAAGTTAAGGTGCCCTATACCCATACATCCTCACTAGTTATCAGCTATATCTCGTGAGTCTCACATAATACAGATTTGGCTGAGCATGCATGTCTTTTAAATGAGAGGTGGGGGGAACAAAAATGAGTAAACGGACGCCTCTGCCCCCCTTACATATTAGATTGTCGGCTGGTAAGTCTAATGTGTATGGTGGCCTTTAGCGTTCTGGCAGCTGCTTGTCTCCTCTCCATAAGCATGACGTATTGTGGAATGACTAACTATCATTTCTTATGTATTTTTAGATAAAGGCTCCATGTTCTTATTCATCAGCCGTGGACAGCAGGTCTGCGAAGTGAAAGCTTTCCAGGAGGAATATCGGTCATGGTTTATTGGTCAGACAGTTCAAGAAGGTGAGAAAGTTAAAGAGGACCTTTCATGACTTTAAAAAAATGAATCTGCACTATCTACCTGATAGTGCGTCCCCCACTGATGCCAGCAGCGTTGTTTTCTTAGCAAATTGTCCCCCGGTGGCTTCACACGGGCCCCCGTTCTTCGGTCCGGCTTTATGCTAATTAGAAGGCATCGGAACAGGGAGGAGGAGACTCCCTGTTCCTCAATGGGCGTTGCTTCTGCCCTGCTGTGAGCGCTGTCCAATCAGAGCGGACCGCTCACAGCAGGGCCGAAGGAGTTCAACCCTGCTGTGAGCGGTCCGCTCTGATTGGACAGCGCTCACAGCAGGGCAGAAGCAACGCCCATTGAGGAACAGGGAGTCTCCTCCTCCCTGTTCCGATGCCTTCTAATTAGCATAAAGCCGGACCGAAGAACGGGGGGGCCCGTGTGAAGCCACCGGGGGACAATTTGCTAAGAAAACAACGCTGCTGGCATCAGTGGGGGACGCACAGGTAGATAGTGCAGATTCATTTTTTTAAAGTCATGAAAGGTCCTCTTTAATACGATCCCCGATCTGTCAGCTTAATGTGCTGTTCTATGTAAGGGTAGCATTAGGCTTGTGCGAATCCAGCTTTGGATCATAGATCCGAAGTCGATTAGTTAAAAATCTTTGTTAATGCCGTTTCAGTACAGCATTAAAATGTATTGGCTCCATGTAGGCAAACTTTATATTCCCAGAAGTTGCGGAACACTTTGGTGCATTACTACGATATTCCTATCTGGGTATTTGAAAACATTTTAAAATAGCAATTTGAAGTGGGCTTTGGTACCGTGGTATCAGCCGGTACGGTTTTGGTTCGATTTCAAGCAGCAAAACAGGTAATGTCGTCCCATTTTGACATCTGGGCATTAATATTCCCTTTGTCAATATAATGTGTCTGTCAGCAATGGTTTAATCGTGTAAGGGCGGGTTCACATCAGCGCTATGAATTCCGTTATAACATAATTCGCAAGACGGAATTCAAAACGGAAACCTTTAGAGGCATTCCGTTTTGAGCCGTCATAATAGAGGTCTACGGGCAAGCGTAACGGATCCATCTGGTTTCCGTTATGCAGGACGGAAAAGAAAGTCCTGTCGACAGATGATGTCAGGCATTATAATGCTGTGCGGTCAACGCAGCAGAGTTCACTATAGGAATTTACACTCCCACACGGAGTATGTTTCACACAGTGAACACACTAGTCTGAAACTCCTAGGCTTTGTAATCCGTTTTCGATTAATTTTTTTGCGGTGTTTAATAGTATGATTACAGCGATACAAAATTTATATTGTTTTTCTTGTGCTTTACTACTTTTTAAATTAAAATATAAAACATTTTAGAACATCACCATATTCTTACACCCAGAACTTTTTTATATTTCCATTTCCAGAGCTGTCTGGTGGCCCGTTTGTTTGCAGAAAAAGCTGTACTTTTTATTGGTACAATTTTTGGGGTACATACGATTTTGATTCTTTTTCCGTAACTGCATTCACCATGCAGGATAATACTTCAGACATTTTTGGACGCAGCAATACCAATTATGTTTATTTTTGTATATAAAATGTCTGATTTGAATTTTTAATGCTATAATTTTAAAAGCTATTTTTTTACCTTTTATTTTTAGTCCTGCTAAGGGACTTGATTTTGCAATCATTTGACTCTTCAGTTTTCCTATTAAACCTATTACTGACCTGGGAGACCTCACAGAGCCCCAGGCTGCCATAGCAACCAATTGGCACCCCCGCAATATTGTTGTGGGGGGGCCTGTTGGAGGTCAGGTGGATTCTGACTGAGCACTCAGATGCCACAATCACAATTGACCATAGCATCGAGGGGTTAAACATCCAGAATCAAAGTTATCACCATATGTACCTAAAAATAGTACCAATAAAAATGGCAAGACGATGAGCAGAAAAAAAGATATATGGGTTTCAGAAAATAGGGACATAAAAGCATGATTTTTTTTCTCAAAAATGCTTTATTATTAGAGATGAGCGAGCATGCTCGAGTGCCATTTTTGCGTATTTGCGTACGCATTTTAAAATTCGTACGCTATTCATACGCATATTTTAATCTATACGCAAATGCGTACGAATAGCGTACAAATTCAATTTGTACACTATTCGTACGCATTTGCGTATAGATTAAAATATGCGTATGAATAGTGTACGAATTTTAAAATGCGTACGCAATAATGGCACTCGAGCATGCTCGCTCATCTCTATTTATTATCTAAAACAGAAACAAAAAAAAAGTAAGTTATATTTGGTATTTTCGAATCCGTATCAATCTGCTGTATAAAAATAGCACATGATCTAACCTGTCGGATGAATATTGTAAAAAACAAAAAATAAAAATGTGCCCGAACAGCTATATTTTATTTTAGTTACCTTACCGCAAAAAGTAGCTCCTGACCTGTAGCTCCTAAAATGGGTCAATTTTTGGGAGTTTCTACTGTAGGAGTGCATCAGAGGGGCTTCAAATGTGACAACTTACTTACTACTTACTTACTTACTATAGTGAAATCTGCCCTCCAAAAACCATATGTTGCTTCTTCCCTTCTGTGCCCTGCTGTGTGCCCATTCAGCAGTTTAAGACCACATATGGGTTGTTTCTGTAAGGGTCCAGTCACACGTCCGCATCTGTTCCGCAATTTTGCAGAACGGGTGCGGACCCATTCATTTGTGCTATCCGCATCCGCACTTCCGTTCCGCTGCCCCGCAAAAAAGATCCACAGACAAGAATAGGCATTTCTATCATAGTACCGGCCATGTATTCCCACATAGACACTTCAAATTTCCCCAAAAAACGGCATCAAGGTGAAATACTGCAGGGTCCTGAAAGGGTTAAGCATTATGGGATATTGTTTTAGCAAACCGGGCTACAAACTACGGTAATAAGGATCATAAAGATACGAGTACATATGAGTAAATCATCAAAATTGTAGTCACATGTAATATTCTAAATTAGAATAAAAGTGGAGATGCCCATTATTGGTTTAATTTTTGCACTAGTTTTAACGTATAACTGTGTGCATTATTCTTGTGCTAAAAATATTATACGTTTTTTTGTAGATGGCAGATTACTGTATGCCACACCAGTGGACCCTCTGTTTTTGGTGCTGTACTATCTGATGAAAGCTGACAAAGAGGTACAATTTTCACATAAATGGCATTTTCACAAAAGTTTGCATTTTTAGTTTGTATGTCGCTCTCCCCACTTTCTAAAAAGAGCCAGAGCTTAGCGGAAGCGGCGGGACCAGTGTTAGACTACTGTTCGCAGCCACTACCAAGTGTATGAAGCTATGCTGTTCTCGTGTCCATTTTGACAGCTAATTGTGGGGTGCTGGGAGTCGGACCTCCACGATCTGATATTGATCACATATCCTAAGGATAAGTCATCAGTGTTAAAGTCCAGGAAAACTCATACCCATTAGATGAATGTTGGCTAAATAACCGATTTCAGACAGTCTAATGTGGTGGTGTCCCAGCTCAATGGCTAATGTCTGGGGGGTGGGTGGAAGGGTCAACATGAATTATCCTTTAGTTCTCAGGGATATAAAACCACTAGCCTGATAGAGTGTGAGAGTTAATGGTATTCAAGCCGCAATTTCCTCCAGGCTGATTGCCAGGGTTTCCATCGCTCCCACAGAGATCAGCTGATCCTTTTAAAAAGGGCTTGACCTGCTAGTTATCATATTTTTGCCCTATAAGACGCACCTGCCCATAAGATGCACCTAGGTTTTAGGAGGAGGAAAATAAGAAAAAATTGTTTTTATTAGACCTCAGATCAGACCTCCAGTGATTCTCAGACCTCATACTAGACAAAAAACAAACAAACTTGCCTTTCCTGCTCCGGACACCGCCGCCACCCGGGAGATCCTCTTCCTGCCACGCTGTAAGGTCACAGAGTGTGCCTACATCTTTGCACTGTGCATAGGTCACAGCATAGCATGCAGCACCGTCAATAGAAGACTAGAGAGCGTTGAGTACAGCCAGCACAAGGAGCACTGTATTCACCGCTCCCCAGTCTTATGGTTTACTGTACCATAATGGAAGCAGTAATTAGTATTTGTCCCGTAAGACGCACTGATATTCCCCCACACACTTTTGTTGGGAAAAAGAGCGTCTTTATGGGGGAAAAAATAAGGTACTTTGTAAGCAGAAACATCTTGTCATCAAATGGCCCTATACTACACAAGACTGTCGAGGTCCGTTAGATTCTGCATTTGTCTCGAACCGTGTTATAGAGAATATTCTTTCAGAGCTGAAGCCATTCGCTCTTTTACTAGCAAGATTTTTAATTCATCAGTAATGTTTGTTGTCAATTGGTTCAGTTTTCTTTTTTTTTTTTTTTTTAAGCAAGGGAAATTTCAGCCAGTGGATCAGATTGTGGTAGATGAAGAATTTCCAGCATGTGCATTGTTACTGCAGTGCACACCAGTAGCACAATCTCTCCATCATGTCACAGAAGAAAAAGGTAATCGTTTCTGAGCAACTACAGTTATTGAAATGCAATCCAAACATACCTAGCACCAAAATGGTGTTTCCTAAATCTTTTTGCATTAACATGTGCTATTTATTTTTCCTGCTGCTTTCACAAAATACTTACCTATACTTAAAGGCTATGTACACTTTTGAGGGCAATTTTTGTATTATTGCATTGTACCCATTTTGAGCTAAAAATTATTTTTTCAATTGGTCTTTATTAAAAAAAAATTGGAGTTCTTTTCTCTGAACAGAGCTAAGATGCTCTAGTAGCAGCCTCTGGAATTTCCTTCTCTTCCGTCAGTTGGGGAGCTATGGACTCCTTATCTCTGCTCTCTGACATTATAAACACTCATTATAGCTCATTTCTTATCTTGCTGATAGGAATGCGGCTTAAATAAGTGTTTATGACCTCTCAGTACTTTACAGATAAGGTTTATTAGATGACTGCACAAAGTGAAAGTACTAGTCACAGAGTTAGAAAAACTGTTAACCCTTTGTGACAGAACGACTTAATATGGTTAATAACGGCCAATTGAAAATATGATTTTTAGCCAAAAATGAGTAAAATGCAATCATAAACAATAATTGCCTCTGAAGGTGTGCATAGCCTTTAAGTTTTATGATGATCATGACCAAAAGCATATGACAAAGCAACAAAGGCAGCATGTGTTATATGCAACCCATGTCTCGTTCAGGTATATACAGTCATGGCCAAAAGTTTTGAGAATGATACAAATATTAATTTTTACAAAGTCTACTGCTTCAGTTTTTATAATGACAATTTGCATATACTCCAGAATGTTATAAAGAGTGATCAGCTTAACAGCAATTACTTGCAAAGTCAATATTTGCCTAGAAAATGAACTTTATCCCCCAAAACACATTTCAACATCATTGCAGCCCTGCCTTAAAAGGACCAGCTAACATTGTTTCAGTGATTGCTCCATTAACACAGGTGTGGGTGTTGATGAGGACAGGGCTGGAGATCAATCTGTCATGATTAAGTAAGAATGACACCACTGGACACTTTAAAAGGAGGCTGGTGCTTGGCATCATTGTTTCTCTTCTGTTAACCATGGTTATCTCTAAAGAAACACGTGCAGTCATCATTGCACTGCACAAAAATGGCCTAACAGGGAAGAGTATCGCAGCTAGAAAGATTGCACCTCAGTCAACAATCTATCGCATCATCAAGAACTTCAAGGAGAGAGGTTCCATTGTTGCCAAAAAGGCTCCAGGGCGCCCAAGAAAGACCAGCAAGCGCCAGGACCGTCTTTTAAAAGTGTTTCAGCTGCGGGATCGGGCTACCAGCAGTGCAGAGCTTGCTCAGGAATGGCAGCAGGCAGGTGTGAGTGCATCTGCATGCACTGTGAGGCGGAGACTCTTGGAGCAAGGCCTGGTCTCAAGGAGGGCAGCAAAGAAGCCACTTCTCTCCAGAAAAAACATCAGGGACAGACTGATATTCTGCAAAAGGTACAGGGAGTGGACTGCTGAGGACTGGGGTAAAGTCATTTTCTCTGATGAATCCCCTTTCCGATTGTTTGGGACATCTGGAAAACAGCTTATTCGGAGAAGACGAGGTGAGCGCTACCACCAGTCTTGTCTCATGCCAACTGTAAAGCATCCTGAAACCATTCATGTGTGGGGTTGCTTCTCAGCCAAGGGAATCGGCTCTCTCACAGTCTTGCCTAAAAACACAGCCATGAATAAAGAATGGTACCAGAATGTCCTCCGAGAGCAACTTCTCCCAACCGTCCAAGAGCAGTTTGGCGATCAACAATGCCTTTTCCAGCATGATGGAGAACCTTGCCATAAAGCAAAGGTGATAACTAAATGGCTCAGGGAACAAAACATAGAGATTTTGGGTCCATGGCCTGGAAACTCCCCAGATCTTAATCCCATTGAGAACTTGTGGTCAATCATCAAGAGACGGGTGGACAAACAAAAACCTACAAATTCTGACAAAATACAAGCATTGATTGTGCAAGAATGGACTGCTATCAGTCAGGATTTGGTCCAGAAGTTGATTGAGAGCATGCCAGGGAGAATTGCAGAGGTCCTGAAGAAGAAGGGTCAACACTGCAAATATTGACTTGCTGCATTAACTCATTCTAACTGTCAATATAAGCTTTTGTTACTCATAATATGATTGCAATTATATTTCTGTATGTGATAAAAACATCTGACAAACACACATAAAAACCAGAGGGCAGCAGATCATGTGAAAATATAATATTTGTGTCATTCTCAAAACTTTTGGCCATGACTGTACATATGTGCCAGTTTTGTGTCATTTTGGTGCCTCAGTTAACACAGAAATGCACTGCTTATGCAAAATTGTAGTAAAGTTGCGTAGGTTTTACCATGCTTTTTGTGGCAGTTGTGATAGTAAGCCATTACACAAATGGCACATGTAAATACAGTATACAATTTGGGAAAGAATCAGTAGAAGGGGGGCTACTCTGTCTATTTGATATGTATTTCTTTACTTTTCCTCACCTTCCTCAAATAAAAAGAAACACTTTGTAGGTCTGTCCACTGAATTTTACCTGGCATTTCACTGTTTTACTAGAAATTGGCAGCAAGAAATTTTACAAGTACAGCAAAGAGAAGACTCTTGCATGGCTAAAGAAAAAGGTGACTTATCTCTGTGACATAATAGAACATTAAAGGGGTTTTCCCATCACAGACAGTGGGGGCATATCACTAGGGTATTCCCCCCCCATTGTCTGATAGGTGCAGGTCCTACCTCTGGGACCCACACCTACACTGAGAACAGAGCCCTAAAAGTTGTGGAGAGTGCACTGCGCATGCTCAACTGCTCTTCATTCATTTCTATGGGGCTGCTAAAAATAGCCGAGAGCTGTCCCGGCTATTTCCATTGGCCCCATAGAAATGAAAAGGAGCGGTGGATGCTCAAGTGTGGTGCGCTCCCATTGACTATTACTAGGAGAACGCTTGGTGGTGGCCGGACCCCGGAAAACCCAGGGTACTCCAGCCACTGCGTTCTCCGTGTAGGTGCGGGTCCCAACTCTGGGATATCCCATTGTCTTAGATCGGAATACCCCAGTTTGTTTAACAGATGACCTGTCCTCTGTTATTACACAGCATGATCTGCCGAAGGCAAACAATGATTTTTAAGCATGCTTAAAAATCTGGATTGCCCGATGAATGAGTGTTTGCTCTTTTTTATCCGGTAATCAGCAGCAGTATTACACTGCCAGATCAGCGCCAATAAGTGTTACTATGAACGCTCATTAGCGATGATCTGGCAGACAATCAGCCCTTAGTTTGCACTGGCCTGTGTAATCAGGCTTGTAGAAACGAGCGCTGATAGATGTGTTATCCCCCAAAGATTAGACATTGTAATAGTACCCTAAAAGAAGTGAACATGTTCTGTGCATTAATCTTTTACCTGATTGTCTGTAGGTTGACCAGACTGTTAAAGTACTGAAGGACAGTGACATATGTGTAGGGGGAACCACACAGTCTGTTAGCTTTATTCGGGTTAAACAGGAATCTGACGTACACGAAGGTAAGTTGCAATTACCACAGTGTCTTCATTGAGCTTTTGTTTAGTGGCAAATCCCATCTGTTCTTTTGGTCTTCCAGGTTGACCTCAGAGTGTGTTAGAATATAATATTTTCTTATGTAGCTTTTCATCAGTTCGCCTCTAAGCAGCTTTGTGTAGACGGGTCTGTCCTAACAGATTCCATTTAAAGGGGTTGTCTGAGTTATTTTCTTGTTCTTTGTATGTATCTAACTCATCAAATGTAAAGGATTTTCAATTCACTTCCTTTATCTTTAGTGACTCCTTTCTCAGATTTCACTCAGGGTCACATGGCCTGCGATGTCAGCTTCTCTCCCTCCTCTGCTGATGTTTCGTGCACAAGCCTGAGATATCAGACAAGAGTCTGTACACGAGACAACACTGTGCTGGCCATGCCCCCCTGCACTGCAGGCTACCTTGTGTCTCCTTCCTTGATTTTACAGCAAACTTTAACCCCTTCTATAGCAAACATTCAGGGCAGCTGCAGGCAATGAAGAGACACAGGATCTGCCCTCCTCATCCTGCAGACACAGAGTTGACATTGAAGGAGATCTGAGGAGATCTGCAGAGTATTGCACAAGAACAGGTAGGAGGAAGATCCTGTGTGCATCAGCATTGTCATTGTACAGCTGGGACTTGTAGTTCTACACATACAACATGCTGCTGAGTATCCCAGCAGGCAGACATGTCACTCAGGGCAGCACTTGTATTCACTCCCTTTGCAGATCAGGGGGGGAGGGGCAGAGATTGTTGTTATTGCAGGTAAACCAGGCCAGAAGAGAACCAGGAAAATGAAACTTGCTTAACTTATATATTGCTGCCCATCAGATTTACAGTGCTATATTTTTCTTTTACATAACTCCGACAACCCCTTTAACTGTGTATTAATAAGGTATACCCATCTCAAACATTTGTGATATATCCACATAAAATTCAATGTTAGAGAGAAACCAGACATTCAGTGATCTCTCTGAGTTCTGTGGAGACTGTGCCTGGTTCCACTGGTGGGATCTACAGTGAATACATGCTTGAAGGGGTTGTCTGAGAGTGGAAGGTAATTTCCTTGGGGCTGGGCACAGTGTGAGGTTAAACAAACAAACAAAAAAAACCCTGTTAAAAGTGTTCCAGATCCAACACAGAGATCCTGTCTCTGGCGCATCTGTTCCCCACTTTACCAGACGTGTGATGCCCCATGTTGACAGTGCGTCACACCTCTGGTCCAGTGGGGACCAGAAGTTAAGGAGAAAGTAGCTTGGTGCTGGACCTGGAAAACAGGTGAGTGTTTGTTTGTTTGTTTGTTTGTTTGTTTGTTTATGTATTTATTTATTTTTCACTTTCCACTCTCAGACTTCCCCTTTAGGGCTCCTTTGCACTCATGTTTTTACACCATGAATTTTTCGTTTTTCAAAGCATCTTTTTCTGTGTTTTTTTTTTTTCTATGCGCATACTGCATTTGGAAAAAAAAGCCACACACCTCAAAACGTCCACAAACCAAACACATTGTATATAGTTAAAATTGTGAATAACCATTTGGTTAGATACAGTCTTGACCAGATGAAAATTGACTCCGGGATGAGAATCGGTCAGAGGTCCGTCCTCTCATTATGGACCTTTTACTGATATGCACTACTTCTCATGTCTTTACCGGCTTTTATTTTTTTTCTTCTTACTGCAAATCCTCATGCTTGGTGTTTTCTGGCAGATGAAACACTCTAGCCTTATGACATCCATCCTTAAATTATCCTTGGAACAGTCCCGATATAATAGATAGGTAATTGCTGAGACTGGAAGTGGAAGCACCATTACCATCCTAACACGATATATTTCTGCTGGTACCTGTGATGACTCTTCCCTTCCGATTGTTGCTTACATACTATGATCACCCCATAATCAGGAAGATTTTTATACAAATCAGTTTGTGAGTAGACCTAATGGATCCAGTCTTTAAAGGGGGTCTTACAGCCAGTAATATTGATGGCCAATCCTCAGGATAGGTCATCAATATCTGATCAGTGGAGATCAAACTCTCAGTACCCCTGCTGATTAGCTGTTAGAAGAGGAGCGCTACTTTCTCTTCAAGATTACACTGCATGTTGTCTTGGCGGCGCAGTGTAATGGCAAGTGCTTGTTCCATTCACTTGACGACATGCGGTATAATCTTGAAGAGGAAATGGCGCTCGTACCCGCGCCGCCGCCACCTCTTCAAACAGCTGATTGGTGAGGGTGCCAGGAGTCAGACCTCCACCGATCAGGTATTGATGACCCAGCCTGAGGATAGCTCATCAATATTACTGGCTGTACAACCCCTTAAAGAAAACCTATAGATATCAGTTGTTTGATTTACGATGAAGTTGCTTTTTTGTTTTTATTCATAGTTTGCAGATAGAAATTCTATAAATGATCAGACCGGCTTTATTATATGGACGGTTAGACATTTAGCTGTGTTAATGAAACTTCTTCTGAAAAAGTTTCTCACTGGTATGAGATTCCCTAATGGTTCATAAACTGGATCCTGTTATATTTGCACAGCTTTTCCTGCACCCTCTGTAGGAATGCCAGGTCATACCGGGGTTCAAGAGATTCTTCTAACCTGATAAATGTATGCAAAACTTCTTCGGTTCTTTCAAAGGGAATGTATCGTCAGAAAATTACATAGTGTTTATTTTGTACATTTTTTTAATGGAATTATTTTTGTAATTTTTTGTGTGATCATCCACATAAAAAGAAAATCTTGTTCACTTTTTGTTACCACTGAAGACTGCACATCTGAGCAAATAAGCAGATTCAACCCTTCTTGTTTATTTGCTAGGGTTCTCCCATTAAAAGGAGCCTGTCAGCAATATCGGACAGTGATAGATACTGTAGGTGAAGGGTAAAGTAGGTTAAACATACCTCTGATGATGGTTATGCTAGTTACATGTGTAGTGTGACTGACTTTCTGCCCTCCACTGACAGCTCTATTTTCTAACCCGGGGACCACTGGAGCTGTCAAACGAGGAGAAGGGGGAATTCGCTAGCCATGTGTTCAGTGCAGAGATCCCAGGCAATGGCACACAAAGGGCCTGCCAATGGACACTTGCAAGCGGCAGTGGAGAGGTTAAAAGTTGATTTTCTTGATTATGCTAGTAGTATGCTGAATAAAAGAGGTATATTTTAACCAACTTTATCCTTCACCTATCTAGTGATGTCATCAGGGCTCATAACTGGTGGCAGCCTCTCATTTAACAGTGGTGGGAGTGTCATCCCATCCCACATTGTTAGGCCCTATGGCTTTTACTAAGCAAATCTGGGATTCCTGTTGTAAACGTTTTGCCCTTGCCTCCCAGCATTCCTCAATTATATCTTTTCTATATAATCCCGCCATACCCTCTAGTTTAACTGCCCCCATGGTCCGTGTCTGGTCGTCGCTGGGTCTCTTCCGGATAGCCGATGCCGTGGATGTCTCCAGTTTGACATTCAAATCTTTTGCACAGCTGCAGGAGCAGGCTAATTTACAGAGGTCCGAAAGCCTCCTTTATCTGCAGGTCCGTCACTACGTTCGCTCTCTCTTTGGGACCCTTCAAGTCTCCCTTCCCACTGGGTTTGAGCATTTATGTCGCTTGAATACGGATACAAAAGGCCTGATTTCTGCGATTTATCATCTTTTAGCTGCCCCGAGGGTAGATGAACTCCCTCACCATAAATACATGGACAAGTGGTCCAGGGACATTGGATCCCCTATCCCCCACTCGGCTTGGCAGATCATTTGGAACAGAGCAGCACAATCCTCTATTTGTACCACTTATAAAGAGACGCAGTATAAGCTGCTCATGCACTGGTACCATACACCGGCCCTTCTACATTCTCTGAATCCTGCCATTCCTCCGGTCTGCTGGCGCTGCTTGGGGGATACTGGTACCCTGTATCACGGATTTTGGACGTGTCCCTTAATTATCCCATTTTGGGAGGGTGTCGGAGACTTGATTCAGTCACTTTTTTCATCTCCAGTGGATTTGGATCCAAAAACTTACTTGCTTAATCTCCCCCCTCGGGGGATGCGTAGCCATGCTTCCAGGCTGTTTCTGCTTCTGTGTACGGCTGCTAAATCCCTAATAGCTAAGTCTTGGAAGCAAACCACTCCCCCATCCATGCCGATGTTCTTAGCCAGGATTAGAGATATTAGATCTTTAGACTACCTCACAGCCTCCCTTAAAGGGGTTATCCCACGAATAATGTAAAAAATGAAAATCAGACATCATATAGCACATGACAACCTCTTTCTAATAAAGCAAGAACCAGCCCTGTACCTCACATGGATCCACAGATCTCCACATTCATTTCTCTGCTAGATTCATATCAAGCTGACAGCTCAGGGGAGTGTCTTTTCTGCTGCAAGCTAGGAGGCGTGTTCATGCTCTGCCTATCACAGCTCAGGAGGCAGTTAAAAATTGAAACTGAGCATGTGCGGCCTGCTCAGTGAGCAGGTCAAAGAAATAAGAAATTAAGTGGTCCTATAGAGATACACTTTATTGAATAACTCAGTAGCTGTACAAAATTTTTAATGACATGCAATTACAAAAGTATTCAGATCCAGGTGCTGGTTTGAAAACTGTATAATATTTTTCGTGGTACAACCCCTTTAACAACTCAGTGGACAAGTTTAATCTGGTATGGCTGCCATGGGATGCGCATCCATCCTACTCTTAGATCCCTTATTTTCCCCTTTCCTCTCCTCCCCCGTCCTTCTTAGTCTTACCCCCCCCCCCCTGTTTGTCCTCGTGGTGTCTCTTGTCTTTATTCCTATTAATGTGGGTACACCGCACTGAAATACAAACGGCTGAGAACTGTCAGCATTAGAGATGAGCAAACGTGCTCGAAACGAGCACTGTACCGCTCGGCTTCCCTGCGCTTGCATGGGCGCAGGCAGCCGCTTCCGTCCTGAGGAGGACGGAAGCGGCTGCCTGCGCCCATGCGAGCGCAGGGGAGCCGAGCGGTACAGTGCTCGTTTCGAGCACGTTCGCTCATCTCTAGTCAGCATCATACGCTTTACTACGGTACTAGCTGTATTCCTGCTCTGATGAGTATCATGACTCTTCTATATCATGTCTAACGTGTGTATGGTTTGACTTCATGATTCTTTTTTGCTCATATCTGTGTATCCTATGATATTCCTTGTTAATGTCCTTAAAATGTTTGAAAAATGGTGCACTTTCTTTAGTGCCAATAAAATAAACAGTTTAAAAAAAAAAAAAAGTGGTGGGAGTCGACGCACTAAGAAACCAACGATCACTAGCACTGAACACATATCGTGCTCTCTCTACTCACTGTAGAGGGCGGAAAAGAGATGGGCCCATAGACTTTTATTGAGGCTGTCTGCTACAGTAAGGAGAGAGAGCACAATTTTTGCATGCTTCTTTTCTCTTGCTAGTGATCAGTGGAGGTCTCGCGCTCAGACCCTCATGGATCAAAACTTTTGGTATGTCTATGACATATCAAAAGTTTTACTAAAACTCAGTATTTACATCTCACACATTGGGGGTTCACACAGGACATGTATGCTTCTCTTCACTTTGTCTATTAACATTTATTTCCATTTGCACAGAGGACTATGTGCGCTATGCTCATGGACTGGTTTCAGAATACATTTCCGAAGAGCTCCGCGACGAGCTGTCTACGTATCTAAAGTAAGGCTAAAATATTGAAATGAATGGAACGTTCTGTTTTGAATGTTCATAAAAAGCACCGACTTGCAGCAAAAAGCATTGATTTGGTTGCTCTCCTCCCAATGTTTCTGTTAATGTATGGCCCTCACTTTGTTCTAAGTGCATCCTTCCATATGCCAGGTTCATACAATGCATGTTTCTGGTGTTTTTCTGTTGCATTTTTAAAGCGTATCTGAGTTTAAAAAAAAAAAAAGTTTGCATAATGGCTTCTTTGTACAATCATAACGGTGAAGGAATAGGTCTTTTTTGGGCTTTACAAATTTTTTTTTTTAGCCTTATTATTCCCCTCTTTAGCTGCACAGCTAGATGCATTTCTCTCAGAATCAGGGACTCCCTTCTGTGGAATCTGCCTGCACTGTACAGCTGTGACATCCTTTCCCTTACTTCCGCCTACGTTTGTTTTCAGCTTCGAAGCTCACAGAACAGATAAGGAGTGAGAGATCACACTGACAGAAAGGCAGGATGCTTGGAAGCTGTGTAGGAGCAGTTCTTCTATCAGGGTCAAAATCTCAGCTAGCCCTGACACCCCCCCCCCCCCCCCCCTCCAATTTCTCTGAGCCGTCTTCTGTGTCTCTGTTACCAGGGATGGATCTGTCTGACAACAGGCAGTGGACTGCTAATAGAAGTGAGATCCCTAGTGCAATGACTTTACAGGGTTTTTATTTTATATTTTTAATATATATTTGATTGGAAGTGATTTATAAATTTGCTAGTTACACCATTCTCTATTAATTGTGTGAAAGTACAGTGACACTCTCAAGTAAAAAGACATGTCTTTTTTCTACTGTTTACGATGTTAACAAGGTATTGATATATTTTGTTTTCTTTTGATGCTCTTTTAGTCTGCCAGATGTCTCCAGTCCAACCCCAGAACCGCCTACAAAGGTAATCTGCGGCTTAACTGCTTGTACACGGCAATGGCTGCTGCTGCTTTGCTGCTGCTACCATTTCCAATCATCAAAACTAACCCTTTCCTAATAGTCAGTAACAGCTCTGTGTCAGTGTAATTCTGCTTTGGGTTCTAAAAGTTTAACACTGAAAATGAGTTTGACTTTTATGTGGAATGTTCTCCTTTCCAGGGCTGTGGAGTCGGTAAGCCAAAGCCCCGACTCCGACTCCTCAATTTCCCCTCACCCCGACTACGACTCCCTCATACATGGAGCATGTTTAAGTGATAACTTTAAACAAATTTGCATAAAATCAATAGTACAGATATGTCATGACAAAAACAGTTTGTAATCTATCAGGCTTCTCTGGGTACAGCTCACTTAGGGCCTAATGAGAGGCGTAGCTAGAGGTTCAGCACATGGGGGGGGGCAAAACATACTTGAGTGGGCCCCCCACTTATTGGCTTCCCAAACGCACGTTTCCAACTTCAAAGGCACATACTACTAGTTGTGGTTATAATACTGTATTAGCAAGATGACTATATAAACTGCTAGATCATCTATGCTGTTAAGTACAGTACAATAGACTTTCTACATACCCTACTCTAAATACTCTACCATATAATGCAGTAAAATATAGGATTAATAGGAGTAAAAAAGGGGACTCCTATGTTAAAAGAAATCTGTCCCCAGCTTTTACATCACTAAACTAACAATCCTTTGCCCCCATCAGACCTCAGATCGGCTTAATGTGCCCCCATCAGACCTCAGATCGGCTTAATGTGCCCCCATCAGACCTCAAATCAGCAGAATATGCCCCCATCAGACCTCAGATCAGCAGAATATGCCCCCATCAGACCTCAGATCAGCAGAATGTGCCCCCATCAGACCTCAGATCGGTTTAATGTGCCCCCATCAGACCTCAGATCAGCAGAATGTGCCCCCATCAGACCTCAGATCAGCGTCTCGTGCCCCATTAGACCTCAGATCAATAGAATGTGCCCCCATCAGACCTCAGATCAGCAGAATGTGCCCCCATCAGACCTCAGATCGGCTTAATCTGCCCCCATCAGACCTCAGATCAATAGAATGTGCCCCCATCAGACCTCAGATCAGCAGAATGTGCCCCCATCAGACCTCAGATAGGCAGAATGTGCCCCCATCAGACCTCAGATCATCAGAATGTGCCCCCATCAGACCTCAGATCATCAGAATGTGCCCCCGTCAGACCTCAGATCATCAGAATGTGCCCCCATCAGACCTCAGATCGGCTTAATGTGCCCCCATCAGACTCCATAATGGAAGCGCTCACTTGCATTCGCCTGATTGTACTAAGGCCATCCCTGCTGGGCCCCCCCAGAGGTATTGGGCCCAGAGCATCGCCTCCCCTGCCCCCCCTCTCTCCCCAGTAGCTACGACTCTGGGCCTGATGTATGAAAACTGTCTAGGTCTAAGACTTTTTTTGTTGCCCATAGCAACCAATCAGAGCTCCCCTTTCATTTCTCCAGAGCACTATATGAAATGAAAGGGGAGCTCTGATTGGTTTCTATGGGCAACAAAGAAACTTCTACACCTAGACAGTTTTCATACATAATGGCCCTAGGTGTTTTACATCAGCAGATAGAAGCCATGAGAGCAGCTAACCTCTCCAAACATGAGCTCAGAGAAAACATAAAGCAGAGAGAACATGCACTGGACATAAAGGGCAGTACACAGTCATCTCAACTAAAAGCCGAAATCATTAGACCAGGAATAGAACAGACATTTATAGGACATTTCATCATTTTCACAAATTCTTATAAAAATATATTCAGCACTGAACTAAATGTACTAATTCATTATATATTTTAGGAGTCGGTCCATTTTATACCGACTCCGACTCCACCAAAATGGTGACCGACTACGACTCCGACTCCACAGCCCTGCTCCTTTCTGTGGTAGTAAGTAAATGCTGAGGGGATAATGAATTGAAGATGGTTGTAAACTGTGAGATGTCCGCCTGCATTTGTGGTTGGTGGCATCATCAGTTTCCAGAGATGGTTTGGTGTTGGAAGCCCCACAATCCCAATGAGGCTCCTTAAATATCTGCACAGAGTAATTACCATGTTGAGGAACCTCTCTGCATGATACAAAGCTCTTCTGACTGTTAGATGTGCTCCCCACAGACCAGTTCTTGGTCTGATCATTTTTCCAACTTAAAGGGATTGTCCGCTTTTTTCTATTTATGAACTATCCTCATAATAGGTCATCAATATCAGATCGGTGGAGTCTGACTCCCGACACCCCCGCCGATCAGCTGTTTGAAGAGAAGGCATTGCTTATACGAGCGTTGCTTTCTCTGCTCTGTTTACTGCAGCAGTTGCAGTGATGAGCGGATGTAATTACAAGTATGGCGTCCTCCTTCACTTCTATCGGATGGCTTGCTTGAACATAGCCGTTCCATAGAAGTGCATGGGAAGGCCGTACTTGTAATTACACTGCTCACCATTGCAATTGCTGCGTCGAGCAGGTAAACAGAGCAAAGAAGCATCGATTGTACCAGTGCTGCCTTCTCTTCAAACAGCTGATCGGTGGGGGTGCTAGGTGTCGGAACCCCGCTGATCTGATATTGATGACCTATCCTGAGGATAGGTTATCAATGTTATAAAAGTGGACCCCATTTGAGACCCGGGTTTTTCCTCTACTGTTGCATCACTGAGCCCATTCCCCCATCTAAATTTGCAGAAAAGGAAATTATCTGACAAGCCTGTGGAAGCAGAAGAGGACTACACAAAATATAATTCAAATGACAAAGGCAAAAAGGTGGGCATTTTTTTTCCCTACAACTTCTGGTTTTTTTTTGTCACTTGCTTGATGTTACAAACGTATGAAGGAAGGTTTTTGAAATAAAAGTTTCCTTGCAGACTAGATCTGTGCAGCCACATTTATTTCATTGCATAGTTATGGCTCTTTTCTATCTGTGATTCCACGGTGCTTCTTATTGCCTATCTTAAGCATGTATTATATGGGTGTCCTTTTATTTTAAAGGGGTTGTCCGAGTAATTTTTTTGTTTTTTATATGTTTCTAACTTGTCAGGTATAACAACTTTCCCATATACTTTGTGTTTCTAAAGCTGCTGGTTTCTCAGAGTTGACTGAGGGTCACATGACCTGTGATGTCACCTTATCTCCCTGGTCTGTGATGTTTCGTGCACAAGCCTCAGAGTTCAGATAACAGTCTGTACACGAGACGTCACTGGCCACGCCCCCTTTCTTTGCCTGGCTCCTGCTATCTGCTCTCTCCCTGGATTCCTTCAGATAAAACATTAACCCCTTCAGCCAGAACACACTGAGGGCTCAAGGCTTTACAACAATAGTAGCTGCAGCAGTGAGAGGAGACAAATGCTGGGCAAGGGGCTATAGAGGAATTGTATTGTACAAGAACAGGTAGGGAGAATTTCCTGTGTGTATCAGCAGTGTCATTGTACAGCTGGGACTTGTAGTCCTACACAAACAACATGCTGCTGGGTATCCCAGCAGGCAGACATGTACTCACAGCACTTATATTCACTGCCTTTGCAGAGAAGGGGGGAGGGGCAGAGAATGTTATTACTGCATGTAAACAAAGGCCAGAAGAGAACCAGGGAAATGAGGAAATAGAGATTTTTTTTGCCTAAAACTTGCTGAACTTAGTTATATATTGCTGCCCATCAGATTTACAGTGCTATATTTTTTTCCATAACGTGGACAACCCCTTTAAGGGGGTTATTCCATGAATAAGTTTAAAAAATGATAATCATACATAATACATGACAACATCTTTCTAACAAAGCTAGAACCAGCCATGCACCTCACATAGATCCATAGATCTCCCCATTCACTGCTCTAATTATTCTGCTAGATTTATTTCAAGCTGTCAGCTTAGGGGGCGTGCTCTTTCTGCTAGGGCTGGTGGCAGTTGAAGGATGGAACTGAACTTGTACTTCCATCTCAGTGAGCAGGACAGAGGAATTAGAAAAAGAGCGAACAACAGGTGGCGCTATATAGATAGATTTTAGTGAATAACTCAGTAGCTATAATACATATTTAATAACATGCAATTACAAAAGTATTCAGACCCTGGTGCTGGTTTGAAAGTGGTAGAATATTTCTCTTGGGACAAATCCTTTAGGCAACTGAACAGCAAATGTGTCTGGTCAGGGGGTAGGGGTGGTAAATGGCCCAGCCTTGAACTGGTGAAAGTGACACTTTGGGCAAAGACTTAAAATCCAGCTTCTGACCTAAGTGAACGTGACCACACTACCTCTAAACTTTTACTTTCCTGATCCTGCAGATTCGGAGATCCATGGGGGTCTGCTTGCAGATGCAACTTGCTAACATTTTCAGGTCCCAGGCAGAAGATGTCTAAAAAACTGTTTGGGACCTGAGCATATTAGCTGGCTGCACAAGTTCATGGATCTCAGGATTATCAGGGACCAGATAAGTCATACTGTGAGGATGGGGTGGGCACTGTCACCCCAGGCAAAAGCTGTGTTAGGAGTTTGAAAAAATTAGAGGCATGCACACAGCCAGCATCCCTGTTTTTGCAGATCAGCAAATTGCAGACTGAAAAACGGATACGGTCGTGTACAAGGCCACGTACATGGGAACCCACATGGAAAAGGTGGCTGTGCGTTTGTGTTGCTCGCTCAATTGAAATCTATAGGAGTAACAACCAACCTGACAACTTCCACCTAACAAAAATTTCTGGTGCATTTTGTGTCTTCCATTTACAGACTAATAGCAAGATGACGGCGGCTCAGAAATCCCTGGCCAAAGTGGACAAAAGTGGAATGAAAAACATATCTTCTTTTTTTAGTCCAAAATCCAAAGCCACAAAATAAGATGAGAACATTACGTGGAATTTCAGTATTTTATGTAGTAAAATGTATTGTTTTGTTACATGCCGTTTGTTTCTTTGGACAGATGTTTGATACGTTCCAGTTCTAGCAAGGCGCTGTTCACACTATGATAATGTCTTCCTATAATAATGGAGCTATGAGTGCTATGCCGGATTAGTCTTATGGATACTGTTGAATCCAGAAGGATACCCCACATCAAAAATAGCTAATCTGGTATTTTTCTCTGTTGATGGCAATATGAAGAAATTAAGACAGATGGGATTTATTGCAGTTGCCTGAAAAGCTTACTTGGAAAAGAGGGAAAATAAAATCTATATTTTACAGTGTGAACAGTTTACAGTTCTCATTCACGTTTAGCCTGGCTGCTAACTTTGTTTTCTTGGTTAATCAAAAAGATGTGAAAAAACCCCAAACACATGCCAAATCCGAACTTACTACTATAAAATATTACAGTGAGTGACGCTGCAATACTAGACACAACACACGGACGACAGTGGAGCTGTTAGATGCAAATCTATAGAAGAAATAATGTTATATTTGTATTTTTTTGTTATTAATGTGGAATCTATTAATTTTCTAAAAACTTCCTGGGCAGTCATATTGTGGTCATACCCTTCCTGTATTGTCTGCATGCATTGACATTACAGCAGTGTGTGTATTCACCCAGTACAGTTGTGCCATTGGTTTTTCTCTATGGCTGAGAAATGCACTGTAAAACACATTTTTACTGTGATTTGTCATGGTTCCACGTCTATCACAGGCAGGGAAACCATTGGCAGTAAGAACCATGTTAGTGTACCCTTACTGCAGTAAATAGGAGATAATGATCCGAGAAATACTAAAAGGTATATTAGACACCCCGATCACACAGACGATTGGCGGGAGAGAATCGTTCCCTCCTAGCAATCTCCTCTGGAGCATGGGGAGGAGCGATCACTATGCTATCGCTTGTTCCCATGCAATACAGTGGTTTGCCAGTGGCAGATTGCTATTCGACGCCAGCAAATCCTGTATGCTGAAAGATTTGGATTGCCCGGTGAAGGAGTGTTTGCAGAAAATGTGCCCGTCTTATACATCTTTAATGCAGTGTCCTGAAGGAATTCATGTACATCTCCCAAAGAGACCAGAGAATGTACACAGCCTTACTGTGTGTATAGCGGGACTGTCTTGGCTACTCTTACATCTGCGGCAGGCATTCTGGCATAGTAATGGAAATTGCCGTATCCAGAATAGCCAGACACCACATCCAGGGTTTTTTTTTTTTGTATGGCAGAATGCTGGTATTCATGCTGGAAACCTATCAGACCCCATTCGTCAGTGTCCGGCTACGCCGGATACAGCAACTACGGTATTCTGTTTCTCTGTTGCAAAAGAATACTGGAATGCCTGCAGCAGATGTGCACTTAGGCTTGCCTTATGTTACACCAAAGCTATTGCCCCCACCGTCTGCCGACTGTCCCAGTGACTACCAGAAGATTTTAGAATATTATTTTATATGGCTAGTCACAAAAACAAAGAAATACTTCTAGCAAGTTAAAGGGAACCTTCAACCATAAAAATGCAAAGTAGGATACGGCTACACTACAACATTTGACAAAAAGAGTACAGCTACACTGCTACATGTGTTACAGCAATGTTGTGTGACTTTTTTGTAATGATAGTCAATGGTGTCGCACAAAAGTCCAACTTGGATGGATTTCTGTGCGACTGTTGCGTCACAGACGCAGCATGTTACAGTGTGACACCATTGACTATCATTTAAAAAAAAAAAGTCACGCAACATTCCTGTGACAAATAGTCACATGACACATGTCATGTAGCCAAGCCCGTAGTCTTCAGGCAGCAAGTTATAGAGCAGGAGGAGCTGAGCAAATTGATATATAGATTGATTCAGTAAAACCTGTAATTTGTACATTTAAGTTGCTGGTCATTCTGGACTTTGAAGTCCAGGGGGCAGTCCTATCTGATTGACAGCTATCTCTGAAGTCCAGGAGGCGGCCCTATCAGTGATTGACAGCTATCTCTGAAGTCCAGGAGGCGGTCCTATCAGTGATTGACAGCTATCTCTGAAGTCCAGGAGGCGGTCCTATCAGTGATTGACAGCTATCTCTGAAGTCAAGGAGGCGGTCCTATCAGTGATTGACAGCCTTTCTTCTATGACGGTATATACAGATATCTGTCACTCACTGATAAGACCACCTCCTGAACTTCAGAGATAGCTGTCAATCACTGATAGGTCCGCCTCCTTGACTTCAGAGATAGCTGTAAATTACTGATAGGACCGCCTCCTGAACTTCAGAGATAGCTGTCATTCACTGATAGGACCACCCCCTGGACTTTTAAATTGCTGGTCATTCTGGACTTTAATGTATAAATTACAGGCTTTACTGAAACTTTTAAAAATTATATATCAATCTGCTCAGCTCCTCCTGCTCTATAACATGCTGCCTGCAGCTCAGACACCATGTTCAATTACTGTGTCTATGTTCTTTTTTTTCTTTTAAGAAAAGATGATTGACCTCAGGGAGATCAACCATCATCACCACAGAGACACTATCACAAGTCTCAACGTTGGTGAATCTAAAACAAGGCTCCCTGGGAAAAGCAATATGCAAATAAAAGAAAACCACGGAGCCACCATCACGTGTCTCAACGTCGGTCAAAACTAGCCAGGCCTTTCACCGGGAAGGAACAACCAAGGGAAGGGCAGTCTCCAAAAGGAAATGTCACGCTCTGGTGTGGGGGGAAAGGCCACACCGAGCGTAAGAAGGATGGGAACAGACAAAACCAGGGAACTGGTCACCTCCTGCAGGGGACCCTAAGACTAGGCCCTAGCTGGCTACCAGTATGAGCTAACCCGGGTGGTAGGAAAGCCCATACGCAGGAACCTAATCTTGATATACCCTAGATCACCCTGCAGTCTAGTGACACAAGAGAGTAACCCGTTCCTCCAAGCATAAGGAGGAACAAGAGACTCAAAACAGGAATAACCAAAGGAAGGGAAAACACTTAACTTTAAGTAGAACTCAGCAACAGGATCTCAGCCGAGATCCACACCACTCTGAATCAGGGATGTAGAAGATATAACCCGCAAGGGATACTGGGAGAGGAAGAGGTAAATAGCAGAAAGCTAATTGCCAAGCGGCAACAGCTGAGGGGAAGGGGTGTGGAGAACAGCACCCAAACCACAGGGAAGCCTGTCAAACATGTCACTTAGAAAGCCGCGCAGAGCGTCTGATTCCAGGCGCAAGCCCACTCGTGACAGGAAACCACCTATGCCAAAGCATGGTATCCATCCACAGACAGCTGTTTCAGGGTATTTGCCCCTCATCAGTGTGGAGTAGGAATCTGGCTAGTGGGAGCAATGCCTAGTAGAAGATTATTTAAGAAAAGATGATTGACCTCAGGGAGATCAACCATCATCACCACAGAGACACTATATGTTCTTTTTTTCTACCTCTTTTTTTTCTTGATCATCAGATAAAGGTAAAAAGAAATCAGGATTTTTTAGGTCAATGATGTGAAGCTACTCTGTATTATTAGCACCCTGCCAGCAGCATCCAGTCCTAGTAGTAATGGAAGAGCTGAGAAGTTGATCTGTTGATGAGGCATGAAGACAACTACCCGAGGCATTGTTAACATGACGAATATTCACAACTCTTTTATTTCTTTAACTATGTGTGAATCCTAGAGGATCAATCATGGGGGTTATTGTATTCCCCTTAGTTCGCCATCCAATTATCACCTTGCTCAGTGGCGGACAGATGCGAGCAGTCAGTCATGGACTATATGTATTACTGAGCCACAACGAGACACTGGAGAGCATGGCGTACCAATAATGTGACACCTGAGCATGGCTGGGTGTCCTGATGGCTCACAGCATCCAAAGTGTTTCTCCTTGCTGTATATGTAGTACAAATAATGGAAACTACGTTTGGGTTCATTCAGGGGTGGACTGGGAACTTAAAGTTGCCCTGGAAAAAATACTAAAAGTGGCCCCATATTGTAGTCGGGTCCAAGTTGATAGAAGGCAGGGCCAACACAAGTAAGCGTGGCCAGCAATACCATATTGTGGCACATTATACCACCCCAACAGAGCCAAATACCACAGTCCATCACAACATACTGCCAGCAGCACAAAATACATCCCCAAAAACTTCCACTGGCTGGCTATGAGAAGGGCTCAGGTGGGCCCCTGAGCATCGGCCCACTGGGAAATTTCCCTGTAAGGTCTATGGCCAATCCGCCCCTGGGTTCATTTATTTTTAAAGGACAAACGGCATGGTCGGTATTGTTAACGAAAAATAGTGTAAAAGTATTAGATATGCTAGTTGTGAATCTTGATGAGATCATACAATGTGCAGCTCACTGCTCTGAATGTTACATACAGATCAAAAGGCTAGTGTTTAACACAGCAATTAAAGGGGTTATCCAACTCCTTTAAACGATTACCGAACCCCTCTGAACCCCTTGATGCAGAAGATATGTGTATCAAGCATCCCTGCAACCATTATGCATAATATGCATTGTATATTTATAATATTTTAGAAATGATCGAATAGTTTGACCATATGTTCTGGTGCTAAACCATAAATTAGGGAAAAATTTAAGGGGAATCTGTAAGCAGTTTTATGCTGCTGGGTTCTAACAACTCCACCTCATGCCAATGAGTCCTGATATTCATGGGCTCACAGCTCCACCTGTTTTTTGTTTTTTCTCTCCATGTGAACCAGGAGCTCATGAATATGGGGATTTGTTCAGCATGCGCTGGAGCTGTTTAGCACCAGATTTTAGTAAAATGGCTGGTTCTATTAAAGAAAGTGTCCCAGCATTTTGCTAAGGGGTTCTTTCACTAGTGTATGTTGCCCTTAAAACTGTTGACAGATTCCCTTTAAAAAGGTCGTCCACCTTTCATTAAAGGAGTTTTGTGAGATTTTTATTTTTCTGATCGGTGGGGGTCCGACATCCAGGACCCCCACTGATCAGCTGTTTGAGATAGTAGGGGCACTCACAGTAGCACCATGGCCTTCTTCTGGCTTTTCCTAGGAGCATCAGAGCCCCTTAGAAATAAATGGGTCTGCGCGCAATACCAAGCACAGCAGCTATACAATGTACACTGCTGTACTTCGTAAACTGCAAAAAAAATAAATAAATAAAATACACTAAACATGTTTGCTATCGACGTGTCCATAGTCACCTCATCCCGCAAAAAATGAGCCCCTAAGTGAGACGATTGCCCAAAAAATTTTAAAAAATATGGCTTTCAGAAAATGGAGACACAAAACATGATTTCTTTTCAAAAATGCTTTATAATGTAAACTGAAACAAAATAAAATAGACATGTTAGGTATCGCCACGTCCGTATGAACTTGCTCTATGAAAATAGCACATGATCTAACCTGGCAGGTGAACATCGTAAAAAACTGAAAATAAAAACTGTTCCAGAACAGTCATATTTGGGTTACCTTGCCTCACAAAAGTTAAGCAGAGCCATCAAAAATCTTATGTATCCCAAAATAGTACCAATAAAACTCACCTTATCCTGCAGTTTTCAAAATGGGGTCACTTTTTGGGAGTTTCTATTGTGGGGGTGCATCAGGGGGGTTTCAAATGTGACATGATGCCTAAAATCCAGTCCAGCTAAATCTGCCCTCCAAAAACCATACCGTGTTTCCCCGAAAGTAAGACAGTGTCTTACTTTCTTTTTATCCCCAAAAGCCCCACTATGTCTTACTTTTGGGGTATGTCTTATATTGGAAAAATCCACATCCCTCCGCTCGTCAGACCTCAGGTCAGCGTCTTGTGCCCCCTTCAGACCTCAGGTCAGCGTCTTCTGCCCCCATCTGACCTCAGGTAAGCGTCTATTGCCCCCATCAGGTCAGCGTCTTGTGCCCCCATCAGACCAGCCTCTTGTGCCCCCATCAGACCAGCCTCTTGTGCCCCCATCAGACCAGCCTCTTGTGCCCCGATCAGACCAGCCTCTTGTGCCCCCATCAGACCAGCCTCTTGTGCCACCATCAGACCTCTGGTCAGCGAGTTGTGCCCCCCCTCAGGTCAGTGTCTTGTGCCCCCCTCAGGTCAGTGTCTTGTGCCCCCCTCAGACCTCAGATCAGCCCACCCAGCCACTTTAAAAAAATCATACTTACCTGTTCTGGCCGCCGCCGCTGTCCTCAGGTTCCCTGCTCCACTCTCTTGCCTGCCGGCGCTCACTATGACCTGACGCTGCGTCAGTTCATAGCGTCAGGTCATAGTGCGCGCCAGGGAAGACGGTGGAGCGCGGAACCAGCGAGGACAGCGGCGGCCAGAACAGGTAAGTATGATTTTTTTTTTTTAAGTGGCTGGGACCTAGTTTCCCCGAAAGTAAGACATATGTCTTACTTTCGGGGTACGGCTTATATTAGCCGACCCCCCTGAAACCCCCGATACGTCTTACAATCGGGGGTGTCTTACTATCGGGGAAACACGGTATGTTGCTCCTTTCCTTCTGAGCCCTGCTGTGCACCTTTACAGCATACCACCACATGTGGGGTGTTTCTGTAAACCGCAGAATCAGGGTAATAGATGTTGTGTTTAGTTTGGCTGTTAACCCTTGCTGTGTTACAGGAAAAAAATTGATTAAAATGGAAAGTCTGCCAAAAAAGTGAAATTTAGAAATGTAATCACTATTTTCCTTTAATTCTTGTGGAATACCTAAAGTTATTACTGGTCCTTAAAAATCAGTTTTGAATAACTTGATGGGTGTTATTTCTAAAATTGGATCATTTATGGGTGGTTTATACTATGTAAGCCCCACAAAATGACTTCAGACCTGAACTGGTCCTTAAAAAATTGCTTCTAAAATTCTAAGCCTTCTGACATCTTTAAAAAAGAAATAAAATGACATTTACAAAATGATGCAAACATACGTTACTATTTTATGAGGTATTGCTATCTGCCTTAAAAGCAGAGAAATTCAAATTTTGAAAATTACACATTTTTTTTATAAATAAAGGTGGAATATATCGACTCAAACTTACCACTCACATGAAGTACAATGTGTCACAAGAAAACAATCTCAGAATGGCTTGGATAAGTAAAAGCGTTCCAGAGTTATTACCACATAAAGGGAAACATCAGATTTCCAAAAATCAGCCTGGTCACAAAGGTGCAAAATGGCAGTCATTAAGGGGTTAAAGGCATACGGGTGATAGGATTTCAGCTGCATTATTTACTGCTGTTACTGCTGCACATTTACATTGTGTGATCCTTCAATTATTCTTCAATATTGGGATGTATTTTAGCTATTGAAAATAAACTTAATTTGGGTTTTATAGCTCCAGCATTGATTTACAGTGATCCCTCAAGATACAATGGCCTCAGGATACAATATTTTCAACATACAATGGTCTTTTCTGACCCATCGTAAGATGAAACCAGACTCAACATACAATGTCTCAGACTCAGATCCAACCAATCAAGGTCACCTCTCTGGTAAAATATCTGTATTAGTTGCTAGTTATCAGATATTCCTGACCGTTATATATAAGAACTTGTTTTATCTGTCTGTTATCTGCTTATTTTTCTTAAATCTTCATTTTCTCTTATCTTGGATGACATTTTGGGGCTTTGGAACTGATTATTCAATTTACAATGGTTTCAACATACAATGGTCGTCCTGGAACCAATTCATATCTTAAGGGACCACTGTATATTGTTGGAAAGGAGGCATCTTATGGAGGTCACAACTGCTATTGAGATTGCGTGGCTGTGTGTTTGCTTTTTGATGCGATGTCCACATAACTTTTGGTCTTGTAAAGTTCGGTGGGGTGCCTACAGCAGGTGGCATATCCTGGACAGGGGGGTTGTCTTACACAAATCACCACTCTTCTCTTCTGTTTCCCTTTTCTCTTTTGGTTCATTTTCAGCACCCTTCTCAGAATTCCCTGTTTCAGTCGAGTCTAGAAGAAAGTTGCGTACTGAATTACATTATCATTATACATCATTTGTAAATTCAGAGTCAAAATCTAAATAATTCTGCTAGCTCATGGTCATATTTTTCCTCACACACCCTATCCTACTTCCTTACTGGAATCTTGGACACGCTGCCCAATTGGCTAAAAAAAAATGTTATATTCGCCTCTTTCTCCAGAGCTGTTCTCTGCACCACTAGTTCAGCCCTTCTCATGATGCTTGGTTACAAACTGCAATGGTGATGTTCTGTTTAGAGATGAGCAAACGTGCTCGTAACGAGCACTGTAGCGCTCGGCTCCCCTGCGCTCGCATGGGCGCAGGCATCCACTTCCGTCCTCCTCACCTGACGGATACCTCCACACCAGTGATAGTGGTGTGGAGGTGTATGGCGTGGCCTCCTCCTGGCTGGACCCAAAGTGTGTGGGGGGGACTGTTTTAACTCTTCATATCTTGGGCTGGCTAGCAGCTAGGGACATCTAGTAATGTTTTAAAGTTGACAATCTAAGCTTTTAAACAATACCATAATCTCAGCATTATCTCCACTACTTTGGGAGATATAGCAGTTAGAAATTGAGTTGGGAGTGAATGCAGCTGAAACCTGCTTTCACTTCCAGCTACTATCATTCCTGACCTGATTTCTAACAGCTCTATCTCCCGATGTAGAAGAGATAACGCTTTAATTCTGGTCTTGTTAGGCTACTTTCACACTAGCGTTTTAGAATTCCGGTATTGAGTTCCGTCATAGGGGCTCAATACCGGAATAAAACGCTTCAGTTTTGTCCCCATTCATTGTCAATGGGGACAAAACTGAACTGAAGACAACGGAATGCTCCTGAAAGCATTCCGTTCCGTCTTCAGACCGGAGAACAAACCGCAGCATGCTGCGGTTTGCTCTCCGGTCCAGGCATCCGCACCAAGACGGATCCGGAATGACCCCCAATGCAAGTCAATGGGGGTGGATCTGTCTGGTGTGACCATAATGGTAACCGGATCCGCCCTCCATTGACTTTCAATGGAGTCCATTACGGATCCGGCTACACATAGACACATACAGACACAGACATACACATAAACATAAACATACACACACATATAGACATACAAACACACATACATACTTACATGCTCCCGGCAGGTCTTCGGAGCGTCAGAGGGACAGGACGGCGCGCACAGATGACGATTCCACCAGGCGCCCAGCAGAGGGCGCTGTGGGGAATCGTGACCTGTGTGAGCCGTCCTGTCCCTCTGACGCTCCGAAGACCTGCCGGGGAGCATGTAAGTATGTATGTATGTGTGTTTGTTTGTCTATATGTGTGTATGTTTATGTGTATGTATGTACTGTGTGACATGTGTGGGGCCGGAGCGTGGTTCCGGCTCCACACATATCACTGCGGCAGGCCTGATCCGTCAGCACCCTTCACCTGCCGGATCAGGCCTGCCGCCAGTGTGAAAGTAGCCTTACCGATCTGCTACTAATCCAGAGATATGAGGGGGTTAAGGCAGCCACCGACCTACCCTGCTGCCTGAGCTCTGCTCGGGATGAACTGTTAAGTCCTTTTCTCAGAGCCTGAGGAGAGCTGGGGAAAAACTGTTAAGGTGATGATAAATGGTGCACCTTAGGTAATAAACCTAGTTTGCAATGGGGGCGGAATAATTTTGATTGCAACTGTATGCCAGACCACTAGAAAATCAAGGGACAGTACTATATTAAAGGGGTTTGTCAAGATTTTAATGTTGATGGCCCTTCCACAGCATAGGCCATCAATATCAGATTGGCAGGGGTCTGACATCACGCAGCCAATCAGCTGTTCTGCAGTAACTCCAGCGCAGAAACTACACAGCTCCATCCATTGTGTAGTGGATGGAGCTGATTACTACAGCACTGCTGCTAGTACTGGGAGCATCACTGCAGTAACTGCTCTGCTACACAATGGACAGAGCTGTGTATTTCAATATAGCAGTTTGCATGCCACCTGTTATATAATATAACAAAGGATTTGGTGCCAAAATATCCACCTACCTACAGTGCAGTTAGGATTTTGCTCCAAGTCTTGATTCTTTTGCCTTCCCATAATTTCCTCTTCTGATAACTGCAAATTCTTTACCAAGAAATATGTCTTCATTTTACCTTTACCTTTTATCTCAATAGCTCCTCTTTCCTCTATTTCAAAGTCTTGATGTTTCAGTGCACTGAAAAAACATGAACTCATGTCAAGAAGTAAGAATTGTATTAGCCCTATTCATCTACAGCAGTGTCCCTCAACTCCAGTCTTCAGGGCCCACCTGCCAGTCATGTTTTCTGGATTTCCTTAGTATTGAGCAGGTGATATAATTAGTGTCAATGCATCAGGACTTATCACAGGTATTCTTGCTGTGGGATATTCCCAAATCCTGACTGGCAGATGGTTCCCGAGGACTGAAGTTGAGAAACCCTGATCTATAGTAATAGCAGAACAACCCTCGAAAATGTGGATATTATGTCAGTTATTTAAAGAGGTTGTCCGATTTCATGATATTGATGACCTATGCTTAGGGTAGGTCATCAATATCAGATCAGTGGCTTCCGAGTCCCGGTACCCCTGCCTATCAGCTGCTTAAAGGAGCTGCGACACTTGTGGGCACGCTGCACCCTCTTCAGTGTCTATCTGCATGACGTCCATGTTGTAGTGGCAGTGCAAGGTAATTACAGACATTAGTCCCATTCACTTAAATGGGAGAGAAAGCTTTAATTACAATGCACCACTGCTACAATGTAGATGGCATGAAGGTAAACATTGATGAACATGCAGCGCTCACATAAGCGCTGCAACCCCTTCAACATCTGATCGGTGGGGGGTGCCTGGAGTCAAACCTCCATTGATCTGATATTGATGACCTATCCTACAAATAATACAACCTCTTTAAGAAATGTTTTGAGCACATAGTAATGTGCAGTAACTAGATGGTTATAACACATGCCCAATCCTCTGGTGTGTGGTCTAACAGGACTTTTTGAATAAACGTGCATGCTGAAGCCAATTAAGTGTGTTTGCAGGGAGGTTGCAGAGATAGCTTTGATGATCATCTGAAAGCTTATGTGTCTGGCATTCCTGGTACCCACTGTAACATAAAGAGGCTGAGAAGCTGAAAGTTTACCATTTAAATGAAGATACCAGGGGTGGACTGGGAACTTAAAGTGGTCCAGGAAAAAAAAAACTAAAAGTGGCCCATTTTGTAGGCAGGTCCAAATTAAGACGGGTCAACACAAGTAGGTGGAGTCAACAATACCCTGGTGCGAATAATATCCCAGCAGAACCAAATAACAGCATAGCACAATATAATGCCCCAGAAGTTGGCCCTCTGTGGTGGCCATCAATAACTACCATCTTCTGTCCTTCTCCAGTTGGCTATGGAGCAGGGGGCTTAAGAGGTGAGGTGCGGGTCACAGCATGGAATTCAGGAGGGCATGTGCGGTTGCTGGCTGGGTACATGAGTACCTGATTCTCACAGCATTACTTACTGTTGAGAGCTCATTATGTACCCAGTCAGCACAGAAAGGAGGGCTTGGGTGGCACCCTGGGACACCAGTCCACTGGGAAATTTCCCTGTAGGGTCTATGGCCAATCCATCCTTGGAAGATACTACAATGGTATGCACTTGTAGGCTAGAGATCCCTTTGGATTGTTGAAAGACTGGATCAGGCTTCCCCACTAGAGGATCCTTTGGTGGACCCAGGCTCTGACACAATATTTGGTCATAGCAGAAAACATAAGGACCTAACTCTGGAGCCAGCAGAGTCTATTTCTTATGGGTGGATCTACAAATAAGCTATTAGATCTTAATAATGATGTGTATTGTGTGTAAAATGGTAACAAACTCACGGAAAAAAAGGGTGGTCTCAAATGGCAGAATATGCTCAAAACCCCAATGCTGTAGCGCATGTACCTGGGGGAGCAGATCCCGCACATGCGGCCCGCTGCCGAACGTAATCCCCAGCAAAAAATGCATACAATGGAGGATGCCTACAGCGGACCACATGTACCACAGTGGTCTCAATTGGCAGAATATGCTCAAAAACCCCAATGCTGTAGCGCATATATACCTGGGGGAGCAAATCCCACACATGTGGCCCGCTGCTGAACGTAATCCCCAGCAAAAAATGCATACGGTGGAGGATGCCTGCAGCGGACCACATGTACCACAAAAACATCCTACACAGGGTGGATAAATGTGCGGATGCGACAATCTACATATAAAATAGGTCCCGATGCCAACTGAGATACCTTGACGCGGTGCTCGGGCTCCGGTATGTCTTTGATAAGGATATACTGGCGAAAGTCTCATTTTAACATCAGAGTGAGGGTTTAGCCATATATTGTCAACTACATTTTCCGCTGCAGTGCACCATTTTCCGTGAATTGTTTTTATATGTAGATTGTCGCATCCGCACATTTATCCACCCTGTGTAGGATGTTTTTGTGGTACATGTGGTCCGCTGCAGGCATCCTCCACCGTATGCATTTTTTGCTGGGGATTACGTTCGGCAGCGGGCCGCATGTGCGGGATCTGCTCCCCCAGGTACATGCGCTACAGCATTGGGGTTTTGAGCATATTCTGCCATTTGAGACCACCCTTTTTTTCCGTGAGTTTGTTTGTACGTTTATTCCTGGAGGCGTGGCAACTCCAGGTTGAATGTGCCTTGATTTTACTAATTGGTAACATTCAGGTGCACACTGGGTCACATGACGTCAGGGCATTGTGGGAAATACAGCCTCCGCCCCTCCTCCCACCGTATGTGTGATTTCACGCTGGAGGTAACTGGGAGCTGGTCGCTGTGTTTCGGATCTCATGCACCTATCTGTCATTACCTATACCATAGTAGGGATAGCGTAGCTCCCGATGCCAACTGAGATACCTTGACGCGGTGCTCGGGCTCCGGTATGTCTTTGATAAGGATATACTGGCGAAAGTCTCATTTTAACATCAGAGTGAGGGTTTAGCCATATATTGTCAACTACATTTTCCGCTGCAGTGCACCATTTTCCGTGAATTGTTTTTAAAATGGTAACAAGAAAGATTACAGTGCAGTTAAAAGTGGAAGTTAGCATGTTCTGCATAGATGAAGGGTTGCAATTTTATCACTGGCCACTAGGCCTAAAATATGTTAAAGGGGTTGTGCAACTTTAAACTTTTTTTTTTTTCAACAGACCTCACAGAAAGGCCAGACCCACAGTGTTGATCATAATTACCCTTAATAGATCCCTGCCGCTGGGTTCTGGCTTCATCGCTCCACGGACACCTCCAAAGGACCCGGATCTCTCTGAATCTGTCACCCATGCAATATGTCACTGTGTCATGTGCTGCATAGGTGACAGGTCACTGCTGCAGCCAATCACAAGCCCTCAATCAACAGAATGTTGATTCCAAGAGACCCGGGACCTGAGGAGACGGCTGTGGAGTGATGGAGCCGGAACCCAGTGGTGAGAACCAGCTGAGCATGATCACCACCGCGGGTCTTATGACTTAAATCATGACTTATTATAAGACCTAGCGTCCAGTGTGAAAATTGCAGGATTATAAACATTTTTTAAAAATTCTAAAAGAATATGTTTAACATAAAAACAAATAGGTCATTTTCTGATTACGCATTCCCTTTAAGCCAGGACTTTAAAGGGGTTCTACACTTTTCTAATGAAATATCTGTCCAGAGCACACCAAACACTGCATATTTTTGGTTCATATACTTGCTTTTCATGTCAGGGCTTTCCTTGCCCTTTTCTCATTGCATCCTAGCAGGATGTTTACATGCAGAACTTCCTGTTTTTCATTAGTTTTCTAATCAAACCCAGCATGCTTTGCTCTAATGTTTCTCAAAGGGGTTGTTCTGCCTGCCATGCTGTTCTCTCTTTAGTAGTCATGTTCCTATACCTTCCTTCTCCATGTTAGCTAGGAGGAGCTAGCCCTGTGAAACATTCCAAAGGAAAGCACGTTGGGGTTGGTTAGAAATAGGTAAGGAAGTTGAATTTAAACGTCCTGCAAGCATGCAGTGAAGCTGAAAAAAGGGGAAGAAACCTCTGACATGCAAAAGAGATAAATTGGTAGAAAATGCGGTGTTTTATGGGTGAATTAAAACTATTGATTATGAAACTGGAGAACCCCTTTAAAGTCTGTGCTGGAGGAAAGCTCATTTTTCATATGAGACTAATTATTGACATTGATCATTTAGCTAATAATCGGAAATTTTTGGCTCAGGAAGCACATATTTCATGGCAATTAAGTTATTTCTTATTGCCTGATCACTTCATTATTCTTACTTGAAGCTTGTTGTACTCAGGTGAATTTTATCTGGAACCCCATGACTTTCCATCCTGGAAGCTGTATTCACAGTGTCTCCAAACAAGCAGTACCTTGGCATCTTCTCTCCAACAACTCCAGCTAACACTGGTCCAGTGTGAATCCCAACTCTGATCTAAATTAATAGATATTTAAACTTTTCACACAACGTTGCATAAATCAATAGTACAGGTGAATATGAGAAACTTTGCAATATATCTTATCAGACTAAAACATCTTGTTCACTTATAACCTTTTTTTATCCCATCACAATGCTTCTTAAAGGGGGTTTCCAGGACTTTAATACTGACGGCCTGTCCTTATGTCAGATCTGTGGGGTCCGACATCCAGCATGTGTAGAGATTAGCCGCTAGCTGGAGCTATGCCTCCGCTACAGTTTACAGAGTTGGAAACACGGATGCTGACCGTTCTGTACCATGTGTAGTAGCTATGCTGAGTTCTTGCAGTTCAGCTCCCATTCAGGGGTTGAGCTGCAGTAACCTGTACTGGGTCATTTGGCCTCATGCAATTACCTGAATAGAGTCTCCAGATATAGGATTGATTACTTCTTTTGCTGCCATTCTCATGCCCAAAGCAAAGTTAGCCACTCTTTGTGCATGGGTTTCCATAGGAACTGGTACTCCTCCAACTACCATGTAAGCATCACCAATGGTCTCTACCTAGGGGAAGGAAATAAGAATTCAAGACTTTCTGTATATGAGACAGGCCTCATGCCTCTACCGCTGTGCACAGAGGGCTCCTTAGTACATAGCCATGCAACCACTGTGTGCTGACCTACAGGCTCAGTTGGGTCCTGTATGTACAAAGCTATTCTCCCCCAGCAGCAATGCTTTCTGGGGTGAATGCCTCTGTACTTCTGGCATTCAGTGGATCGTGCCATGAGGGTTCACGGTCTGACACAAAAAAGATGCAGTGTAGAACTGAGTGAACAAATCAATTAGAAAATTAGATTAGGTGCCCCAGTGTCTCATAGGACTAATATTTTTCTCTGATCTTTCTTGCAAAATTTTTGGGAAAAAAAAACACTGGTGCAATAAGACGTCCCCTTGGTGTGACCAAAATATACGCTGCTGTTGACACACTAAAATATGGTTATCGAATATATAGAAAAATTATAACAAGTTTTTAAAAAAAAAAAAAAAAAAAAAAACACCGGCTCAATGGGACGTGCCCTGGGTGTGACTAAAATATAGAGTACATTGTTGCTAATGCACTAACTTATGCTTATTTCAGTTATTTGTACACTTATAAACTGTAGAAAAATTTGAACAGGTTTTTTGATGAAAAAATACAGGCACTATAGAACGTCTCCTGGGCATAACCAAAATTGACAGTATTCTGATGCACTAATATAAGCTTGTTGTAATTCTCACGTATAAACTGTAGAAGCTATGCAAAAAGGTGGCTCCTAAAAGAGTACAGTGTCTTCTATTGTGCAACACATGTAATTATAAACAGCCCAGATGTACAGTACACTAACTGCCCCTAACTTGTCCCAAATAATAAAACCTTTCTAGTTCTACCTAGTAATTCAATCTACCTAACTAAATATATCTTCTTCACAATCCCTACCCTGTCTCTCCAAGACCCTAAAATGACCGGCTTGTGGGTCTTATTGCATTTCTATCACAGATTCGGCAGACGCCCTATCACATCAGTGGCTGAGCTCAGAATGGCGTCTGTGCTTCAGAACTAGCCTACAGCTAGCTGAAGAATTCTACCGACTCTTACCTTGTACACATCATGCACACTTGTCAGGCGATCAAATCTCAAATACATTGCATTAAGCATGTTAACTATTTGGATGGGCTCACAAGCAGAACAGATGTTGGTGAACGTCACTACATCACTGAACAGTATTGTGCACGTCTCAAACTCTCCTGTAAGAAAAGACCCAAACTGTGAGCAAGTGTTTTACATGATAGGTATAATATTACCGCATATACATTAAATGGAATAGAACTGTGTATAACGGAGCAAGTGAACTACCTGTTTATTCCAGTTACAAGTAAGCTAAGCATCAGTACTCAATGCCAAGCAGCAGCTGCGAAAGCAAGTAAGATTATATATGAGTAAGGGTATATAATAAGATTACACCTACTATTCCAATGTAATATTTCTGCTTTATAAACCCCTAGTCTTGACTATGGAATTTACTCCATAGGAAGTAGGAGAGCAGGAGAGGCTTCAAAGGCACATGACTATGGGAGGTCTGGCTTACAGTGAGAGACCTAAAAAAACAGACTTCTTCAACGTGGAAAATAGACATGTTACAGTTGAGTAGGAAAGTGGATTCAGACATCAATGTAGTAAAGGGTTCTTTGAATTTAGGGTAATCAAACTAATAGTAGATATGATGACAGCATTCAAAACAGGTCTAGATGTTAGACAAATGACAATTAGGGTTATATTTAATTAAAGGGGTTGTTCAGGGGTTTTATATTGAGGACCTATCCTCAGGATAGGTCTTCAATATCTGATCAGCGGGGGTGATGGGTGTCAGACACCCGCCGATCAAATATTGGTAACCTATCCTGAGCTGTTTGAAGAGGATGTAGCGCTCAGTGCGAGCACTGCTCCCTCTTCATTACATGTCATCTCCCTTGAGACAAAGTACAGTGTAATGAAAAGAAAAATTAGGGTTATTCACGTTAGAAAAAAGACAGGGTCAGTACAGAGATCTCTCCCATCATCTATTTATCCCCAGGACTGTGACTGACGAGGGGACGTCCTCTGCATCTGGAGGAAAGAAGGTTTGTACACATATTACGTACATAATATTACAGGTTATAGATACTAGAGATAGGTCGTTGATCCAGGGGGTTATTCAGATTGCCTGATTGGAGTTGGGAAGGAATTTTTTCCCTAAAGTGGGGAAAATTGGCTTCTACCTTACAGGGGTTTTTTGCCTTCCTCTGGATCAACTTGTAGGATAACAGGCTGAACTGGATGGACAGATGTCTTTTTTCGGCCTTATAAACTATGTTACTATGTAAAGTTGCGCTTGCACGGAGCGCCATTTCCTCTTCAAACAGCTGATCGGCGGGAGTGCTGGGTGTCAGGCCCCCGCCGATCAGATATTGATGACCTATCCCTCTTAAGGGAATGTATTAGTGTTTTGGTACTGCTGAATGGTGTTTTGGATTGGTGGCAGTCTCCTTGGGAGTTACCTGTTTTAGTAACTCGCCTTATTGAATGGCACATGGGAGACTCGCTGGGTTCTGCTTAGGCTAGTTTCACATTTTCGGTGCAGCACTCCAGCAGGCTGTTCTTGCAGAGACCAGTCTGTTGAAGTTCTCTGGATCTGGCATTGCAGAATGTTACCGGAATGCCTGCCAATCCCATCAACTATAATGGGGTTCAGCAGAGATCCTGCCACTGCTCAGCAAATATGCCAGGATTTGGCTTGAACAAATCGCTACACGCAGTGGTTTTTGTGTGGCCAATTCCTGGCATTCTGTGCCGGAACAGCCTGCCGAGAGCTGTGCTGCAAATGGGAAAGAAGCCATATAGACCAGAATTAATGAAATGGGGAATTCTTACCATTTGGTGAGCAGTGTGAGCTAATGTTCAAGTCTGGTGCAGAGACATCCTGTGTATTAGGCTACTTTCACACTAGCGTTTTAAAATTCCGGTATTGAGTTCCGTCATAGGGGCTCAATACCGGAATAAAACGCTTCAGTTTTGTCCCCATTCATTGTCAAAGCATTCCGTTCCGTCTTCAGACCGGAGAACAAACCGCAGCATGCTGCGGTTTGCTCTCCGGTCCAGGGATCCGCACCAAGACGGATCCGGAATGACCCCCAATGCAAGTCAATGGGGACGGATCCGTTTGGTGTGGACACACCAGTAATCCGGATCTGTCCTCCATTGATTTGCAATGGGGGATCATTCCGGATCCGGCTACAGAGCTAGACACATACATAAATACATACATACAGACATACATACATACAGACATACACACATACATACTCACATACTCCAGGGACGCCGGCAGCATGTCTTCACGCGCCTCCTGCGCGCAGCTATGACGTTTCCCCACTGCACCCAGCAGAGGGCGCTGTGGGGAATCGTCATCACTGCGCGCAGGAGGCGCGTGAAGACGTTCTGCCGGCGTCCCTGGAGTATGTGAGTATGTATGTGTGTATGTATGTATGTGTGTATGTCTGTGTCTTGTTCCATGTTAACATGTGTGGGGCCGGAGCGCTGCTCTGGTTCCACACATGTATCAGCGTTAGCACGGATCCGTTGGCACCCTTTAGGTGCCGGATCCATGCTAACGCTAGTGTGAAAGAGGCCAAGCCTATCTGTGCAAATAAGGGAAGGAGGTTGCAGACCACAACACCAGGTTACAGCCAGTACTCTGCAAGCAAAGAGGTGCACTGCGATCAGTGTACATAAGTTATCTGCAAGTTGTTTTTGTGGCCAATTTGGCCTGTATGTGTCTATAATGTTTAAAGGACTGTGTCTTCCTTTGGAGATGATGCAGTAAGCTGTTGTGTGACAGCAAAGTGCCACTTCTGGATTAATTTTTGTCCCTTTGTGAAAGTCCAAAAACGCAGCCGCAATTTTACAAGAATATATAAAATATGGTGGTACACAGAATTTTCCTTTTATGAGGAGTCTGCATTAAAGATAAATTACAGCATGCTCCATCGGAATCCATGTATTGGACAAAACACTCCTCTAGGAGCACTGATTTCAGTATTTCTAGGGCAAAACTATGTAATACAGAACCTTGCACCTAACTGTGGAGGCTACAATATGGCCCTTTGTTGCATACTTTGTTACAGCCCAGAATGCACACACTTGTTTGAACAAGACATTTCAGGGAATGTGATTGCCCCATTAAGAAAAATATGGTACCTGCTTGAACTTTTTTGCCTTCCTTTAACTGATTGGCCACATGCTGAGGAAGCATAGCATACAACAACGTCTCGGTTTTTTTCTTCTCAATCTCCAGGTTTTTAGACAATATGCGCAGCTCTTCCTTCTTCCGCTCCAGTTGGTTGGACAACTCAATTTCAGCCAGTCTTTGATGGTTCAAAAGAATCAGGTCTCTCGTTACATCGTGTTTAGCAATATCAGAAATATGCATGTTCCTGTCTTCTAGTTCCTGTAGACTCCGCACCTTCGGAGAACACATGTAGATCATGCATTGTATGGAATCCATCCATATCATATGTCCTGTAAAGAAATATTTTGTAGATAACGATGCATAAATAAAATATAACCACAGGATTCAACATAACTGTGAAATCGGGAACTACAGCCTTGAGAAAAACAAAGTACACCCTCATTGAACTATTTTTACGTATCAGGTCTTTAGAAAGTCTTAAAATTAGGTAAATACAGTCTGTGATAAATGACAGCACATTATGCTTCTATAGGAATTTAATAGGGAAAGTAGCAGCCAGGTTTTGCAGATCAAATGCCCTTGATTAATTGATCATCAACAAGTGTGACCACATCTAGAAAAGCAGAAGCTTCGGCAGTTTGCTGGTCTCGAACATTCAGACGTGTGTTAACATAATGCCAAGAAAGAAAGACATCACCAATGATTTTGGAAAGGCAACTGGGAAGAAAGGCAATCAATATAGGAAGGGTTATAAGGCCTTTTTTGTGAGTTCCAAACAATTTGAAGTCCATCATTCTACAAGTGGATTGAGGAAGATTATTCACAAGTGGAAACCATTCAAGACAGTTGACAATCTTCCCAGCAATGGACGGCCCACCAAATTCAGCCCAAGGTCAGATCATGCAATGCTCAGAGAAATTGCAAGAAACCCAAGAGCTAGATCTAAGATTCTACAGGTCACAGCATATTAACTGTTCACATTTGTGACAGTACAATTAGAAAAAGACTGTACTAGTATGGTATGGCTTGTTTGGAAGGGTTGACAGAGAAACCCTCTTCTATCTAAAAAGAACATGGCAGCAAGGCTTAAAGAGTAAAGGAATGCCCACGAACCTCAATGAACTCAAATTAACGTTATAAAGAAGAGAGGGCCAAAATGACCAGAATGGACCAGAACAATGTAAGACATGCCCATGTTTCAGGGGACATGCTCTCTTTCACGCGTGTTCCTCAAACGTCGCTCAGGATGAGGATACGCTGAGGATCCGTACTCCTGTGATCACTATCTGTACCTCTGTATCCCTCTGTGGAAAATGTGTATATAAAGAGTAAATAAAAAAAGGTATGATTGTATCAGATCACGAGTTGTATTATCTCTACTCATTAACAGCATTTACTATATGGCTCACAGCTGTGCATGTTTTTGACGGTGGACAGACTGGATTGTGTGGAGTAGAACTCTAAGTGCAGGAGCATTGTTGTGAATATACGGCATAATGTGAATTGATATTTGAGCTGATACTGAGGAGTACAGTGTTTACAGAAGTGATAGGGAATAAGAGTTATTAGTGGCAAAGCCCCTTTAACTCCTTCAGCCACTTTGACGTACCAGTTTGTCATAGTGATTGAGGGAATGTATGGATCGGGCTGCTACAGTAAGCCCACTCCATAAGCGGCGGTTGCTGGCTGTATAATAGCCAGCAGACACCCAGCTGCAATGATAGGGAATGACAACGCTGAACCCTGTCATTTAAACCCTTACATGCCATGATCAACACTGATCGTGGCATCTGTGAGGTAAGACAGAGGCATGCGGCTCCCTCTGCCTTCAGATCAGATCCTCCACAGTGAAATTGCTGGGAGCCAGTTGGTTACCATGGCAACCTGTATGCTTATGAAGCTTCCCTGACCTGCCATGGTAAGCTCCCTGCTAAGCTGTGCACGAGGCACAGCTCAGTAGGAAGTATATCAAAATCCCATTCCCCCTAATAGAATCTCTATTAGGGTGAATGGGACAAGGAATCAAAAGATCCCAGGTTCTACCCCCTAAGGGCTCGTTCACACGAGCGTATTTTTCTTTCTGCGTCCGTTCCGTTTTTTTGCAGACCGTATGCGAAAACCATTCATTTCAAAGGGTCCGCAAAAAAAAGGAAGGTACTCCGTGTGCATTCCGTTTCCATATGTCTGTTTTTCCGTTCCGCAAAAAAATAGAACATGTCCTATTATTGTCCGCATTACGGACAAGGATAGTACTGTTCTATTAGGGGCCAGCTGTTCCGTTCCGCAAAATACAGAATGCACACGGAAGTCATCCGTATTTTTTGCAGATCAGTTTTTTGCAGATCGCAAAATACATACGGCCGTGTGAACGAGCCCTAAGAGAGGTTAAAAGTTATTATTATAAAAGTAGAAGTCAATAAAAAAATTATAAAATGTTAAAAGTGTAAATCCTCCCTTTTTCCAAGTTTACATATAAAAAATATAAACAATAAAAAACAAACATATAAGGTATAGCCACATCCGAAAATGCCTGAACTATTAAAATATTTTAAAAGAACTTTCTGTGCAGTGAACACCGTAACAAAAAAAAAATGAAAAACACGATTCACCCCCACCCCCGAAAAATTGAGTAATAGTGAACAAAATGTTGTTCATTTCACAAAAATGGTACCAATAAAAACTACAGTCCGTCCTGCAAAAAACAAGCCCTCCTGCAGCTCTGTGGATGGAAATATAACAAAGTTATGGCGGTCAGAAAATGGTGATGCAAATAAAATTTAGATTTTTAAAGGTTTTAATTTTTTAGTAACAAAAAAAAAATATGCAAGTTTGGTATAGTCATATTCGTATTGAGCCGCAGAATAAAGACGTCACATCATTATTAGTGCACAGTGCAGGCTGTGATGTCAAAACCTTGGCGGAATTGTGTTTTTTTTTTTCATTTTCCAGTAACACGTGGTAAATTAAATGGTGCCTTTATAAATACAACTTATCTTGCAAAAAATAAGCTATGAACAGAAAATTTAAAAGTTATGACTATTGGAACGTGGGGAGAAAAAAATGAAAATATGCCCGGTAACTAAGGGTGAATTAGAATAAAAACCTGTGTGTGCCTATTAACGAAATGATTACATATTACCTCTAAGCTTCAGCATGGGCTGTTTCTTCCAGGATTCTGGCATCATTTCTCTCTTTGCCTTCAGCACAAACTGACTATTAGTGAACATCTGAATGTTTGCAATGGTGAAAGTGACTTGAGGATGGATGATAGTGAAATATTCATCTAATCTGATGTCCATAGTTTGGATTCCAGGGACATATTTCTGTACGTTCACTCCGGCCTGCCTTACTTTCAGCTGGACAATAGAGAACAGAGGAAGATATAGAAGTAGCTCTCATTCTACATAATTCAGTATAATAATCAGTATAATAATGGGTCAATAAACCTAAAGCTGGTAGGTAATAAAATGAGTTGTTGTGCAAAGTTTTGTGGAGGTTTTCAAAACTGGAGGAAAGTGAGAAAAATTAGGGCAAAGTTTTTTCTGGATTTCTTGTCAATAATCGTACTGCAGAAAACAATGGCTTAACTATGGGATGGTCACATCAGTTGACATTGTAATTGGACCCCTAAGCCCGGGGGGTTCGCAGGCTCTCCTAACTACACTCATGTTGTCTGATGGTACTGGATCCCCCAGCTACCAACCACTAGAACCAGACCTCCATGACAGGAGCAGACTATGGGGGAGGCTGATTGGAGCCTGGTGGGCCCAGCACAGAGGCAGACATGTTGAGTGTGGTGTGGGGGCCTGTGGACCTCCCTGGCTTGAAGGCCCAGTTGCAACTGCTGTGACCCCTGTTGCTAAGACATGGGCCTATTAAATGGATAGGCAGTCATTAGCATCCAATTTTAGTTTGAATTAAAGGGAACCTGTCATCAAATTTATGCTGCCCTCACTGAGGGCAGTATGAAATAGTGACAGAAATGCTGATTTCAGCGGTGTGTCACTCATGAGCTAAAAGTAGGTGGTTGCTGAGAACCAGCATCATAATCATTGCAGCCCAGGCCTTGAAAAGAGTCAAATCTACCTGAGAAGAGTCATGGTTATTCATAATATCTGCTCTCCCCAACTATCTGGTGATGATTGGCAGTTCTCTCCTAGAGAGAAAGAGAGAAAACTAGGTAGAAAACTGTCAATCATCAGCAGAAGGGCAGGGAGAGCAAGAATTTATGAATAACCATGACTCTTCTCCTGAAGATTTGACTCTTTTCCAGGCCTAGTCTGCAATGTTTGTGATGTTGGTTCTTGGCAACCACTTACTTTTAACTTATAAATGACAGACCACTGAAATCAACTCAACTGTCTCTAATTTATTCTGCCATTAGTATGGGTAGCATAGAGGTGATGACAGGTTCCCTTTAAATATTTCATTTTTTGGAGGACACAAAAGCGTGGTAGACTATGATAATCTGTTCCTTAAAAAAAGGACTATGACATAAAGCAGACAAAATGGATGCAGAACTCAGATTTGACTTGATGCTCAGATTGCTTCTCCTGAAGAACTGCATTTCCTGCAATGTTAGCACAAATATCCGCAGCTTCCTTACTTGTTTGTCAAACACAATATGGAAAGGGAACTCGTTGCAGAATGCCTTCTCATCCATCCACAGTCTGCTGGGATAAACTGGCTGAAAAGTATTTAGCAAACTTCCTGAAAGACACAATATGATATAGACTTCTGTGTAATCACAGTCACAATCATTAAAAAATCTTTTGCTTGCAAGAGATATAAAATTGTGATCAATTCAATGGCCGGTTTTAGACAGATGTGTGTGGTTCAGGAAAAACAGTCCATGTAGTGTCGAACAGTAGTTACTTGGGCCCACCAGAGGAAATTATTCTTGGGGTCCATTCCCATACCATCAATAAAGTCCAATAGGTTTGAATCAAAGAAATAGACCCTTATGGCAAGTGATTAACTCCAAATGTGATTTTCCTACTGGAACTTTGGAGCTTCAGAGACTGGGTCCACCAGAGGATCCTCTGCTACTCTGGTGGGCCAGTCCGACCCTGAGTCCATGTGACAACCACATTTCCTGGACTGACCATGACTCTTCTGACCCAAACTTCCACTATCATAGTGATTTCTGGTGCTGTGAGTTCATACCCGACTTAAGGTGTACTGCATTAAACATACATGATGTGGTGGATACAGGACAGTATACCACAGCTGGTCCAGGACATGAGACTGTCACACCACCTTTTTTTCCAAGACCGCACACAGCCATCTAAAACTGGCCTTGGGGTAATTTTTTCACTTTTTGTCTTTGCTAGTTGTTATACATGACGGCAGAGGTGCAACATGAAGCTTCTGGGCCCCAATGCAACAACCATAACAGGACACCACCACTTAAGTTGTCTTCTTAGAAGTCAGGCCTTCAGACACCTTCAAGTAACACAGCCTGGCCATGACTATTTCTGCACCCCCTACAGTTATGCCCCTTCAGTGATGCCCCCTTTTAAAGCTGTGCTCCCTTTACCTGGGACAAAGTTTCAGTTAAATGCCTTAGTCCTGCCCTAGACCCTCATTTTATACTGGCAGATTCTCTAGTGATGATATGCAAACTGATCGGCGCTCATTAATACTTTCAATTAACCTTTCATTTAATCATTAAAGGGGTTTTTCAGGATTTTACTACTGATGAAATATCCTCAGGATAGGTCATCAGTATCTAATTGGTGGGGGTCCAACACCCGGGACCCCCGCCGATCAGCTGTTTGAGAAGGTACCGGCCCTCCTGTGAGCGCCACTACCTTCTCGCAGCTTACCAAGTACAGCGCTGTACATTGTAGAGCGGATGTGCTTGGTATCGTGCTCAGCCCCATTCACTTGAATGGGACTGAGCTGCTCCTAGGCCACGTGACTGACGAACGTGACATCACTGGCCTAGGAACAGCTAAGAGAAGGCCGCCTATAGGTCATCAGTAGTAAAATCTCGGAAAACCCTTTTAATGCAATTGCTCGTATTGCCCTCCTCTTATACACTTTACATTATGGACTGCCAACTAACAATCATTTGTTCGTGTTTGACTTTAAGTGTGTGGTTGAATTAAGTGTGTGACTTTAGATTACGTGACTTCAGATTCGGGAACTTTAAAAGGGACTACAGTAAGTCTTTCCATATCATTGTATTGTATTTTTTCGCTTTTGCTTGTGTAATCCCCATTAGAATGGCTTCCATCATTGACAGCGCAGTCCAGTGCACATCTTGTCTGATGTATGCAGTCCTGGAACAGCCGTTTAAGGGTGCATATATTTGTTCAAAATGTGAGCAAATTGTCCGCTTGGAATCGCACATCGTGTATCTAAGCGGGCGAATTTCAACGCTGAAAAGCACTGACAATTTGGAAAAGAGTTTGCTGCTCAGTGAGAAAGCACTCTATGGGGTAGATGTGGGGGAGGGTGGTAGTGAGGAGGCCCAGGAAAGTGAGGTAGCTAGCTGGGTAACAGTTAGAAAGCGGGTTAGAGGGAAAAGTGCCAGGGAGGCTAGCCCTGATCTGACACACCCCAACAAGTTTGCAAGTTTGGCAGATGAGGGGGATGTTACTTCAGGGATAGCACTGCTGAAGCCGGACACTTCCACTGCCAGTCAGGGGAATGTCAGCTCCAGTAAGCAGGGGGACAGGAGAGCAGGGCAGGCCAGACAGGTGCTGGTAGTGGGCGACTCAATTATTAGGGGTACAGAGAGGGCAATTTGTCACAAAGACCGGGATCGTCGGATGGTGTGCTGCCTTCCAGGCGCTCGAGTTCGGCACATCGTGGATCGGGTTGACAGATTACTGGGAGGGGCTAGAGAAGATCCAGCAGTCATGGTCCATATCGGTACCAATGACAAAGTTAGAGGTAGGGGGAGCGTCCTTAAAAATAATTTTAGGGATTTAGGGCATAAGCTTAGGGCAAGGACCTCCAAGGTAGTGTTTTCCGAAATACTGCCTGTACCACGAGCCACACAAGAAAGGCAGCGGGAGATTAGGGAGGTAAACAAGTGGCTCAAGAACTGGTGTAGGCAGGAGGGATTTGGGTTCTTGGAGAACTGGGCCGACTTCTCTGTCGGCTTCAGGCTCTACCGTAGGGATGGGCTGCACCTCAATGGGGAAGGGGCAGCTGTTTTTGGGGAGAAGATGGCTAGAAGGCTGGAGGAGTGTTTAAACTAGGGACTGGAGGGGAGGGTAACTACATTATAGATGGGGAAGATAGTGCAGATAGAGACCTGGGGCAAGGTAATAGAACTGGGGGAGGAATGGAAGGAGGAACTAGGACAGATCAGAAGGAAAGGTGTAGGGTAAGAAATATACATCAACCTCTTAAATGTATGTACACTAATGCCAGAAGCCTAGCTAATAAAACTGGTGAACTGGAATTAGTGATGTGTGAGGAGGACTATGACATAGTGGGAGTAACTGAGACATGGCTGGATGATAGCTATGACTGGGCAGTTAACGTACAGGGTTACAATCTTTTTAGAAAGGATCGTCAAAACCGGAGAGGGGGAGGGGTCTGCCTTTATGTAAAGTCCTGTCTAAAGCCCACACTGCGGGAAGATATAAGTGAGGGACATAAAGATGTGGAGTCACTGTGGGTAGAAATAAATGGAGCCAAAAACAATAATAAAATACTAATAGGGGTTTATTATAAACCACCCAATATATCAGAGACCACAGAAAATCTACTTCTAAACGAAATAGACGAGGCGGCAAATCATAATGAGGTTGTTATTATGGGGGACTTCAACTACCCAGATATAGACTGGGAAACTGAAACCTGTATATCTCATAAAGGAAACAGGTTCTTGGCAATAACCAAAGACAATTACCTTTCCCAACTGGTTCAGGACCCCACTAGAGGGACGGCCATACTGACAGAATAACAGATGTGCAGGTCGGGGGACACCTGGGAAACAGTGACCATAACATAATAACCTTCCAATTGTCATTCAAAAGAGTGTTTCTTCAGGGAGGAACAAAAATACCAAACTTCAAAAAAGCTAAATTTAGCCAACTAAGAGAGGCCATAGGCCTAACTAACTGGGACAAAGTCCTCAAAAATAAAAATACAGCCACAAAATGGTAAATTTTTAAAAGCATCCTAATATCTAATTGTGAGAGGTACATACCTTATGGGAATAAAAGGTTAAGGAACAAGAAAAAACCAATGTGGATAAATAGAGCTGTAAAGAAAGCAATAAATGACAAACAGAAAGCATTTAAATCACTAAAACAGGAGGAGAGCGAGGAAGCATTGAAAAACTATAAGGAAAAAAATAGAATATGTAAAAGACAAATAAAAGCAGCCAAACTAGAGACCGAGAGATTAATCGCCAAAGAGAGTAAAACTAACCCTAAAATGTTCTTCAATTATATAAATACTAAAAAGTATAAACCTGAAGGTGTCGGCCCCTTACAGAGTAATGAGGGGGGAGTTGCTGAGAGCGATGAGGAGAAAGCGAAGCTACTAAATAACTTTTTCTCCACTGTATTTACTGAGGAAAATAAACTGTCAGATGAAATGCAGAGTATAAAAGTAAATTCCCCTTTAAAAGTGTCCTCTCTGACCCAGGAAGAGGTATAGCAACGTCTTAAAAATATTAAAATAGACAAATCACCAGGACCGGATGGCATACACCCCCGTATCCTAAGAGAATTAAGTAATGTCATCGACAGACCCTTATTTCTGATATTTAAGGACTCTATACTGATGGGGAGTGTTCCACAGGATTGGCGCATAGCAAATGTGGTACCAATATTCAAAAAGGGTCCAAAAACAGAGCCCAGAAACTATAGGCTGGTAAGTTTAACTTCTGTTGTGGGTAAACTGTTTGAAGGTTTTCTGAGAGATGCTATCTTGGAGTACCTCAATGAAAATAAGCAAATAACTCCGTATCAGTATGGCTTCATGAGGGATCGGTCATGTCAAACCAATTTAATCAGTTTCTATGAGGAGGTAAGTTCTAGACTTGACCGCGGCGACTCAATGGATGTAGTATATTTGGACTTCTCCAAAGCGTTTGACACGGTACCACATAAAAGGTTAGTATATAAAATGAGAATGCTTGGCCTGGGAGAAAATGTCTGTATGTGGGTAAGTAACTGGCTCAGTGATAGAAAACAGAGGGTGGTTATTAATGGTAGATACTCAGATTGTGTCACTGTCATTAGTGGGGTACCACAGGGGTCTGTATTAGGTCCTATTCTCTTCAATATATTTATTAATGATATTGTAGAAGGTTTGCATAGTAAAATATCAATTTTTGCAGATGACACTAAACTGTGTAAAGTAATTAACACAGAGGAGGACAGTGCACCGCTACAGCAGGATCTGGATAGACTGGAGGCTTGGTCAGAAAAGTGGCAAATGAGGTTTAACACTGACAAATGTAAGGTTATGCATATGGGAAGGAATAATGCAAGTCACCAGTACATACTAAATGGTAAAAGCACTGGGTAACTCTGACATGGAAAAGGACCTAGGAATTTTAGTGAACAGCAAACTAAGCTGTAGAAGCCAGTGCCAGACAGCTGCTGCCAAGGCCAATAAGATAATGGGTTGCATCAAAAGGGGCATAGATGCCCGTGATGAGAACATAGTCCTGCCACTTTACAAATCACTAGTCAGACCACACATGGAGTACTGTGTACAGTTCTGGGCTCCTGTGAACAAGGCAGACATAGCAGAGCTGGAGAGGGTTCAGAGGAGGGCAACTAAAGTCATAACTGGAATGGGTGGACTACAGTACCCAGAAAGATTATCAAAATTAGGCTTATTCACTTTAGAAAAAAGACGACTGAGGGGAGATCTAATAACTATGTATAAATATATCAGGGGTCAGTACAGAGATCTCTCTCATCATCTATTTATCCCGAGGACTGTGACGAGGGGACATCCTCTGCGTCTGGAGGAAAGAAGGTTTGCACATAAACATAGAAGAGGATTCTTTACGGTAAGAGCAGTGAGACTATGGAACTCTCTGCCTGAGGAGGTGGTGATGGTAAGTTCACTAAAAGAGTTCAAGAAGGGCCTGGATGTATTTCTGGAGGGTATTACAGGTTATAGTTACTAGAGAGGGGTCGTTGATCCAGGGAGTTATTCTGATTGCCTGATTGGAGTCGGGAAGGAATTTTTCACCCTAAAGTGAGGAAAATTGGCTTCTACCTCACAGGGGTTTTTTTTGCCTTCCTCTGGATCAACTTGTAGGAAAACAGGCCGAACTGGATGGACAGATGTCTTTTTTCGGCCTTACAAACTATGTTACTTACAAACTATGTTATAAAAGATGTTGTGACCTGACAATCGTTTGCTTGTTTCCATGCCGACACATCACCACTGAGGTCAGTCATTTTTACAGGATGGGGACCTGAAGACCACTGAATGGATCGAAGCAGCTCACTATAATTTTTTCAACCAGTAGAACAAGCTGCTGCCACCAGCTAATAATGTCCAAAAGCTTTTCCCTGCCCGCCCTCCAGCCAGCCAAACCACTGCCCGCAATGTCATGTTATAACTGCTCACTTACCTTTTCCAAACCTGACAATGTTCCTGATGATGTCCCAGTGTGACTTCTTTACATCCTTGTGATTCTGAACCTGTTTTTTTTAAGAAAACGAGATGTATTAGATCTGGAAGCTGCAAACATAATAGTGTCTTCCACTGTTCCCCTGATGGTTTATCTAGCTGAAGCGATGCTGTACCGCCATGTGATTGCTCCAATGTGCTGTACACAGTGACATGACCGCTGTGGCCATTGTTTCAGCAAGGTATATAGAGACCGGCAGGGAACCATTAGGGTGGCTGGGGATTTAAACGGCGAGTATGTGATCAGCACCCTGGTATTATTCCAGAGCTGCATTCACAATTCAGTTGGATTTTGTCTGAACATCATACTTTCTGTGTAAGTATAGGGATTATTATAGTGACTTGCATATTGAGAAGTTTAAAGTTTGCACCATTACAAAATATAATGCCGGATATGTAATATGATGTTAACCCCTAATGGTCTACTTTGTATTATAATTCAATGGTCACCTGTAATTGATCTATGTAATCTATTGATCTATGTAATCTCGCGCACAGACCTAATGGGATTACTCATCTTCCCTAAAAACTAGCACTAAGCTGTTGTACTAATAATCAATGGTTCTGGTAACAAACACCTTGTCTACAGCTAAGGCTCTGTTTATCTCTGCATTGTGGCTTCAACTTCCACTACATAATGCTGGATCAGTTGCATGATAAATTTCATTGTCATTGACTAACAATAGGGTGATAATTGTCAGATTGCTGGGAGTCTGACCGCTGAGACCCCCAGCAATCCCACTATTCTATTCACTTCTAGGAGACCAATGTACACATCACTCCATACAAGTGAACGGAGCAGTGGAGCTCCATTCAGAGAGGGGACGCATAGACCATGACCGGTCAGACCCCCAGTGATGTGACAAGTCTTTCCACTTGTAGCCATCCATTGAGCTTTTCCTGTCTTCAGCTCATAGCAATTAATATGCCACTCCCCAAACCCGTTTTTGGCCCAGCGTTATTCTCACTATACATAATTATCGTATGAATTTGGCTCTACCGGATTTTGAGATTGATCTTTATTTTCCAGATTTTCCTTTGGTTTAATTGTTTTCATTCGGCCTTCCATCTTCTGGAGAACTTCAAATATGACATGCTGTCTCTTCCCAGTGCGTTCCTTCTCCTCATTTTGATAGATGATTTGCATGGTTACATCGCTATTGAAGAAATCCTTTGCCACAGATTCTATAATTCCTGTAAATCCAAGTGAACACTTCAGAGAAGAGAATATTAATCTGCCATCTAATGTAATTGATGGGTTGTCTCACTTTTTTAAAACTTTGCTCCATGCCCCTAAATTGTATCAAATAAAAAAAAATAACCCTATACTCACCTGTTTCTCTGTTCTCAGCACCACACCTACAGTCCTCCACCTGTTCTTTGTATACAAAACTGCATTGGTGACGGTACAGTATAAGGTACATGGACCACTGCAAACTATCAATGACCAAGGCAGCCTTGGCTGTAGCGGTCATGTGCTGTCTACCTTGATAGCATCTTTGTAGTAGATAAAGAACGGGATAGTGGACCTGAGGTGTGTTGCTGAGAATGATGCATGATAAACAGATGAGTTTAAGATTATTTTTTACAATTTATTGCTACGCGGCAAAGTTTTCAATAACCTGGACAATCCTTTTAAACAAAAACATCCCATTCCTCCTTCCTAGCTGTTATTTTACCCTTTGGTAAGGTCTAAGACATTGTAACCAGAGATGATCCTCTCCCACATGGAATCTAACATAGTAGAATAATGACTGGATTTAAAAGGGTTTTAGACAATCCCTACTTTTTAGATGGCTCTCCTGACAACAAATTGATCCCTGCTGGGATCCCCAGCTGTAATCTATGGAAGAACCTGAAAGTAAGCGTTCATTTTTTCTCCAGCGCCACTACAGGGGAATCAAAGTATTACACAGTGTCAATTTCCATCAATGGGTTGTCTACGTAATGCAGGGCAGGACTGGTCTTCCAGAATGAGTAACACTCTTAGTAACTGCTCTCCACCATGGTCAACAGATGAGGACCCTCTATATTAACTAAGAATGTCCTAATTCAGTATATGAAAATGGGTTTTCACACTGGCCTAAGCCCAAGGATGCATCACCAATGAGGCCAGGTGAGGCGATTGCCTCAGGCAGCACCAGGAAAGGGCAAAAGGGGGGCAGCAGAAGGGCCATGGGCAATGAGCGCTTTCATTGGCGCAAACAGGTTAAGTTATGAAATTGGCATGGGGGGGGAGCACCGTTTTAGTTTTCTCCTCAGGCAGCAGAAAGGCTAGGTGCACCCCTGCCTAAGCCCTTTATAGGGGTATTCCAGTTATAAGAAGTTGTGGAACCTGTGGATAGATGATAACTATTAGATCAGTGGGGTCTGACTGCTGGGACCCTCAGCCATCAAGAGAATGGAGCCCTATACTTTGAAGTGAATGGAGTAGCAAATCAAGCATGCGCACTGCCGCTCTATTCATTCTCTATGGGACTGCCAGAAATAGTCAACTGCTTGTAGTTAGCTATGCTTCTGAACTAACCCCCAACTAATTTAAGATTGTGCCCTGTATTCTCATTTTCAGCTTCTTATTAAAACACTTCCCTCCTGAACTGTACTTAAACCGTTAATGTATTTAAAGGTTTCGATCATGTCTTCCCCTCCCCTACTTTCCTCCAGGCTGTACAAAAGGGATGTATAGGTTCTACATACCTGGCTCCTCCACTAATCAGCTATTCTCAACACCCACCTGAAATAACATAGTGAACAGAGCTAAAAGCAGACAGCTCCATCCAACCGGGTAGTGGCTGTGCCAGGTTACTGCATCTTAACTTCCATTCTTCTGATTCAAGCTCTATCCAACAGCTGGTCAGTGGTGGTGCCAGGTTTTGGACCCACATCAATCTGATATTGTTGGCCTATCCTGAGGTTAGGTTATCAATATCTAGAAACTAGAGAACCCCTTTAAAGGGGTTTTCCAGAAATATATATGGATGACCTCTACCCATCAATACAACAAATATTTATCCAGACACAGTGGCTTGAAGCCAATTCCTATTGAATAATGGTGTTGTCTCACTTCAACAAATGGCATTTATCATGTAGAGAAAGTTAATACAAGGCACTTACTAATGTATTGTGATTGTCCATATTGCCTCCTTTGCTGGCTGGATTAATTTTTCCATAAAATTGTACACTGCTAGTTTCCATGGTTACGACCACCCTGCAGTCCATCAGTGGTGGTCATGCTTGTACACTATAGGAAAAAGTGTCGGGACCTTGGGAGTGCACATCGGCTGGTCCTTTTTCTATAGTGTGCAAGCACGACAACTGCTGCTGAACTGCATGTGATGGAAAAATGAATCCAGCCAGCAATTGAGGCAATATGGACAAGCTCAATACATTAGTAAGTGTCCTGTATTAAGTTACTCTACATAATAAATGCTATTTGTTGAAGCGAGACAAGCCTTTTAACTTTTTGGTGTGGATCTTAACCTTTGATTAAAGTGGGGCTCCTACCTGGGACTATGTGACAAAAGCCTGTTCTGTCAGAGTAGTAATGAAGAAGCATGGTCCCATCACTTGTCTTTTCCACTCGAAAGGAAGGAGCATTCATTTGCTGTAGACAATAAAGGATATGGATATAAGCTGAAGTTCCTAAATGTCAGCAGCCTGAATAATGTCAGATATGATATAAAATGGTTCTTTGTTTTGTTGGGGAAGAACTAATCATTATGTGAATTTCTACCATAGTTAATATGATAGAATGCATAAAGAAAAAGCATTTGGTAATGCCAATCCTCCTTTCTGCATCCAGTAGACATGGGTGATGCAGACAACATTACTGCATATGATATTTGAAGACATAGTTAAACCATGACATATCTAAAGTCAAAGTGTTTAAAATGTTTGTGGGCTGAAGAAGCTACTTCTAGTGTAAAGAGTCATAGACTAAATCCATGGGTCAACATCCCATCTCCAGAAATCTACTACCCCTAACTCTTGATATTATAAGACCAGCTGCATATTGAAACTTAGCGGCAATGCTCAATGGAAAAAAATATGCAAAGAGTTATCTCACAGAAAAAGAGAACTATCTCACTAGCACCATCTTTTGGAAGTGGGTCCCCTAGGAGTCAAAGGCCAACTTCTTATCAAGCCTTGAGAAGGGAAAATAGCCAAACCAAATATCCATCCATCATTACTGCTAAGTCTCCACACAGCTGGTCTCCTGTGCCCCCCCCTTTCATCTAAGCTAAAGTGCTGCGCTATTTTGTCCAGCAAAAAAAAATGGAAACCGTAACAGAAATCTGGTAGAGACCATTATAATGAGGTCCATCAGGGGCATTAGAATCCTTCATATGATGGATCCGGCACTACTTAAAAATGGAAATTACAGTGCAGATGTGAAGAACAAAGTCTCAAATTTGTCAGCAGTGAAACAGCTCTATACAGCTTAGGCTGAGTTCACACTACAGTTATTTCCATGAGTTATTGTGAGCCAAAACCCGTAATGAAGCCTACTCAGAGATCAAGTATAATGGAAAGATCTGCTCCTCTTCTGTGTTTTTCACTTGCACCTACTTTAGACTCAGAATAAGGGCTCATGCACACGAGCGTGTGCCGGCCGTGCTCGTACTGTGGGCCACAAACTGCGGTCCGCAATGCACGGGCACTGACCGTGGGGCTACCGCATGCGGATCGCGGACCCATTCACTTGAATGGGGACCACGATCCGCATCCGAGGTGCTTCCGTGGTGTTCCGATCCGTGACTCCGCTTCGCATCTACCGGATTGCGGACCCATTGAAGTGAATGGGTCCACGATGCGTGATGCGGGCTGCACACGGCCAGTGCCCGTGTATTGTGGACCCGCCGTATACAGTCCGCAATACGGCCACGGCCGAGCAACGGCCGTGTGCATGAGCCCTAACTGATAGAAATAACTGATCAAATACCTGAAGTGTGAACTCAGCCTTATGAGAAATTCAATATCATACAGCATTGCCATTTCATAAAGCAGAATATTTTATAAGGAATGACCTTATAAGAAAGCGTCAGGAAGCTATGAAGAGCATCTAGATTCTCAATAAACTCGGTCAGATTCCCTCCCAGTGTTCGTAACATTCGATCATATCCGGACTGCTTACAGAAAGAGAAGAAATAAGCTCCAAATAACTTCAGAACTTCTTCTTCAGATAAACCTGTAAACCAAACAATGGCATTACATGTAAATACCTGGAAAGGGCAAACAGGTAGAAGTGAAATGCAGTTAAGGTGAATGCCCACCCTTGAATGCCATTTTTAAAATTATTTTTTTTTTATCTAAATATGTTCAGATTTACACACGCTGGGAGATATCGAGGATGGGATTAATAGTACCATGTCCATAAGATACAAGCTGACTTGAACACTGAGTGATTGGGCATCAACTTGGCAAATGAGGTTCAATGTGGTTAAATGTAAAGTTCTGAATCTTGGTAGTAATAATCTCTGTGCTTCATATGTCCTAGGGGATGTAACACTGGGGGAGTCACTTATAGAGAAGGATTTGGGTGTCCTTGTAGATCATAGATTAAATAACAGCATACAATGTCAACCAGCTGCTTCTAAGGCTACCAGGATGCATTAAACAAGGCATGGACTCGCAGGGCAGGGATGTAATATTACCAATTCACAAAGCATTGGTGCGGTCTCATCTGGAAGATGCAGTTCAGTTCTGGGCACCAGTGCATAGAAAGGACGCTCTCCAGCTGAAAAATGTACAGAGGAGAGTGACTAAGGCTACTTTCACACTGGCATTTTCATTTTCTGGTATTGAGCTCTGTCATAGGGGCTCAATACCGGAAAAAAACGCTTCAGTTTTGTCCCCATTCATTATCAATGGGGACAAAACTGAACTGAAGAGAACAGAGTGCTTCTAAATGCATTCCGTTCAGTTCTGTTCAGTCTCCAGACTGGAGAGCAAACCGCAACATGCTGCGGTTTGCTCTCCGTACTGGGGATCCGCATCAAGACGGATCCGGAATGACCCCCAATGCAAGTCAATGGGGACGTATCCATTCGGTGTGACACAATGGTAAACGGATCCGTCCTCCATTGACTTTCAATGGAGTTCATGACAGATCCGTCCCCTTGCACTTTCCCCTCCCTCCAGCAGGGGGCGCTGTGGGGAAACTTACCCTTGTGCGGGCCGTCCTCCTCCTTGTCGCTGGTCAGGTCCAGAGCTGCTCGGGAGGTCGGGAGCTGCTGGGACAGGTAAGTAACCCCTCTCCTCCTTCTCATAGTGTCTGACACGTGTGGGGCCAGAGCACGGTTCCGGCTCCACACGAGCACCTGCGGCAGCACGAATCCGGCGGGACCCTTCACCCGCCGGATCCGTGCTGCCGCTAGTGTGAAAGGGGCCTAAACTGATAAGGGGCCTGGAGGATCTTAGTTATGAAGAAAGATTAAAAGAATTGAATTTATTTAGTCTTGAGAAGAGATGTCTAAGGGGGAACATGATTAACCTATACAAATATATAAATGGGCCATACAAAAAATATGGTAAAAAACTGTTCCATGTAAAATACCCTCAAAAGACAAGGGGGCACTGCCTCCGACTGGAGAAGAAAAAGTTCAGTCTTCAGAAGCGTCAAAGCTTCTTTACTGTAAGAACTGTAAATCTGTGGAATAGACTTCCTCAGGACGTGGTTACAACAGGAACAGTGGATGGTTTTAAAAAGGGTTTAGATGAATTCTTAAAAATAAATAACATTAATGCTTATGAAAACATGTAGAAATCTGACTCTCATTTCCTACTGGGAATCATGTCCCCACCTATGCCTTGGTTGAACTTGATGGACTTGTGTCTATTTTCAACCGTATTAACTATGTAACTATCTGATTTAGCAGGCTTTGAATGCCCAATCAATAGTAAAGTACATGGTACTGGTCTCACAGGCCACCCAATGACACCTGATGGGTAAAACTTTACTAAAAAGGTTGTTGCCCGGCGGCTGCATCAGACATCGAATGACTGTCACTTACGGAGCATTCTGCAAGCCTCTTTGACCATTCTCAGTGTGATAACATCATCATAAACTTCATAAGTCATAAATGTATCCTGGACCTCAGCAAGGATTCTGCAAAGTAAATATAACAGCTGCATGTTATGCAGGAGATCAGTAGTGCTTTAGATAGGACTGTACATATATTTGTCATTTAATATTATTATAGGGAATGTGTCAGAAAATGACCTGTGTTTTAAATCACATTTTTATGTTAAACTTTTTTTGTTTGTTCTTAGAATTGTTTTTTTTTTTGGTGTTTTTTTTCCAATTCCCATGTGACTATATTAAAAAATCCCATAATCCTGTCATTTTCACACTAATAATATATTTTACTTCCTTTTCTGTTCAAGTAACTTTTCAGCAGTCATTTCATTATTGCAGACAGGATTACAATGACACATGACACCTACATCCAGATAACACAGGATCCACCATTCACAATAAGTTCCTGTTCAATACTATCGCCCCTTTACATTGACTTGCACAGGGCACAGCCTGACTGAGACCACCTTGGTGCTGGTAGGTGGGCACAGATGTGTTTCGATCAAAATATATTGGCTGAGAGTCTCAGATTGTATCATTAGAATGAGGGCTTAGTCCATATATAATGTTTGCGTCTATTGTGTTGGTTCATTATTTTCTTTTATTCTTCTTTTCTAAATGTAGCCATTCACATCCACTTATTCATTTATTACATCGTACAGGATGGTTTTTTTATCCTTTTTCTGTGATTTTTTTTATTTCCAAATTCGCTTTAAAGGGAACCTGTCATCTCCAAAACACCCCCTGAACTACAGTAAGTGGTGTATAGTGTAAGTGACGTTGAGTCTGGTTATGTAATTTTTATCTTCATACTCTCTTCCATTCTGACGCTGTGCTCCCAGAAACCTGCAGTAAAATGCACTCAGTGGACTCCAGTGCTCACTCACATAATGGAGAGGACTCAAAGAAGAGTCCTGTAAATGCATTTTACAGCTGGTTTGTGGGAGCACAGCGTCAGAATGGAAGTGAGTATGAAGATAAAACTTATATATTCGGATTCAGCATCACTTACACTATACAACGCTTACGTTCAGGGGGTGTTTTGGAGGTGACAGGTTCCCTTTAAGGTTTAAAATATAAAGGACAACTAAATAGATGGATATGTGATAGAAAGATATTAGATAGATAATTGACAGATATGAGATAAATAGATAGATAGATAGATAGATAGATAGATAGATAGATAGATAGATAGATAGATAGATAATAGACAGGTATTAGATAGATAGATAGATAGATAGATAGATAGATAGATAGATAGTACTGTAGATAGATACCAGCAGTAGATAAATTAAATAAACATATATAATAAATAAAATCCTGTAATGTGTCTAGAAATATAGACAGCTATGTTGTCACTTACTTTAATTTTTGCCACGCTTCATCCCCAAATTTTTCCACCACAAGAGATTTTAAACAGGTGTTTATGAATCCATACTGAAATAAAAGGATTACGGTACATACTGATGACACAGTAGTGTGAAATGGTTAAATACGTTAGATAGGCACTCTGCATTGAATGACTTTAGAACCTACCATGGTACGTAGTATAAAGATGATGTGACTGCTCTCTCGCCCGCTTGTTCCTGTAATAATCTCTGTCAGCAGTGGTGTTATTTAAGCTACCTGACGGGGGAACACACCTGCTGGTAGGAGGAGGGTGTATACATGGGAATAGCTGAATATGTTTATTAACAGAGCAATATTGTAGATAGAGGCACCGCTTACTGGAGCCAGAACTGCTGGTCCTGATCTCTCCATTTACTGGGGTCAGTAGGTAGCACCCAGCTCTGCTCACGGGGGGATTACAGGTTACAGTACAAAACCGGAAATAACTTCTGCATAAAATGTCATTTATATCATTGTCAGGAAGTATACAGGATGTGTCTGGTTACAAAAAAACATTCTAAATACTCGGAGTTAGTGCTCAATCACAGGACCCTATTAATGGTTCCACATCAGTTCTCCATTCATTTTAATGGGGCTGCAAAAGGTGTGAACAGCACACCACGGACAATAATAGGCATTTCTATAATGGGCTGCCCATTCCATTCCTGCAATTTGCGGACCGCAAAACACGGCGCAGTCGTGTGAATGAGCCCTTACAGGGGATGGCAACACAGAACGACCCTTCATGCTAATGTTTGGGCCTATGGATGTCATAGAGGGTTTACTGCTCCTGCACGGGAAAAGAAAAACCATATGCAGATTCCCATGGCAGTAATTGCTAATTGATTGGTGTTTGAAAAACAGGAGACACAGCAAACAGCTGATTTACAGAAAATGGGAGATCTGCAGAAAATAGAGTGTTTTTGAGAGAGAATCATGTATATAGAGGGCATCCTCCATCAATCAGCTGGAGCAGAAAGCGCCTATGCCTCTAGGGACCCAGCATGTCCATGAAATACATAGATCATTGTTTTTGATGGGCACCAATTAATGCTTAAAGGGTTATTCCGGTATTTTAGGTTATCTTCTATCCATAAGATAAGGCAGGGGTCAGCAACCTTCGGCGCTCCAGCTGTTCTGAAACTATAGGTGGATTTAGACGGGACGATTCTTGGGAAGGACAGTCAGCTGCTCGTTCAGTGAAGGAGACCGCTGCATTTAATGCAGCAATCTCCTTCACTGTAAGAGGGCGAGGGATCCTCATTCAGATACATGGTTTCTGAGAACCAGATCGATGTTTAGACTGCACAATCTGCTGACCACAAGCCGTGATCGGTGGTGCCTGCATGAACTATAGGATCACTCGATGAAAGAGCATTTCACTCATTCATCGGGTGATCGGTGGCACATTTACATGGCCAGATTGTCAGGAACGACCTTTCACGGAACGGTCATTCACGATAATCTGGATGATTGTTGGCTCATGTAAATGCAGTTTATGACTCCCAGCAAATGGAAATTGAGCATGCTGGGAGTTGTAGTTTCACAACAGCTAGAGGACCAAAGATTGCTGACCCCTGGGATAAGGAATAACTATTAGATTGGTAGACAGCTGGACCCCCACTGATGAAGGAAATAGAGGCCCTGTACCTCACAGGGCCCCCCTAAAGTAGACAGAGCAGCAGGTCGGACATGCACAGTGCCATTCCATTCATCTCTATGAGGCTGCCGGAGATAGCCAAGATACCCCTTTAATTTCCTCTGTGGCATGAGCAGAGGAATGAAATACTTGCTGCTCTGTCCCCCTAAAGATTTCAGCTCTGGAGGTCTCTACAGTGGAATAAACTGTGATTATCTTGTTTTAGGTAACAAAGAAGCGAGTTAACGTCTATAAAGGTTATATTTTTTGTCTTATGGAAATTATAAATATGGTAACTGCTGATTTTTCATCCCTGTCTTGTCACCTCAGCTTACCTTGAATATGTTTATGTCTGATGCTCGTTCTTCACGTCATGGCAGCCGATCAGATTTATTTATGGTGTAGTAAAGCCTGGCAGTAGACTGGCATGTCCATTTCTCCCTGGTGAAAATCAGATACGAATTATGCCGCAAACCCTGGAAGAGCGGAGGATGGGAATGGTAGTGGTAAGTGGGCCAGGCAGTGACAGTAGGGCGCACCCTTTCTTCCCTTGGGGCACACCCTGATGTTGGGGCTCCTGCCTCATGGCAGTTGGAGTGCCCTTGGTGCTATGAATGTTGTACAGGTGCAAGGCAGGAGATGTAGGTGCTGTGGCCAGCAAATGGTGCTGGGGTCAGTAACCAGGCCGGTTGTAGAAAATAAGCAAGTCTGTCTTTAATAAAGTGCATAATGGGAGTTGTAGTACATCAAAATGTATCAAACACAGTTCCAAAAAGTTTACTGTGCAAATCTTCCCAGATAGCGATGTATGGATATAAATCAGGATGAGGGTTGTAGTACTCTTTCCCTCTGTTTTTCCAAAGTTTCTCTCTCTACAGAATCTGAGGCTGGCAATAAGGTTCTTGCAAAACTTGTTACGGTGAAAGGTGTCTTAGCAGTGTCCCCCTCACTGCAGTAAAGTCTCTATCAGCCTTAAACAGTAAATACCTTACTGACTGATTTTGATGAATATATCTCAGAGATAGTGATTCTCTAGGACTGGGGTCTAGTTTTTCCAAGGAGTGAGCACATGTAGCTCCTTTCACTTTCTCAGCTAACACACTACACTAAACTAGGGGCAGACCTAAGTCCATCATAGGTTACTAGCTTACTACAGGGGCAGAGTCAGGATTGTTAATCCTGACTGATCCATACAGAGCTACAAAACATAATTATACTTACCACTACCTACTTTCTATGTAAAAGAGGTTTGTCCACCTTATCAAAATCTTTCCAAAAGTTCTGTAAAAAAAAGCTCTATAAGTAACTTACCCATATAATAAGGGAATCTACCCCAATGTTCGGACATGACAAATCCTACCCCCCTTGGTCCAGTACAGTCTCTTCTCTAGCTATACAGGGCTCTCGTCCAGAAGTTGGCCACTGATGGAGGGACAGGTGACCAGACCAGTCCATCAGCAGCCTCCAGTGAATAACACTGCACACGGGATCATAGACTAGCATATCCAGTGCTGGCCAATGATGGCCGCTGATGGTTGGGTCTGGTGATTCATGGCACATGCATTTAGCCAAAATAGTAAGAGCCAAATATCACACATAATACATAAGGGTACGGCTACACAGTGACCCTGATTTCACGACATGTACCGTGGGCAGGATAGCAGAGTAGAGGTGATCCCATAGAAAGGAAAGGGATCATTGCGCACGTCGCAAACAATCCTGCAGGTCCGGATTTTTTGCAACTTGTACAGCGATCCCATTGATTTCAATTGGCATGACCGCTACTCTGTGGTTGCTGTGTAGCCGTACCCTAAACGTTTAGGCCAATGAACAACATTTTCATTGGTTGAAAACGATCATTCATGGAAAGTTAGTTACTTTACAAAGGATTTCCACCTAAAACATAAAAATGGCCATATCTTAATGAACAGGGTGCTGCAAATTTTTTCTGTGTTTCTATTTAGTAAAATTGATAGAAGCCCGTGCACCGACATTTGATGTCACTTGAGTTAGCTTCTAGGCAAGTGATGAAAACCTGTCATTTCGTCAGCAATAGAACACGTTGCTGAAAGTAGTATTAGAATAGCAAATTTAAATTGACAACCAATATGGCGGCTCTTCTGTAAAAATGGCTGCTTCAACATAATAAAAGAAATTGCAAAATCTCTGTAAGTAAACAAAATTTAATAATTACCAAACCTTGGTTACTGCTGTAACATTAGATATATTCCTACATGGCCAATTTTATATATTTTGTGGGGGGAGAAATTGAAGACTGAAAATAACACTTGGAATGCGAGTTACCGGAGGAAAATTAGATATTAGGTGTCACATTTCTTAGTATTTATTGAAGAGAATATGTAAAACCTCTCCTGACATGTCTATTTTAGTAGCTAATTGCATCCACCGTGTAGTAACAAATCTGGATCATCCATTCTTATTACTTTATGTTGTGTCATTCCTTTATTATTCCTATTAGGAGATATGAATGAATTGCCAGCAGTTTTCAGTGAAGGTCTAGATGGGTGAGGGGCTGTGCAGGGTCACACCCTCAACTGGTAACACCCAGATAGACCTGTACTGTTGACTGCTGCCAATTCATTCATACTTTCTAGTAAGAATAATACAGGAATGACACATAAGAATAGATGCCACAGAAGTGTTATTACATTGGAATCCAAGTAGTTGCTAAAACAGTTATGTCAGGAGAGATTACAGGTCCTCTTTACCACCCAATGTTTTTCCCACTATTCCTGAATGTATAATGTAATGGCAGGTATATGTCTTGTTTTATAAATGCGTCATATAACCCTGTGTACATCTCAACTAGAGAAGCTGGTTTTGTCAAGGTTTATGTGGTTATACTGACATCTGCTGGACATTATGCATCCTTACATGCTTCATGTGTTAACAGATAAATCCCATTAAAGGGAAAGTGTAATCAGAAAATGATCTATTATTTAGGGAATCTGTCTCCAACGACCTCCCTATCAAACTGTTTACATAGACACATAGCTGGGGTTCACCTGATTAATACACTGTTTTTCTTTTGTTGATCTGGGGCTTTGTTGCTGAGTTATGATACTTTTTCTTAATATGCAAATTAGGCCTTTAGTGCAGTGAAGGCGTCATTACTCTTGATGGATACAAGTTCTACTCTTTTCTGTGGCTAGCCCCCTCTCCCACTGCTTTAGCACTGCCTGGCTCTGTGAATCAAATCAGTAAGGAAGGGGTAGAACACAGAAATTAGTGGAGCTTGGGTTCAACATGAGCAATGGTGCTGCCCTTATTGTACCCAAGGCTTAATTTGCATATTAAGAAAAAGCATCATAACTCTGGAACAGGGTCTCAGATCAACAAAATAAAGACATCATTTTAATCAGGTGAACCACAGCTATATGTCTATGCAAACAGTTTGATAGGGAGGTTGCTGGTGACAGATTCCCTTTAAAGGCTATGTACACCTTTGGGGGCAATTTTTTTTATTAGTGCATTGTACTCTTTTTGAGTATATCTGAATATATTTGAAGAGATTTAGGTGATGCCATAATGCCTGTGGTCACCTTGTCCCAAAAGTTTGGAGCTTCTTCTGTAAGCTGGGATGTAACAGAGAAGTGGGCTGGCTCAGTTAATAAACTAAGTCAGTCACCCAGCCCTTTCATACACGTCACTGACACCCAGGGAAAAAGCTGATGCCACAGAGCTTGTGACGATGTGTCACAACTTACAAGAGAAGCTGTTAACTCCTGGGACAATGTGGCCACAGGTGAAATCTGGTGATCCGGGACGCCACAGAATATTTTTTTTAGTGCTAGAGTGCTAGATAACCCCTTTAAGTTTAGTGGACTATTTGTGGTTCAGTGGTTAGCACTGTTTCCTTGTAGCTCTTAGGCTGCAGGTTCCAACATGACCAAGAGCAAAATCTACATGAAATTTGTATATTCTCTACATCTCTGTGACTTTCTTCTGGATACTCTGGTTTTCTCAACTGACTTCAGGTTTTTGAGGGGGTAGTCTTTAAAATAGTCATGTTAATTCCTAAAAAAAACAGAAACCAGAAACTATACTTTCAATAAAAAAATCCTATTTTATTAACTGTCAGTTCATGATAGGAAGGCGTTTTGGAAGACCAAGCAAGTTTTGAAGAAAACATTATAACGAACATTATATACAATTAAATTTCCTTCCTTCCTCCTCTAGCATACACTCATTTATAAATGCTGTTAAACAATCATGTCCATACATTAACGTGGCACATTGAAGTTTGGTTTTCTCAAACAGTCATAAACAGTTACATCCATAGAGATGTGGACTGAAACTATTGTGAATTAGAGCAGTCTTTGATGGTCCCTAGCCCGCAGATCTCCGTACAGCATTCAAACGAAGTTCTGACCTAAGCTACTTCGGATCTATAATCCAAAGCTCGCTTCGCTCAACACTACATATAAGCCTCGCTCCCGGGAATGCGCCGAGCCCGCCCCAATATACCCATTTATGGTTGGGGTTTTGTTAGCCCCACCCCGCAAATTTGCCAGGACAGTCTCTGACAATCATGGATAGTCCTGGCAAGTTCGGGAACAGTAGGCAAGTATTCTATCATGACTATAGTGTTTGTATGGGGGCCCAGATCACTCTTAGTCCACCCCTGTATTCATATACAATGAAAAGGAGTATTGGAATGAAGTCCTATTTTATTATCATCACAGGCTGGCATGGGCATATGCATAAGAGGCATCTGGTGTGGCTACTTTCACACTTGTGTTTTTGCCTGATCTGGCAGGGATCCACAAAAACACTTCCATTACTGATAATAAAACTTTCTGTATCCATTATGAACGGATCCGGTTGTATTATCTTTAACATACCCAAGACGGATCCGTCATGAACTCCACTGAAAGTCAATGGGGGATGGATCCATTTTCTATTATGTCAGAGAAAACGCATCCGTGCCCATTGACTTAGATTGTGGGTCATGCTGGATCCGTCTTGCTCCACATCCCGTGACAGAAAGAAAACCGCAGCTTGCTCTCTGGTATGGGAACATAACCAAACGAAACGGAATTCTTTTTGGAGTACTTCGTTCTGTTCAGTTCCGTTTTGTCCTCATTGACAATGAATGACAAAATGGAAGCCTTTTTCTCCAGTATTGAGATCCTATGACGGATCTCAATACCGGAAAAGAGAAATGCTAGTGTGAAAGTAGCGTAAGGTTTACTGAAATGGTTTTGTCAGAAGCTCCATAGTCATAATCTACCCTTGTATCACATACAGTCATGACTTTTCTCTCTACACAGTATCACTTCACTGGGATTTTCATATTTCATTTGTGTAGAAATCGGTGTCCCAATTTTGGCTCTTCAGCGTCTTGTCTTGTAGAACTTCCTATTCTGAGGATCATTTCAAAAATTCAAAAAGGTTGTGCAGAGCATTGCAAAGATAGAACAGGCCTAAAACTGGATTTACAGTTGCCCCCATTATAGGGGTTTTCCAGGGGAATATTTTTGAAACAGTTATGGAATGGGTTCAAGATAAAAAATAATAATACTTACCCTTGTGGATCTCCTGATGTTGCCGTTCCAGCACTGCTCTGGTCTCCACTGCTCTCCACTTCCTGGTTCTGGGCTTGACACACAGGAAGTGGTTTGGATTTTCAGGACAATAAGTTTAACGGTACGGATGTATGTGTTTTTTTCGGCCTTACAAACCATGTTACTAAATGTCACACATTGTTTGATAAATTTGGCACATCTTTAGACAGAACCCTTTTTGTCTAGAGATGTTACTCCATTTTTTTTATGCCACACCCCGACTACAGTAAGTGTGCCTTGCTTTTGATTTTTTAGTAAGTCACAGTTGATAAATCTGGCATGTACCTAATTAACATAGGTAACCACGTCCACTTTCCAACCACTTTTCAAAACTGCCAAGAGCGGCATAAATATAAAAAGTTGCAAATGTTTGCCCAAAATTTGATACTTTTTCTTACAGAATTCTGGCGCAAAGAGAATGATAAATTCCACCCTGTGAGAAGGGTTGAGGTCTTATTGTATATAGGCCACTAGCACCAAGATACAAAGTTCTCAGCTAGCCATTACTTTACTTTTGGTCGAGGTTTAAATTTCAGTGTGTTAAATGCTCCTTCCACAGCTTTCGGCAGGTAGATTGGATATCGCTCTATCCTCTTAATACTTGTGTTCCCCATGCTGCTTCTCCAAGACTGGCTGTATATGGATGTTCTTAAGACTTCCTCTGTACTTCTCCTCGGGGCCCGCAAAATCCAGTTTGAATGTAAACTATGTTCTCTGCTACTGGTGGCCACTGAGGAGAAGGAGAACATGAATGAAGTAGAAGGAAGCAATGATTAAAAAACTTACTGAACACTAATAGGCTAAATAACAGCACAGATCTGTATGTATTGATGGAAACAAGTAGGGTAACGTAAGGTTATGATGTCCATAAATCACACAGTTTTCACCTGATGATCTCAATATGGCCCCAATCACACAACCATATTTTTGGTCCGCATCTGATCCGCTTTTGTTTTGCAGATTTGATGCGGACTCATTCATTTCAAACATCCATATGTCCGTTCCGCGGCCCTGCAAAAAATATAGAACACTTCCTATTCTTGTCCGTTTACCGGACAAGAATAGACATTGGTACAATGGGGCTCGTGAAAAGTGCGGGATGCATACAACCAGGGGCGTAACTATCATAGTGGCAGACCATGCGATTGCTATGGGTGAAAACTTGGTCAGGACTCTACCCTCTAAAGGAACAACTTTTAGCAAACGAGGCAGTGGAAAAATGGCCCAAGGGTCATTGAAAAGGGTTTAGGCAGAAACCCTTCTGTCCTGAGTGGGGGGCCTGGTTTGATCCTTGTTATGGGGCCCTTCCTTCTCTATGCACGCCACTGCATACAACCATGTCTGTTATGCGGGTCTGCAAATTGTGGATCCCCAAAATATGTATGCAGTCCATGTGCTGTCTGCTTTTTTTTTTTTGCATACCCACTAGACTGGGTGCATGGTCCGCATTTTGCAGACATATCCTATCTTTTTGCAAGATCTGTGTTCTTTCCGCATCCGTATGTCCGTTCCGCAATGTAATAGAACATGCCCTATACTTGGATGCAAAATGCAGACCACAGACCCGTTGAGGTTAATAGGTCTGCAAAAAATACAGATGCAAAACAAACACTATCTATATTCTGCGGATCCACAGCTTGTTGACTGCAAAACGGACACGGTCGTGTGCATGAAGCCTTGTCACGAAGTAGAATTGCCCTTGATCATACCGGTAGATGCTGTTCTCTTGACAACCTCAGTTTATAATTACTGTTCGTATCTAAATCAATTTAAGAAACAAATTGCATAACGCTATGAGAAAATCAATTGTTTAATGATCCCAAATGTCCAATTGCTGTCTCTGCCTGCAAAATTATAGTCATTACCGTAACATTCTGTCAAATTGCCTCTTTATTTTAGAAGCAGCATGACTGGAAAATGAGGGTCGGTAGGATTTTTTTAGTGCATCTAAATTGAAAAATGAAGTAACTTTGTTATCTGGATTAGTAATGTTCTGTTTTCTGTATGCTGCCCTACACAGAGCTATGACTGCAGACTATAACAGTGGGTTCAGGTGCCTGCAAATCTGCAGCAGAATACATTTTGCTGCAGATTTGCCGTGGATTCCATCCTTTGCATTGAAAATCTCCATCAAAACCTGCAGAAATGCATTGCTCTCTTTCATCTGCCCCTTCTTCATGCCAACCTACAAGCAATATAACTGTAGGGTCTGACTACACACAGGTCTCTGTAACCCCAGACGTAGATCTGCATAAGAGCTGTATACATAAAACAGTAGTATGTTTTTTATCAAGATTATACACAATAAAATATTTTTTTATTAAAAGTATAAGACCTAAAGACCCCCACACACATTAGAGCATTGTTGGCTAAACACGCTGAAAACCGCCAACAGTCTAATGTGTATAGGGAGCTGCTGACTCTCCCACAACAGATAATGTTGGAGGAGAGAAAGATCAGGCAAAATTAATATTTTCGCCTGATCCTTTAGTTTTTCCAGGACATAAGCCACCGGTAAAAGTGTCTGCCACCGGCTTTCCCCATTGAATTCACATACGTGTTTGGCAGAACATGTATGTATATGGTAGAGTTAGGATTCGGCAGATACAGCTGTTGGCAGAAGTTGTTTTGCCGACAGCTATTGAATTTGGCCACCTTAAAGGGTTTGTCACCAGTTTTGGGCATATAAAACAGGATGACATTTGCAATGTGCAAATGTCACCTGATGCCCAAAGTGTTACTCACTCTCTGATTGCAGTCCCCGTTTTTGTATAAAATCGACTTTAGTAATATGCAAATGAACCATTACTAGGTGCAAGGGGCGGTAACCCTGCACCTAGTATTGCCGTTTCCCCACCTTTAGGTACGCCTACTTTCTTGTGATGGACAGGGCCAGGCAGTTAGCTCTATCTGCTGCCCGCCCTGTCCGCGCTGCAGATCCCGCGCCGGCGCCGTGCGGCCTTCATTCGGCGCAGGTGCAGTGAGTGCCGCTGGCCGCCGGGCTCCCGGCTTCATCACTGCGCATGCGCCGAATGAAGGCCGCGCGGGATCTGCAGCGCGGACAGGGCCGGCAGCAGATAGAGCGAGCTGCCTGGCCCTGTCCATCACAAGAAAGTAGGCGTACCTAAAGGTGGGGAAACGGCGATACTAGGTATATCCTAGTGATATGCCACCAATGTCTCAGATAAGACAACCGCTGACTTGAAGACCTAACTGCTTCCTACTTACTGACTGGCCATCCCTGTAAACAGGCCCTACTGTGTTGTGGATTGTACCTGTGATTACAACAAAGAAGAGACTCCATTGTATGGAGACCTTTTGGCAAAGCTCCATGGGAAAGGAATATACAAAGAGGTATCTCTGTACAGGACCCTGCCTAAGCTGTATCCAGGGCATCGCAGTGAGCCAGCCAGATTCATACTCCATACTGAAGAGGCTGACAAGCACCTCAAAACAGCTGGATATTTGACTTGGCATTTTCTCTTTTCATATTCCAAGGCTTGTTAAAAAGTCTGATTTTGACTCATAGAGAGCTATTTCCACAAGGTGTCACTAACGAAACGATTCTCTTGCTTGGGAGATACCTCTTTGCATGCTTCCTCCCAAGAGTCCCTCTTTTGGAGGGACAGTCCCTCTTTTTGACCCAAGTCCCTCTGTCCCTCTTTTATCCTTAAATGTCCCTCTTTTTGACCTGGAGGATTAATGCATAAATGTGCATTAATACATTTACTAAATTGTTCCTAACTAATGTGTCTGTATGGTTTCTACCTATAAATTAGACCAGAATTTCATTATTTGGTGCAATTTGGACCTTAAAATATCTATAATCTGATGATTTATGTGCTAATATTTATATGAACAATGACGCGCAAGAAAAAAATTGCCACAGGGGCTCTAGTAAGTATGCTTTGGGCGGAGTTAGAGGTGTGGCCTAGTATGAAAAAAACTGCCATGATGCACGCCGCACACATTGCCCCTCTTTGCAGTTTTCAAAAGTTGGGAGGTATGCAAAGAATAGAAAAAAGCATATAAACAGTGACATTCCCTATTCCAGACTGCAATATTAATGCATTTTTTAAAAAATAGAATAGAAAAAATTATTTAAAAAAATAGAATAGAAAACAGATATTTTAAGATGTAGGTGGCGAGCCTCCCAAACCTGGAGGGGTGGGACAATCCCTTTTAAGACTCAAACTACAAACTTTTCCCTTTAACTGAATTAGTATTAATATTAGCTAAACACAAACCATCAAAGTCAACATCTGCGTGCCTGAAGTTGCTTGGTGCCGTCCTTATTCTCCTCTCCGTGTCCAGTTCTGCAATTACTGAATCAAAATAAGCTATAGCATCCATGATATCGGAGTTGGGAATCTGCTTTTCATTATCCTTTGAAACCTGTATAAACACAAAGAACAGCCGGTCATAAATGCTTCTAAATGAGTTTTCCAGGTAGCGACAACCGGCCAGAAGACCAGGAGTCTCCACAGTGCAGCACATCATACTTCCTTCCAGCTGCTATAATGTTTCTACAACTGGTGACATAATTTAAACCAATGAGTGCGGAAATATCAAATGTATCTATAATTTATCCTATGTTTCAGCAGTATACAGTAGGATTTTCCAAGGTGTGTACAATAATAATACAAATATCCATGTGGTTACCCCATACCATACCGAACACACTTGCAACATTATAATGAGATACTACAGAGTCAATGCTTGCACACAAGGGCATACATGTAGTTGAATAAGGAATCCCATATTTTATTTAATAGGGGGTGAGAACATGTGTAGGGATCCCCTCTCTGCAGGTCCTACAAGAAAACCTGCAGGTTATGAAAAGAAGTTGGTGGCAAACAAGAATCGAGTCCTCCTGTCTGGTAGTGGTCACCTGCTCCAGAAGGGGGCCCCATTGCTTCTCCTCATCCTATCGCTATGTCTTTCCTTGTTTATACAGACTGGTGGTATACAACCTCTGTATATAGTGTAAACCCCACAAACATTTCTTTTTAGACTTTTTTTAATTAATTTTCGGTAAATACAGATCAAACCAAAGAACGGTATGTAAAACAGTGAAATGAATGCATCAGGTAAACACACAAGTAAAATTAAGCAGCAAGTAGACATAGAAAAAGTCCAACTGAGGGTATTCAGAATCTTATTCTACATCAAAAACATTGCCAAATCTAGATGAGAGTTCCTTTGATTAGATGTGAAAAAAGAAGCCTGCTGATATAAGCATATTAGTACAAAGAAAATAATAAAAAGCAACCAAAGGGAAGGGAGAAGAAAGTGCGGACATTCTCGAAGCAGTGATAGTAAAAGAAGAAGACAATGATGAGGGCAGAGCTCATCAGGAGTTCGAAGTAGTAGCACTTATACTTCAGGTAGAGTAGGATATCATTTGAAGCCCCGATTAGAGGCCAAAGAGAGCCATAATTTATGGAACTTCCCCATCCTCCTATATTCCCAACCCCCAAAATTTCTGTTAAAGGGGTTGTCTCACTTCAGCAAATGACATTTATCATGTAGACAGGTCAAGTTCATACAAGCCACTTACTTATCCATGATTACGACCAGCCTGCAATCCAGCAGTGGCGGTTGTTCTTGCACACTATAGAAAAAAGCACCGGCCTATGTGCGCTCCGACGGTCCAGGCTATCAGAGAGGCTGGCAATTTTTCCTATAATGTGAAAGCACGACCACCGCTGCTGGATTGCACGGTGGTCGTAACCATGGATACATGTTTTGTATAATGTGATGGAAAAATCAATCCAGCCAGCAAAGAAGGCAATATGGACAATCACAATACATTAGGAAGTGGCTTGTATTAACTTTATCTACATGATAAATGCCACTTGCTGAAGTCAGACAACCTATGGGTCCAACAGAGGTTTGTTCATTCTCTTCTCGCAGGAACAACAGCAGGAGGACTAACTGGTCAGGTATCCATTTAACTGGTAGTGACGTTACCATTCACAAAGCTAAACCTGTACATGTTAAACTACATACAGGTAGAATAATAAAAATAGTATTGACATGGTTAGACTATATCATTAACAGGGCTCTATGGATTTTTGCATGTAACAGAGCAACAACTAGTTATTTGGCTGGTATATATAAATGTGTTATGGTAAAGCAAACTCCAGAAAAACTATCCCCTCATGATAAATATCTCCCCTGTTGTTTGTCACACAGCTGTCCTAGAAAAAGGTACAACTTAGAAAGCCTGTTCCTAAAAATCCTCAGGATGATTCTTCTCGTAATATTCTTCCGCTTATTAATAAAATAAGGAAGAAAGTAGGAAGTAGGCAAAGAATTTCCTTGGTGAAGATGATAGTTCTTCCACAAATGATTTATTATCTTAGTGCCAGTCCAATATGGCAGAGCAACTCTGTATTTAAAGAGGACCTTTCACCACTCCTGACATGCCTGTTTTAATAGTTACATGCATTCCCCATGTAATAACAATTCTGGAGCCTCTGTTCTGATGTCTCTTTGTTGTGCCATTCCTTTATTATTTCTACTAGAAGTTATGAATTAATTGCTATTAGTCTGCAGTAAGGGTACAGATGGGGGTGTGCATCTGCATAGACTGACATCGGCAGCAGTGACTGGACAGAGTCAGACACACCCGCTACTGGTAACACCCAGCAGTACCTTTACTGCAGACTGCTGGCAATTTATTTGTAATCTTCTAGCGGGAATAATAAAGGAATGGCACAACATAGAGTCATAAGAACAGATTCTCCAGAATTATTATTACTAGGGGAATGCAAGTAGTTACTAAATCTGACATGTCAGGAGAGGGCACAGCTCCTTTTTAAGACCATAGAGTCAATTATTTACGACTTTATGTGGGGCAGGAAGAGAGTGTGATTGAAACATATTTTTCTTAATTTTCCTCAGAAAGGCTGGATTTTCTGTACCAAATATAAAGGACTATTTTGCCTCTCAGACAAATCCCCTTTATGATGAAAATGGAGGATGGCAAAGTATTTTGCAGTTACTGGAATTAGGACATATAGAAGTGCCATCATATAGAGAACTTTCACAGTTATTAACTTAATAAGGTATGGTTCTTGATCAAGTGTCCCTTTGATATTAAAGGGAAACTGTCATCGTGAAAATGCAAAATAATATGTAGGCAGCACATTATAGAGCAGGAGGAGCTGAGCAGATTGATATATACCAGTAGTTTAATTGGAAAAGATTCAGTAAAATTTGTATTTCATTCATTTATATTCCTGCTCATTCTGGACTTGAATTTAAGGAGGCAGTCCTATCAGTGATTGACAGCTATCTCCGAAGTCAAGGAGGCGGTCCTATCAGTGATTGACAGTTATCTCTGAAGTCAAGGAGGCGGTCCTATCAGTGATTGACAGCTTGCCCTCTATGATTGTGTATACAGAGATAGGTGTCAGTCACTGATAGGACTGTCCCTGGACTTCAGAGCTAGCGGTCAGTCGCTGATAAGACTGCCTCCTGGACTTTAAAGCCCAAAATGAGCAGGAATATAAATGTATAAATTACAAGTTATACTGAATCTTTTCCCATAAAACTATATATTAATCTGCTCAGCTCCTCCTGCTCTATAACATGCTGCCTGCAGATTAGAATGCATTTTCAAGATGACAGTTTCCCTTTAAAGAGTCCATAATTCATAATACACTCTCCATTGTAGTACAAATATAACCTTAAAGAATTAATAAGTATTAAACAAGAGTATATGGCTCAGTGTTGTATGCTTTAAACTTATGAACAAGCTTTCTGTAATGCAATTCAGATAGAAGGCTCTATCTTAATGCTATAAGTTTATCATGCCTAGACCTATGGAGAAATGTAATGTCCTTAAGAACATTCATAAAGTACAATTATTGTTCATCTACTGGTAGCTGATACCTGGAGGTTTTATTTTTTTCATGTCATTTGGCAGTGTCTGGTTATCTTTGATTATTGGGCTCTGGCTTTTGATTTGATAAATCCAAAGTTTTCAACTCAGTTGATGAATAATAAACGGATAAACCAGAAAATGACTTAAATTTTAAAGAATCTCTTTCTTGCTCAGTTATTAACAATTCAGGTCTGGCTTTCAATTAAGACACTAAACCTATATAATCTGATATCCCTTATCAAACCAATGTTTAAGTACAAAGAATTACATCTTATTAAAATATAGATACATGAAGACCGGTTGAGTATGGATGACTTTATTGACTTTAAGAAATTGGGTTTTTTTCCCTCCTTTATTTTTTGGTTTGTTCCTGCCCCTTCCTGGAGTTATATAATTGTGTTTGGATAGAATTGTTAAATGAGTATATATATATAGATTTGGATATTATTATTTATTTTGATATTTTGTATTAATGTAATAAAATATGTTAAAAAAAAGCCTGAATAGAAGTATTAAAGGAATTGTCTCACTTCAGCAAATGACTTTTCTCATGTAGACATGAAGTTAATAGAGATGAGCGAGTAGTGTTCGATCGAGCCGGTATTCGATCGAATACTACGATATTCGGCATACTCGATTTCAATCGAGTATAACGGCGATGGCGCACTTAGAATTCGTTTCCCCTCCCACCTTCCCTGGCGCTCTTTTTCCACCAATCAACATGCAGGGGGGGTATGACAGGCACGCTGAGCACGCTGGCAGCGCGAAAACAGCGTCTACATGGATTGGCTGGAAAAACCATGTGACCTCGAATATTAAAAACTCAGCTCTTCCTGCTCGTACGCATATGCTGCGTGAACTTAGTCAGGGACAGAGGCTGGAGAAGGGACAGATAGGTTTTAGCTGTTGGACAGGCAGGAGCGTGATTAAAAGCCCTTATCAGGGCTACTACAGTGGACTTCAGTGATAGCTTTACTACAATATAGACTTTACAGAGAACGGCTGCCTGTATTCAGGGATAGCTGCTGGAGTAGGGACAGAGAGAGGCATTAGTGGTGTATTAGGTGCTCTGCTACATACCAAACTATATTTGGCACTACTGTTCAGCGTTCTTTTAGGCTGAACAACCCTGTTATATAACTAGTGTGTATATGCACCATCTGATCTGGCAGTATACGGCTGTGAATTTTATTTTATTTTTTAAATACAGTTTATTTGGCTCTAGTGTTCTGGGTTCTGTGTGCCTGCAATACCCTTTTTGTATACCAGGTGTAAATACCCACCGTCTGTTCAGTTAGTACACGGCTGTGTACCTTGAAATATACAATATCTAGGCCATTTAATAGGCCACTGTACTGTGCGTTTTCTTGTTAAATTATCTCACATACCTGGTGTAAATACCCACCGTCTGTTCAGTTACTACACGGCTGTGTACTTTGAAATATACAATATCTAGGCATTTTAATAGGCCACTGTACTGTGCGTTCTCTTGTTAAATTATCTCACATACCTGGTGTAAATACCCACCGTCTGTTCAGTTACTACACGGCTGTGTACTTTGAAATATACAATATCTAGGCCATTTAATAGGCCACTGTACTGTGCGTTCTCTTGTTAAATTATCTCACATACCTGGTGTAAATACCCACCGTCTGTTCAGTACTACACGGCTGTGTACTTTGAAATATACAATATCTAGGCCATTTAATAGGCCACTGTACTGTGCGTTCTCTTGTTAAATTATCTCACATACCTGGTGTAAATACCCACCGTCTGTTCAGTTACTACACGGCTGTGTACTTTGAAATATACAATATCTAGGCCATTTAATAGGCCACTGTACTGTGCGTTCTCTTGTTAAATTATCTCACATACCTGGTGTAAATACCCACCGTCTGTTCAGTTACTACACGGCTGTGTACCTTTGAAATATACAATATCTAGGCCATTTAATAGGCCACTGTACTGTGCGTTTTCTTGTTAAATTATCTCACATACCTGGTGTAAATACCCACCGTCTGTTCAGTTACTACACGGCTGTGTACTTTGAAATATACAATATCTAGGCCATTTAATAGGCCACTGTACTGTGCGTTCTCTTGTTAAATTATCTCACATACCTGGTGTAAATACCCACCGTCTGTTCAGTTACTACACGGCTGTGTACTTTGAAATATACAATATCTAGGCCATTTAATAGGCCACTGTACTGTGCGTTCTCTTGTTAAATTATCTCACATACCTGGTGTAAGTACCCACCGTCTGTTCAGTTACTACACACGGCTGTGTACTTTGAAATATACAATATCTAGGCCATTTAATAGGCCACTGTACTGTGCGTTTCTTGTTAAATTATCTCACATACCTGGTGTAAATACCCACCGTCTGTTCAGTTACTACAACGGCTGTGTACTTTGAAATATACAATATCTAGGCCATTTAATAGGCCACTGTACTGTGCGTTCTCTTGTTAAATTATCTCACATACCTGGTGTAAATACCCACGCGTCTGTTCAGTTACTACACGGCTGTGTACTTTGAAATATACAATATCTAGGCCATTTAATAGGCCACTGTACTGTGCGTTCTCTTGTTAAATTATCTCACATACCTGGTGTAAATACCCACCGTCTGTTCTGTTACTACACGGCTGTGTACTTTGAAATATACAATATCTAGGCCATTTAATAGGCCACTGTACTGTGCGTTTTCTTGTTAAATTATCTCACATACCTGGTGTAAATACCCACCGTCTGTTCTGTTACTACATCGGCTGTGTACTTTGAAATATACAATATCTAGGCCATTTAATAGGCCACTGTACTGTGCGTTTTCTTGTTAAATTATCTCACATACCTGGTGTAAATACCCACCGTCTGTTCAGTTACTACACGGCTGTGTACTTTGAAATATACAATATCTAGGCCATTTAATAGGCCACTGTACTGTGCGTTCTCTTGTTAAATTATCTCACATACCTGGTGTAAATACCCACCGTCTGTTCAGTTACTACACGGCTGTGTACTTTGAAAATATACAATATCTAGGCCATTTAATAGGCCACTGTACTGTGCGTTCTCTTGTTAAATTATCTCACATACCTGGTGTAAATACCCACCGTCTGTTCAGTTACTACACGGCTGTGTACTTTGAAATATACAATATCTAGGCCATTTAATAGGCCACTGTACTGTGCGTTTTCTTGTTAAATTATCTCACATACCTGGTGTAAATACCCACCGTCTGTTCTGTTACTACACGGCTGTGTACTTTGAAATATACAATATCTAGGCCATTTAATAGGCCACTGTACTGTGCGTTTTCTTGTTAAATTATCTCACATACCTGGTGTAAATACCCACCGTCTGTTCAGTTACTACACGGCTGTGTACTTTGAAATATACAATATCTAGGCCATTTAATAGGCCACTGTACTGTGCGTTCTCTTGTTAAATTATCTCACATACCTGGTGTAAATACCCACCGTCTGTTCAGTTACTACACGGCTGTGTACTTTGAAATATACAATATCTAGGCCATTTAATAGGCCACTGTACTGTGCGTTCTCTTGTTAAATTATCTCACATACCTGGTGTAAATACCCACCGTCTGTTCAGTTACTACACGGCTGTGTACTTTGAAATATACAATATCTAGGCCATTTAATAGGCCACTGTACTGTGCGTTCTCTTGTTAAATTATCTCACATACCTGGTGTAAATACCCACCGTCTGTTCAGTTACTACACGGCTGTGTACTTTGAAATATACAATATCTAGGCCATTTAATAGGCCACTGTACTGTGCGTTCTCTTGTTAAATTATCTCACATACCTGGTGTAAATACCCACCGTCTGTTCAGTTACTACACGGCTGTGTACTTTGAAATATACAATATCTAGGCCATTTAATAGGCCACTGTACTGTGCGTTCTCTTGTTAAATTATCTCACATACCTGGTGTAAATACCCACCGTCTGTTCTGTTACTACACGGCTGTGTACTTTGAAATATACAATATCTAGGCCATTTAATAGGCCACTGTACTGTGCGTTTTCTTGTTAAATTATCTCACATACCTGGTGTAAATACCCCCGTCTGTTCAGTTACTACACGGCTGTGTACTTTGAAATATACAATATCTAGGCCATTTAATAGGCCACTGTACTGTGCGTTCTCTTGTTAAATTATCTCACATACCTGGTGTAAATACCCACCGTCTGTTCTGTTACTACACGGCTGTGTACTTTGAAATATACAATATCTAGGCCATTTAATAGGCCACTGTACTGTGCGTTTTCTTGTTAAATTATCTCACATACCTGGTGTAAATACCCACGTCTGTTCTGTTACTACACGGCTGTGTACTTTGAAATATACAATATCTAGGCCATTTAATAGGCCACTGTACTGTGCGTTCTCTTGTTAAATTATCTCACATACCTGGTGTAAATACCCACCGTCTGTTCAGTTACTACACGGCTGTGTACTTTGAAATATACAATATCTAGGCCATTTAATAGGCCACTGTACTGTGCGTTCTCTTGTTAAATTATCTCACATACCTGGTGTAAATACCCACCGTCTGTTCAGTTACTACACGGCTGTGTACTTTGAAATATACAATATCTAGGCCATTTAATAGGCCACTGTACTGTGCGTTCTCTTGTTAAATTATCTCACATACCTGGTGTAAATACCCACCGTCTGTTCAGTTACTACACGGCTGTGTACTTTGAAATATACAATATCTAGGCCATTTAATAGGCCACTGTACTGTGCGTTCTCTTGTTAAATTATCTCACATACCTGGTGTAAATACCCACCGTCTGTTCAGTTACTACACGGCTGTGTACTTTGAAATATACAATATCTAGGCCATTAATAGGCCACTGTACTGTGCGTTCTCTTGTTAAATTATCTCACATACCTGGTGTAAATACCCACCGTCTGTTCAGTTACTACACGGCTGTGTACTTTGAAATATACAATATCTAGGCCATTTAATAGGCCACTGTACTGTGCGTTTTCTTGTTAAATTATCTCACATACCTGGTGTAAATACCCACCGTCTGTTCAGTTACTACACGGCTGTGGTACTTTGAAATATACAATATCTAGGCCATTTAATAGGCCACTGTACTGTGCGTTTCTCTTGTTAAATTATCTCACATACCTGGTGTAAATACCCCACCGTCTGTTCTGTTACTACACGGCTGTTGTACTTTGAAATATACAATATCTAGGCCATTTAATAGGCCACTGTACTGTGCGTTCTCTTGTTAAATTATCTCACATACCTGGTGTAAATACCCACCGTCTGTTCAGTTACTACACGGCTGTGTACTTTGAAATATACAATATCTAGGCCATTTTAATAGGCCACTGTACTGTGCGTTCTCTTGTTAAATTATCTCACATACCTGGTGTAAATACCCACCGTCTGTTCAGTTACTACACGGCTGTGTACTTTGAAATATACAATATCTAGGCCATTTAATAGGCCACTGTACTGTGCGTTCTCTTGTTAAATTATCTCACATACCTGGTGTAAATACCCACCGTCTGTTCAGTTACTACACGGCTGTTGTACTTTGAAATATACAATATCTAGGCCATTTAATAGGCCACTGTACTGTGCGTTCTCTTGTTAAATTATCTCACATACCTGGTGTAAATACCCACCGTCTGTTCAGTTACTACACGGCTGTGTACTTTGAAATATACAATATCTAGGCCTTTTAATAGGCCACTGTACTGTGCGTTCTCTTGTTAAATTATCTCACATACCTGGTGTAAATACCCACCGTCTGTTCAGTTACTACACGGCT